>JAUMHL010000004.1:19963327-19985785 GCA_032362345.1 Sandelia bainsii
CACCTCTGATCATAATGGTGGTACTTGGAGAGCCAAATATTTTTTGAGGTGGTACCCAGTGTAAAAAGTTTGAGAACCACTGACATATACCATTAGTGTACTTCTTTCAAACCATGAAGTGAGTATATTTTCATTTGACATTGTATGTATTTATCAAAGATATACTAAACAAAATAATATGTAAGTATACTTGGATTATACTGACATGTATACAGAAAAGTCTTATATGTGACCTATACTTGTACTTAATCTTTTATCCAGATATGGGTATTCTTGCCTTAAGGTATCCAATAAAATATTAGTTTAAAATGTTTTCAATTTTTGAATGTAAATATAGACATTGATTATCTGGTGCAGTCTCACATCCTCCCATCTGTTCTTTATTTTAGTGATGCAGCCTCCCCTAGCTGGTTAACAGACTGTTATCTTATCTGACCAGCTAACAAGGTCTATCCAGCATACCTTTTAGTGGTGTAACTTTGTAAATCAACAATTATTAATGTTAAAAATTAATGATTTGTCTCAAATTGTTGCATGACATGGTGTTTAGCCTTGTTAAAGAGAGACAGTGGTGTGAAATTGTGTTACCTTTTAACAGCAGATATTTGATAACACACTTAGGCCCATAGGGGGGTAAGGGTAGAAAAATTTTAATAAAACAAAAGATAAACTACAGAAATGAAACAGGTCAGAACCAACCTAACTCCAACTCACTCCATACAGAGGTAACAGGATCATAAATAAAGAATACTTCATCAGCTCTAAACAAAAACAGACATAAAACTGGACAGAAGGGAGGCAAAACTATGTAACACTAATAAATAAATAGCTAAACATAGAGAAATAACCAGAACCAACAGATCATAAAGAAACACGACAGAGTGACAGAGAATGACAGGGAAGCGGCAGAGAGAGCAGCAGGGGTAGACAGAGAAACAAATAACACATAATATTGTTAACTTTTTTCCTGCATGAATTAGGGCAGATTTAGTCTATAACTGTTTTTTATTACCCTTTAGGCACGAAAAGAACAATTCAAGTGACATTTTTTATTTATATGTCCACTGAGTTAGACAACATGCGTTTGAGTTTTCAACCAAGAAAACAGTGCCGTTTCTAGCTGTTTGGGAGCCCTATGCAAGATCACGAACAGGGGCCCCTGTTTTGAATCAAAATGAGGAGGTTAAACTGTTTGATGATCTGTGACAGTGGCAAGAATTTTATTTTAAATTGAAAAAGTGGTGTTCTTTAACACAAAACTTGTAGGTTGCATAACTATACCAGAACAACAAAAGTAATACTTGTGCTGTGGTTTCCACTTAATCACAGTCTATCATTCTTAAGACCTCTGAAATGCCTCAGTTCTCTCTTGGCAATCACTGTACAAATCTCATAATAAGGTAAAAGTACAGCATCACGTAATAATGTAAAACTACATTATCACGTTATAACATAAAACTAAAGTATCACGTTATAACAAAAGTACAGTATCTCGTAATAACATGAAATATCTCACGTAATAATGTGAAAATATCGAGAAATGTATTATGTTATGAGTTATGAGAAAATTATCACGTTATTACGACATACTGAGCTTTTATTTTTTTCTCTTGATGGCAGCAAGCATGCTCCTACAACTCATGGAAAACCATCAACCACATAAAAGTCACATTTAGCCTCATTCATTGCATCCAAGGTAAGTGGAAAGCAGAGTTGTCAGTTTCATATTGGGGGCATAATGTGCGTGTGGACACACACATATGTACATATCTTCTCTTACATGGAGTGAATTAAACATATTATTATTTGTAAACTTATTTTTATATGAGATGCAGGCGAAACCTCCAAAAAAACTGTGTCCTTCAACTCAGTTGAGTGTTGGTTTTCAGGTTAAGTCCATCTCAACAACTAGCTGATCCAAATAGGACTTTTTTGTGATTCCACGTCCATGGTCCAAAAGTGTTTGTCAGAGTGAAGAATTAATCCTCGTATATAGTTGTGGACACGCCAGATGTTAAGGCATGATAATGTGCTGTAATAAGTAAAAGTTCAGCACCAAATGCTCGGGCTTGTAGCTGAGGGGGCACAATAACTCATTAGGGGGATATTGGCCACGAATTCCCATAGTCCATGGCTCACTCAGCAACTCAAAAATGGTATCACAAGACAGATGATGTTGTTGTTTTTTTCATTCATTCCAAATACATTAACACGAGTGGTAAACACGTGTTTTGAACGCATTCTTGTATTTCTCCTTTGCATCCTATTCCTTTAAATAACAGCAGCTTTGTGTGTGCAAGCAAATCGCATTCAGTTTTGATAAATCACATTGGGTGTGTAGTTTTATTTTCTTCTCTGTTTTTTGTGGCAAAAATGATTTGCATATTTATGCAAAATCCACAGCGTGTGCAATTTTGCTCATTTCAAAGGCGCAGTCCTCAGTGTGCACCCATAGTAGATCAGGGACAAACAAAAGAGCCCAAATTAGAACAACCCACTCAAATAAATTTCTAACCGTCCAACAAAAGAAAGTGTAGGACAACTGTATAAGCAGCACTTCTAAAGCACTGGCAGTGTTTCAACACTCATCAGTCAACATTAAACAGTCCCCAGAGGGACGGAAAAATGAAAACATCAGCCTGTGATGTGACCTGTGACCAGTGCTAAGTGAGTCGACATATTCCCTGACTTTGGACCGAGTCAGTGAGAAAAGCAGAAGGGTGGTCAAACCTTTGGTGAAATGTTCAGTCATCCTTAAGGATGTCATTTTCGATGACTGGTGAGATGTGAAGCAGAAAAGCTGAGGCAGGAGGACAGGGATGAGTCTGCAGATAAGGGAAATGAGAAACATCTAAACTGAGAGACTCCAGAGATCTCAATTGCTCTGGAGGTCATAGGCTGGTGTGTTCAGTGCCAGCCACTGAAAGAAAAAGAAACAGGCCACATAAAATAATATTTTAGGACTGCAGGTCTAACTGGCCAACTGAGATTTGGGTCTAGTGTAGTCTCTGATTGGGACTCGGTTACTTTTCTTGTCTTGGTTGTATACATTTTTGAGCTGTATTTTAAGTATTTATTTTTAGTTTGAAATGTATTATTTATTATTATTAGTATGCACTGAGATATGATGACTTGGTTGATGATGCTTTTATTGTTGTAGAAATTGTAGTTTGTATTGTGATGTAATATTTGCTTGTGGGGACCCCAGGAAAAGGAGCCACTACCTAGATAGCAGCTAATGGGGATCCAAATAAATAAACAAGATGATTGATAGAAATGAGGTGAAGTACATTTGTTAAAGCTGTACTTAAATTTCTTGACATGGATATCAGTGTACAAATGCAGCTAGATGATATATTTTAAAAACCACACACCTCACTCTGCCTCTGCAGGATTGTTGCAGGCAGGAAGAACAGATGCAAAAAGTCTCAAACTGCCCTTGCTGTTCTTCACAGAGCACAAGGAGAGTTAAACTGACTGTATGTTACATTCTGTGAAAGACTGGTCACTCTCTGCTTGTGGTTTAATTAAATGTAGAAAACATGCCCTGCTTCTTGTCACTTTAGGGCTGTGACACACCAAGCCAACGTCAAAGGACAAGAGGTGACCTAGAGCAACTGTTACGCATCAGAAGGTTCAACTACAACAAAAACCACAACCTTTCTCTAACTTTAACCGTCAGTTGAATTGAATTTATTGAAATATTGGTTATTTTATCAATGTGAAAATAAGGGTAGAAGATCTGCAGTAGAACAACAAGTCTGAACCAAATAGCTGTAAAATCACCTGATTTATTTAAGAAATGCCATGTGTGCCAGATGACAATTTTTTGGGAAATGAACCAACAACTATGTATTTACACACAGAATACGAATAGCTTTTCACACAGTCCAGTGTTTTGCAGTCTTTTTTTATGTGGCAGACATAAGCAGGTGGGTAATTTATGTAGAAGGAAAAAAATGTTTTCTATTCACCACTGAAGTTGTAACTTGTAACATTAAAATAATATTTTATTGATTAGATTAGATAATACCTAATTGATGCCGAGGGGGAAATCCAGGTGCCACTGCAGTAAAAATTATATTAGAACAAAAGAAATATATTTACAATATAGTACAATAATACAGTCTAGAATAATAGCCTACTACTACTATTACTATTACTACTACCACTACTACTACTAATCATACGTGTGTGAGACTGTGAGAAGTGATATCCAGGTACCTTTAGGCCACTGTCACATTTAATGAAAATATGAAGTATGTTAATATTCAAAATATTAGCATATTGACTTTATACCTTCATTTGAAATCTTGGTGATTGTCTTTTCATATGTTTCAGTCATTTTACAGTACAACATGGAAGAGGTGGACAACCATCTGTTGACAGTACACACACAGCAGTGACAGCAGCGTACCTGTTAGCCTTTTAAAGAAGCCTTTTGTGAAAAAGCCTTTATCAGTTCATTTGTTATAGATCCAGATCCAGATGATGGAAATACATATCTACCTTATAGCTTTTGGAATTTTAAACAAAAAGGATGTTCTGAAAATTTTTTCTCATCTGTAAGGGTTTGAATGGTGCAGTCAAGAAGATCAGTCTGCAGTTACCTAATCACTTGAGTTTGCTGGGAGTCATGGGGACCAGTCCAATGGCAGCAGAAACACTGCAGCAGTGCTGCTGATTGTTCACCTGCCGGACCCATCAGATGGAAACCATTCACTTACAAATGAGTCGGCACTGAACTAATTGAGCCATGTCTGAGCCATTATCAGCACAGATGACTTGTCCATTTTTTGGGAGAGATCAGTGCTACACTCCAGCTTTGCATCTCCATATTTTCAGCTTCTAGTGGATTTCAGGTCTCTCTCCTGCCTGTGCTTCATAGCTAACAGCAGGCTAGCTATTGTTGTACATAAACAATGAATGAATCAATCAATCAAATTTCTTTATAAAGCACATTTAAAACAACTTTTGTTGACCAAAGTGCTGAATGATGTATGGATAAATAGCAGTAACGGTGTAAAAAGTTTACAAGCACAGCAACATCATCACTGAAAAAGCAGAAATAAAAATAAGAGAAATGTTCAGAAACAAGTATTAGTCTGACACAGGAAACCGTGCTCATTTAGAGAAATACATGATTACAAAGGAAAGGCTGGCTTACACAGTGCCCCCATTAAACTTAATGGTGCACACAGACCCAACCATTCCTGTGCTGTGATCAGAGCATATAGCTAAAGAAATGAAGACAGCTTTTGTGTCTAATGTTAAATCGCTTAATGTTTCCATTACCATCACTTTGGATGAAAGTACTGTGCATGGACTTGAATATATCTTTGTTTATCTGAGATACAGTCACCAGCCGTGGAGATGCACAGCATCAGCAGTTGAACTGGGCAGGTGATCAGATGTTGTGTCTATATGTACTGTGATTCCCTAAAAGAACCTCAAAGACACAGATGAACTTTTCCCTTCAGACACTTTACTGCCTTGCTCAGTGCTTGGAGTTAGAGTTCCTTGAAATGAGAGGGAGAATGCAATAACTCTGAATGTTTCCAGTATGGAGGGTGCTAAATTAAATGTCCTCTTAAAACATCTTAGTGACTTCCTCAGTGACTTTGCATGCATAACGCATGTGTTATGTGACTAAAGAAAGAAGTGGGTAAAACAGCAGGAGGTTGAGTGAGGGATCGCCACAGACCAGTTCAAAGGCGCTGATCTTGCGGTTTGCAGTACTATCAGTTCATCAGTGATAATCTGACTAAAATATTACCTTACAACGAGCTGATGGCTCATTTGGCTGAAACACAGACACAGTCTCAGTCTTATCTGAGAATATAGAGGCTGGCAATACTAACGAGACAATCACCCAGTGAATACTGAATGACTGGAAGAGATGACTTCTAATAGCCAGTAACACTATTTTGCCCACTTATGCTGAAAGAGGAATTTCAGCAGGCAATGAGATGGATTAACAGGACAGCAATCAGCTTCAAGCCAGAAGTCTTTCTACTTTACTTTTTATGGACATCAACAATCCCTCTGGACAAATGGGACCCTCTGGTCTTTTTTAAGAGATGGATTAAAAGGGGCATTGTTTATCCTCATCCTTGGTACTAGGGCGGAATCCTCAGATGCTCGTAAACAGAATGGTTTGGTCTATTGTATCTGCTTAACATTTTTCTTATGTTCTTATATACTATATGTGATAAAAGGGTTAGGGGTTAGAGGGTTATAAACACGGTACTGGATGTACCCTATTTGATGTCAAATCACATTGTGATGTTAAAACATTGTATGGTTAAAGCCATTTGTTTTTAATATATTTTAACATGGACCGCAGTGTCGGGCGGCTGACCACATGCAACAGGGAGTGTTAACATATTCAATTAGCATTTTCTTTAGTTTTGACTTTCTATTTCCTGTTTGTGCTGAAATCCCACAATCTGAGCATTCTTCCTCATAGTAAGTGTCTGACATCACCTGTCAGTCACTGGGTGACTGGTCAGATGTCAGAATAAGTAACTTTTACACACTGTTTTGAAGATGTGAACATTGTATACTTATGAGATCTTCTATTAATTTGTTTCAGTTAGCTGTAGCAAAGGAAATAAATGTTTACTATTGTTTTTACTTAAGTAACAATTACAACACGGCCAGTTCCATGTGCCCCAAAGAGCGCTAGAGGCTTTGTTCTGTATTAACATATGAAATATGTGTTTTAGTCTCAAACCACTGAGCGATAAATTTATACACAGGCAGCAGAATTTTAAAATCAGTTTAGTCAGGTCAGGTGTTCCCAAATCTGACCATCAAGACCCACTGCCCTGCATGTTTTCCAACTACCCACTCTCCACATGGCACCTATTACATGTCTATTACACGTCTATTAGATGTCTGCCCTTAACCGATAAGCAGACCAATAAGATTGTCAGAGAACTCTGAGGTGATTCTTGCCTGCTCTTCTCACTGCTCGACAAGGGCTCAAGACCACAACCCTGCATATAGCTGCATAGAATTGATAGTTTGTAGAGGCGTCTGTCCAGTATGGTCACAGAAACCTGCTGCCATCTGATCAGCTGGAGGGAGAAGAGCTCAGCATAGCCTCAGGCTGTGAACTATGTTTAGCCTACTGTAGTGCCAGAGCATGAGCACAATATGAATAGAGATAAAACTCACTGCTCACAGTTCATACTGTACCACCCACAGTCCTGCAACTTCACAGTATCACAGTTTTACACCAGGGCTGCAGAGGCACAATACTTTGTTTCACCCTCTTTGTATTTTTACTTGCTGTTGGACAAATCAACAGATGATCAACAGATTTTATGAGCCTTTACTTGCATGAAGGTTGTAAAGGCCAGCAGAGTAAAGTTAGCTCTATTTATAGTAACTACGGTATAAGGTTATATGCCTTTATTTTGGTAACCTCCTTGTGGGCGGAAGTATGGTAACGGAATTCAGCTTGACGTAAGAAGGAAGACGAAAAGTGAAGTGAAAAAGGGTTAACGGCAACACAGAGAAAAGGACTGCTGAAAAGGTTAAAAGCAACTCAAGTTTAGCTTCAATTGATAAGGGAACAAGGGGACTGTGTAACTGTGATTAAAATATATTCGAGTAACCTGAAATGTTTATGGGAAAAGATGTGATTGGTTGTGCTAATGGAAAGAAATGTACTAATGTAAGGGGCTATGCATGACGATGGATAGTGAATATGATTGTAATTAGTGTTATTTGCTCTTGCTTAGCTCTTACGTTGGTTGATGACACGGACGGCTTCAATAAATCATCATTTAACCATCAGTTCTGGCCTTCTCGATATTGACTGGATGCTACAAAGGTTGTGTTGTTGATGAAGCAGGGAGCTGACCCTTTGCTCAAAAGCTAATAGGGCCTTTACAGACAGAGAGGAGTCCTTAATTTTTCTTGTCAAACAAAGAAATAAAAGCAATGCTTTTCAAGGTGTAACAGTTTTTTTCAGATGCAATCTGATGACGCTCTGGATCATATTGGCCATGTTGTCACAGGAGTTTTTTACAAGGCTTAGAGCAGTCTGCCGCGAAGAGGTTGTGTTCATTATTAGCTGTCGTGGAGTATGTGAGACTGTGTGCCCCTTCGAAAACACCTGAACAACCAACAGGGTCACTCCAGGATTCAGCCGTTGAGAATGATTACTTTGGTTAGAGAACATTTACATTTTCCTTGCTCGTATAAGTCCCGCCCCCCAGTATCAACACCTCCCTCGCTGATCATCAGTCATATTAATTGAGAAAGGACTTTTAAGCATATGTTTTATTGAGTAGTTTCATATTGAAGTGTAACGTTAGAAACATTCTTTACATTAGAATCATTTAAGGCTACAGTACATCACTGATTTACTATTGGACATTGCACGTGCTTATGTCCAATGTGTGTATGTGTGTTGTGGTGGACAGGGTCAGCATGGAGAAAATGTCATGCTGGACATGATTGACACGCTGTACTTGTGGCCCCTTTAATCTAAACAAACATAATGAACCCCCAAAAAATGCTTTTATGATGTCTAAACTTTTTATGATGTCTAAACTTTTTGTCTGATTTTACGTGCTTTCTGTGTAATCTTTTGATCACAGGCATCAATAAAGTTTCATCTTTGTTGCTGGTTGTATTTTTTCTTTAATTACTCTGCATGAAGAACTAAACTTGAAAATGTCACCGTGCCAACACAATCAAGCTATAAAATCCTCCAGGGAGCTCGCCTGTATATTTAAAAGACAAAAAGCTAATTCTCACCAACCATCTGGTTTTATAAAGTCTTTTTGCCAGGAAGTTGATGCCAGCAGTGTGTTAGGGTATCAAAGTAAAGACACATCAGACCAGAGATGCTGTGCAGCTGGCCAGGCAGCTAGGCCCTGGTTCTGACAGCCGGTCTTGGCTCCGACAGTTCACCTTCAACAACAAAGAAAGACCTTGAGGAACATCAGAGTCTGGCACCGGCTTCAGCCAGAACATTTCACCAACTTTTAACTTACTTTCAGAGACTAGTCCAGGGACATGACAATAACAACCACAGAAGAATTGGGATTTGTTTAATTTATTGAGTCTTTAAAGTCTACTAGACCATTTGGGATGTTTTGAGGTGGAGGTTATTTAGAAGCCAAAGAGAGTTAAAGTCCCACCTCCTTCTTCTATTTAATTTTTAAATAAATACATGATATTGCAGTTTTCTGTCCATTTGGGGTTAAGTGTTCTGGCAAATCATATTTGAGAACCCAGCCATTTAACTAAGACACTAGGATGATTATTTTGTTAGCATTCAGCATATTATTATTATTATTATTATTATTATTATTATTATTATTATATATCATTATTCTTACTACTGTCTAAAAGTTTGGAATCACTTGGAAACGAACTTTGTCCATTAAAATATGTTCAAATTGACCAGAAATACTGTGGGTAGTGTTAAAAATGCATATTGTAGCAGAAAACTATTTTTTAATCGAATATCTACATTGGCAAACAGAGGCATCAGCAAGTATTAGTGTGTAGCATGGGAATTACATGTTTATTATATTTTAATTTGATATTAGTCATTTATGAGGAAAGTGACTTTTCTTATAATGTCTATTAATTGAGTAGTTTGCACAATCCCACTACCTTTTTAAACTAGCTAAATGATGGATCTGTGGTTAAAAATGATCAAAAAATGATCATGTACTTTAGTGGAATAGTAGACTATTCTATAATTTGTGGTAACTCGTGTGACTAGAAAGTCATATTTCAATTCAAATATTGTTAAAATATTATTTTTATATAGCAAATATTAATATAGTAAGTTGAACCCTTGAACCCTTTCTAAAAGGTTATCATTGTCATTAGGGTCTGACCCCCCTAAATCCTCTATTCCTGTTCTGAGAAATGAAGGTTATTTCATTTAAGAAATTGTCAAGAACCCAAAGATCTCATCCAAGACTATGTAGTACTCTCTTTAAAGAGGGCAATGGGGGCAATGTGATGGTTTGGAGCTACTTTGGTGGTGGTAAAGTGGGAGATTTGTAAAAAGAAAGCTATCACTCCATTTTGCAACACTATGTGGAAAGCGCTTGGCTGGAGCCAATTTTATCCTACAACAGGACAACAACCCAAAGCGCAACTCCAAACTGTATAACAGCTATTTAGGGAAGAAGCAGTCAGCAGGTATTCTATCTGTAATGGAGTGGCCAGCACTGTCACTGGATCTCAACCCTACTGAGCTGTTGTGGGAGCAGCTTGCCTGCATGGCATGTACAATAAGAAATGTCAACTAACCTGTCAGAGATGCTCAGAAATCTTTTCAGATTACCCCAACAAATTGAGAACTAGAATATCCATCTCCATCTAAAAGCTTTTTTTGCTTTTGGCAAAAACAAAGTTTGAGTGATGCAATAATTATTTCCATTAAAGGTCATTATTTCTAATGTTGTCAGTGACTATATTTCTTATATATTTAGCTGTGTTTCTTATCCACAATCATTTCATGTACAACTCCAATTCCAAATACATTGGAATTCTGTATAAAATCTACATAAAAACATCTCCCTCAAATACAGGCGTCAAACTCCCTCAAGGCTGAAACACAATATTGGATGCTTGTGATCTTCGTGCTCTCAGACAGCACAGCATTAAAAACAGGCATGATTCCGTGATGGACATCAGTGTCTGTGATATAAATGAATTAATGCTGGGCCACTGGGCTTTTTGTAACCTAACATTTCTCTCTGTAGTAAGTACAATACACAACTGACTTCAAGTAAGTACATTTGAGAAATTAAACTGAATTTAGTATATTCTACCACAACATATTTAAATAAAGTGTACTTTGTTAGTTATTTTAAATTGTGTTCCAAGTGTACTTGTAGAAGCATAAATTTAATATACATTTAATACATTAAGACATAGTACAACTTTTTTTTAAGTATACTTGCAATATACTATTAAAGATTTTAATATACATTACCCATCAATATACATACACACATACACAGTTAAGTATATATTTTTTCGCCTGGGTGTAGCTTGATAAAAACTAGTAAGAAGGACATATTGTTGCTATTAGAATTTAAAGTATACTTTCCATTACTTGTTTTCTGTTTACACACATGCTGAGTTAATATCACACTTTGAAATAGCAGTAGATACAACATTTGACTAAATGTAGTATCCAAGTTGTTTTCTAGTCAACTTACTTAAAAACATTACTGAGGGATTTGGGTCACAATGATTCACTATATGAGAATAAATTATAGATTTTATATTCACACTGTAGTGTAACTAAGACAATGTGCCACCTGAAACTGATGTGGTGAGATCAGCTCATCATTTATCTTACAACAAATACAACTGGTTGGACCCAGATGCTTCCAGTTTTGCTCAGTCTCTGCCGCCAGTCAGCAGAAAGTGTGTGCTGTGTAAGAATTCCAGTCTTAAGCCTTAAGAAAAGGTTGCAGCCAGTCGTTCTCATAAAGTTAAACACATTTAATATTTACAACTGATGCCAGCGACCAATGATGTCCCAACCCGGAGAGGCCTACAGTGAGCATCCATGTTTGTTTTGACACAAGAACACGCAAGAATGTCCATTCTTGTAGGATATTTTATAGTATTTTATGGATCTTCTTGGGGAAATTCTTGTGGACAGGCTGCCCCCTTAAAGCACCGGTTCAGTCTCTTGTCCAGGGACACTTCAACATGTGGCCAGCAATCAGAGGGAACTGGGAGTCAAACCACCAACCATGAGGTTTGTAGGCGACTGCCCTACCAACTGAGCAACTGTCATTTCACTGTGGCTAATGATTTGCCATATTGTCTACTGCCAGAACATCCAGTCGCTACTGACAAGCCGTTAAGTGTGTTGGCCACAGTCAGTCGTCAGGTGTTTGCTGCTTCCAGACTGTCAGAGACTAGAATTTTTTGATCTGTGCTGGAAACAGTCTTTAGGTGTGAACAGTCCAGTCTTTGGAACTCTTATTCAGTAAGTGTGAACAGGCCTTTAGAGAAGACTTGTCACTCAGTTCTTAAGCTCTGTTGGGACTAGAGAATCTCTTGATTGTAACTCAGAGTGGGGCTTCATCTGTCTGTACTCGTTGTACAGACAGCACTACTATGACATTACTTAAAGGATTACTAATAATTAGTAAGAGCTGATAACTGTTGGACATGTGTAACTACAGCGGTTTACTTTGCCTGAACACATCCTGTGTAGACACCTCGCCTGTGGGCCGAAGTCTTTTGAGTTCATTTTCCGATTTGAATGCGCCACTAGTTCTGTGAACATACTAACATGATAATTCAGTCTGGGTAAATAGGGAGTCCTAATTAATGAGGTTCAGACTCTCCTCTCTTTTGCAGTCCCACTTTGTAAATCTGCATTATGCAGCAGTATGTAATTACAAACGTGAGATGTTTCTTTCTTTCACTCAGTAAGAAATCTAAAAATGCAAAGCTCCCTGATATTCATGGATGGATGGGTTTAATGGCCAGAGTAAACAGATATTATAGAGGTAATAGGTTATAGAGATACTCCACAAACACACCAAGTTTTTCCTATCAAATGAGCACTTAGACATAGGAACACTGAAGTTAAATCCACTTCTATAATCATGTGTATACAACCCATGCTAAAGTACACATGCAGCCAGGCATGCATACATACAAAGCGGCATCCACGCTATGCTTCACTGCTTTTACAGCAGCCGTTCCCTGCAGCACAGTACCTGAATGCATTCTGTATGAAACAGAGCTTCGGCTCCCAACACGAACAACATGAATTTGCATAATTACCTGCTAGCCAAATGTGAGTGTTGTCTTGAAGCCTTTTTCAACAATTGATTGATTCATTGACTTTGTGTGCGTGTGTGTCCTGTGTTGATTTTAGGTAATGTTTCAAGTAGACCAGTCCAATCTCTGTGAATGGAATATATTCTGCACAAGTACAGTGCTCGAGAACAGATGAATAAAGCAAATGTGCAGACACCTTTGATCATAATCTGCTGAGTTAGATGCTAGACATGTTTTTCAGCCACAAGCAACACAATCTCAATCATGGCAGGCCTGCTCTAAAGCAACTCCATTTGACATGCAATCAGATGCATGAGCTAGAACTGATTCATTTTATTCCGTCTATCACAAGGATATGAAGTACTGGAGAATGACTGATATGACTTCATTAAACACAACAGAAAATACTGATCCTCTTCAATTTCTGATACATTCATGTACTAAGTTTGCTGGAACTAACATTAATGAGTAATTTGATTGTGAAGTGAAAAAGTGAAAGGTTCTGTTATCATACAGTGCATTTAATATGATGTTTAGTTATTTAGTTTGTTTGTTTTTGGTCGCTAATTTGCTCAATTTTATGTATTATTCATTCAAAGTATTATTGGAAACTATGCTACAGTAAGATCCACCATAACATACAGTACTTCATGGAAGTGGAACTATTTGCTTTTTTGCAAAGGTGCGAGTGAAGTCCAGACTTTCAGCTAATGCATGTTCAGTTGACTTGCTCTGCCCTGTGAACATATTTTCTACTTTACTTTAGCTTTGCATTTAATTGGAATGTTACTATAGTAATTGATCATTGTCTCTATTTTACCTTTAGTTCTTGTCCAAATATTTCCTAGAAAGTTTTATATGGTGTTCATACTGTAGCAGTAGTGAATGCTTGAAATGTATAGTATGGAATTGTACATAAAACAATAATACATTTCAAAAATGCTCAGTATTTCTTTTTCTGTTCGTAATTATAATTATATAATATCATATCATAATTGTTCATATTTGACTATCATTTTCCAAGAAAAGAGCATAAGTAAATAAAGTACAATCACGACATAGGATGCATTAAAAACAACAAAATTAAAGATATAATAAATTATGTTTGGACATGGAAAAAATTTGAAGATATTTTCGTAACATCTAGAACTGCTACATTACAGCAGGAATAATCTCATCTCTCAGAATAACTAAATCATCACTATGTTGTTTGTTTTGTCCAGCGTTTTATCCTCTTTATATTACTCTCTCAAAATCTTTTATCTCTCACTTAAAAATAAAATATTAGTTTAAACATAGTGTGAGTCTGCACAACAGTATTCTGACAGCTATTACAGGAAACAGTGGCTGTCAGGCCTTTTCCCCAAATTAGTTTATTTGTCGTTTAAAGGTGTAGTCCGATCACAAACCTGATGATACATTTAAAACGTTGAACCACATTCAAATTGTCACCAAGCAAACTATAGAAAAGGTCGACATATACAGTACACAGTACATCAACTGACAATGAAAAGGAGACAAATCTGCCCTGCTGAGCTCAGTTTATCATTTGAACTTTTACAAATATAGTAACTCCACACTGTTTCCACTGTGAGACTCTAGCAGCTAAGTGTTTAGTGGGGGCTCCTCTGATGACAAATTACCATCACTGGGCACCCTGGGAAGTATCAGCACTAATAAGCAGTTTCATTTAAAATAAAACGTCCTATTAATCTCACTGGTGAGGACCCCGACTGCTCCACGAGTAATATATTGCATGTGCAAATGAGCCCCAATACATAAAAAGCAACACAGTAAAGGAGAAATTGTCTACACTTTCACAGCATGCTGCTTGAATAACTCTTGTTGGTGATGACTATTAATGTAATTTGACTGTAAATGTTAATTTGAAAATTATATGTGTGAAAAATGTGTGTCCATGATCACAGAGACCTTTCAAGTTATTATGTCCTGGAATGTAAATTACTCCAAAAAAACAAAATTAACATAAAGCTGAAACCAATCAGCCTGGTCTCATGAAATTTCATGAAATTAGAGCAGAACTGTAAATGCTAAGATTTCTCTAAAAGCAGTAAAAGTGTGAGAAGGTGTTAAGTATCTGTAACATGAGTGAATTTTTTTTATTATTAAAGGGTTTTTCATTTTAGTTGTTCATACCTGAAGGATAAGAAAATGGAAATCAGTCATAGCTGTTTAGAAATTCAACCTTACCTTACTTTACCATACATGCTTTTTCCTTTTCTGAATCTTTTCCCCGCCATAATTCCCAGTATTCATGTACTATTATGTGGTCCCCACATTGGTTTGCACATTTTTATCAATAAGACTTCGTCATCTAAGCATTAAAGCATGTGATGCGTTTATTATGACTATAAACTTGCGCAGAGGAGATGAAAGGCTGACAGGCTCCTGAACCTACAGAGACCTCCAGCAGTTTGGTTTTAGCACAAATCCACTCGATATACAGTGTGGATAATTTATTTTGATAAAGTTTTGCCATGAGATGTTACCTTATCTTCCTAGAGACAGAAGCAGCTTACTGACTCCAGTTCTTTTTGTTCATCCCCAAAAATTTCACCTGAATGTTATTCTCTATAGTGGTGCTGTTGTATCTTTGTAGGTGGGTTTACAGTAATGTTTAATAGCTTTACAGTCTTTGGGGAGACCTTGTGACACATGTACCTGTCTGGTACATGGTGGTTTTCAATACACAAATTTGACTTGTATTTTTAGATTGCAGTATTGAATACCATGACCTGCTAGAGATGGAAGCAGCTTACTGACTCCAGTTCTTTTTGTTTATCACCAGACAAATTACTAAATATTATTTCATAATTAGTTATTATTAATTAATTATGGATTACTGAATAGGTCTACAGGACACAGGCTCAGAGGCCTGAGAGGTCAGCTGAAACCTAAGCCTCTGTATGAAGTGTATGTTAATATTTCTTGTTTGGTCACAGGCCTTAAAGGCAAACAGACAAAACAAAAGAACCAAAAAGAGACAAAAATGGACCAAAATAGACACCAACTTATCCCATAGAGAAAAAATACGACCAAAAATAGACACAAATGACCACAAAGAGAGAAAAATGGCAAAAACTGGATACAAAATGACAACAAGGACAGAATAACTGATCACAAATACACAAGAAACGATTAAAAATAGACACAGAAT
This sequence comes from Sandelia bainsii, assembly GCA_032362345.1. NCBI lineage: Eukaryota > Metazoa > Chordata > Actinopteri > Anabantiformes > Anabantidae > Sandelia > Sandelia bainsii. Next base: position 19,979,307 of record JAUMHL010000004.1, read on the forward strand.
TACCAGAATCAGACAAAACAAGACAGACAATTTTCCTAAAGAGACAAAAAACATCCAAAAACAAACACTTTTACCTGTCTGTGCCCTGGGGCCTAATTTCTTATTAATTCATCCATGTAGACAAAACATCATTGGTTAAAATGGTTTCACAGTTTACTACTGGTTTAATGGAGCTTAATAGACTCTATGATCAGTTCTTGATCATCTGCTGATGAGCCATAAACTGATTTCAATTGTCGGTGATCGCTCAGGTTTCATCTACCAATTTAAGTGTCCTACTTGTACTACTATGAATGTTAAATCAGCCAAACTCATTTTCCATGCTAAATGCAGCAGTGTACAGCTTGTGATACAAGCAGTACTTGCAGGAATCCTTCCCAGTAGCTACTAAGCATAGAATATCCATACTGTTGATTTGTGGAGACACTGCTTCATCTCAGTTAGCAACAAATATGATCTTTGAAGCTCAGATAGTGATGAAACAGAACACATGTACCTACCACTCTCTCCTTTTAGCCTCTGCTGATGAGCTGGTAAAATATTCACTAATTAATGTGGATATAATGATGAATTTGACTGGCAAATATGACTAAAGCTTTTTTACGTTTAGTTGAGTTGTTAGTGATACCAAAGCTTGCTGAGGTGAAGTGGAAACTTTACACATCTCTGATCCACAGTTCACTTACTGTTTGAAATGTGTGTCCTTCAACAACAGCAGTTTATCATCATTATCAATAAGTGAGAGTGACACTGAGGGAGTATGACCACCCGTGCAAAAGAAGTTGAAAACAAGGTTATCCACTACTCAGCTCACTCCACTGCTGTATATCATGTTACACCTGGATGTTATTCTCTATAGTGGTGCAGTTGTATATTGGTAGGTGGGTTTACAGTATTGTTTAGTGGCCTTACAGTTTTTGGGGACACTTTGTGACACATGTACCTGTCTGGTACATGGTGCTAGCATTTTCAATACACACATTTGGCTTGTAACTGTGTAATTCTAGATTGCAGTTCTGTGTGGTGTGGAGCTGGACCCTTTACGTGTTGAAGCTGAGATGTGGATGCTGTCCAAACTCCTCTCAATCCTGGACAATCCACTCACCGGGTGTCCTGGCTGGACAGAGGAGCACGTTCAGCCAGAGACTAATAAACGTCAAGTGCTCCACAGAGCACCACAGGAAATCATTTCTGCCAGTGGTCATCAAACTGTACAGCTCCTCCCCCGCTGTAAGAGGGAAGGGATACTGACAAAGATCATAGTCATCATTTATGTCATCCCTTTCTATTGCACTACATTCCACCATGGACTATTACTGAACTGTTTTCACCCATCTTTAGATTTCTTCCTTTGTTCTTACTGAGTTTTTTGCATTGATGTTATTGTGTATTTGTGTTAGTGTGGATCTTTTCTTTCTTTTTGTACTGAGAGCAGCTGTAACAAGGCTAAACAATTAATTCATAATTTTAAAATCTTGAATGATGAATGCATAGCTTTACTTTTACCCCAGATACACTGTTCAGAAAAGTATGAATGTTTAGTTTATGAAATATGTACACAAAATAAAACACAGGCCTGGCTCGGATTAGCACTTACTGTGGATTACACTGTGCAGTCAGCATCAAGACATTTATACTGAGTTGTGTGTGTGTGTAGAGAAAAGGCAGGAAGTGATGATATTCAGGTATCATAACATAACATGTAATCGTGTGATCTCACACATTATATAACACAGAATGACATACAATATTTGCAGTGGTAGTCATGCTGAAACTTGTAATTATGTGGAGGTAATTAAATGTGCTGCTTGAATCATTGTCATGATGCTTTTGTGTTCAGTGATCCAGCTGTGGAGGGGGGCATTTGTTTTTGTGCTTACATAAAATGGGGGCACGGGACTTTGAGGCGCATCTAATATTAGTGTGTACTGTAGCAGTTGTACCAGTAGTCTAATGATGGAAGTCCTTTAAAGATTTTAATAGGCAGCAGACTGAACAATATCCACAAGACTGGTGTCAGTGCTACCATTTGTATGTATAATACCTCAAATATCGAACATTTCCCAGGAACTACTGTTATTTTTTGTCTGAACCATTTGGGAAAAATGTGGTCTGGGGGCTCTGTTAATCATAACATGGGTTTTAAGCAAAACGCAACAATGACGAAATTATTCCAAAGTGTTGATGCCAAAGAGGCTGGCCAAAGTGTAATAAATTCAGAATATCACCTTGGGGGCATGAATGTCATCAATAGAGCCGGCTCTTGGCATAGGCGAACTAGGCGGTCGCCTAGGGCGTCACTTGCTGAAGGGGACGCAGCTGCAAGCCCTAAAAAAAAAGTCACTTGCAAATATCGTCAGTCACAGGTTTTTGAGCTTGTTTTCTAAAGTTTAGTTACTTATTTTTCTGTATGAACTCCTTATAATTCTCTCCCAGCTCTCCACAATAAAGTGAAACGCAATAGTTAGGCCTTTTCCATCTGTCCACAACCCCCTTTCCTCAGTTACTGCGCCCGCCTGAGCCGACATGTGCACCGCAGATTTAAGTGCTACATTAGAGTTGTTGTCTTGTTTGCACATTTTGCTTCTAGAAGGCCCACAGTTGCCAAATACGAGTAAACGATAGGTAAAGTAGATGATAAAGTATACAATGACCATAGCACCATTTTGAGTTAAACCCGCACTGCAACTTTAGTCTTCATATTGTGGGAGCAGTCAGGACTTTCTAAATATTAAATTAAATTAGGGGTATGGGTAAGGGTTAGTGTTAGGGGTGCACGAGACTTGGCGGGGGGTGGGGTGGGGGGTGGGGGGGTAGTATTACAGTTGTAATCTCACCTAGAGCACCAAAATGGGTAGCGCTGGCTCTGGTTGCCAATAAATGTCTTAGTCATCTGAAGATCACATAAATCTCGAGGATGCTGCTAAAGAAAAGCATACAGTATATGCTGTTCAAACAAAGGGTTTGTCCTCTATAGAGTGTGAATGTGGTTATAACGTATCACAGTGTCAACCTGACTTACTGATGTTGGTGTCTTTTGAGCATAAGCAACTTTTGACCTGAGAATGGCACTACAGGAAAACCATCTTGGAGCCATGAATACTAACAGAATTTCTCAGACATCCTGACTAGTATTTTGCTTTTGACAATAAAGGCATGGGTGGACAGTCTTCATACAGTGAACATGGGCTTGTAATTGTGGCAGATATGTCTCTGAAGTTTATAGATGCTACATATGCACATCATCCTTTCATGCTCTCCTATCTGCCTGAGGGCGCATTCTAGAATGAAGTTATTACGTATCTCCACATTTGTTGTCAAGGAAACACCTGACTAAGGCTCAGAAGATAGTGTCATTGAAGTGATATTGATTCTTTGGGCTTCAGAAAATACACTGTACATACACACTGTATTATGAAGGGAAATTGCTTTACCAATCTGGCTTCCGTCCAAATCCAGACCTCTGATGGCTTTATTATTTTATATTCTATTTCATTTCCATCCATCCATCCATGATATTTCCCTACACAGAGTGTCTCTCTGGTTAAAAGGATGAAGGACTGGGCAGGACAGAGTTTTGGTTCATATCACATAAAGCAGGCCTCAGCTCTTTGTCTCTCACTCCAGTGCATTTATATTCAGCATCATTAACTGCAGTCTTTTGTAGTTAATTCTCTGTTTAATTACCCCAGCAATGCCTTTGATGGTTTATATCTAATAGCCATGTCAAAATAATCCATTTAAATTTAGAGAGAACAATAATGCATCTCGAACACAGAGAAGTGTGTGAGAGAAGTCTCAGTAGAATGATTCAACAGTATCAAGTATCTTATAAGAAAAACTAGAATTATCACCTTGTGGCTGAATGTCTCTGCCAACCAGTCAAGTTGCAATTTACATGCATGTCATACACCAAAATCAAATCAGTTCATACTTGTGTCCAACTGGATGCTTGTGCCAAATTCTCTCAAAATGGTCCTGAGATTTTACATTCACAAGAATGATACCATGTGATACCATGTTCATGAGTAAGGGAGGGATGGATGGACCACTCAAAAGCATAATACCTCCTTCCTTCCAATATGTCAGTGGTGAACTCATCTCAACTCTCATTGAGAAACTAGTACTGGATAGCAAACACACGTGAATTTTCGATATTTATTATTTGTCGATAAAACTTCAGCACATATCTTTGTGGGGCCTAGCCCTGAAGTGATCAAGAAAATGAGTTCATACCTCACTTATTGTATGATCCTTTCACAGAAAAACTTTTCTGTTTAATTTCCCTCTTGTCTGATTTAATTCTGAATATGCATACACAGTCCACCTCCGTTTATGCACCACAGACGTTCTAATGAGGTTTGACTGCCTGTATAAAATCCAGTGTTACTCTTGGTCCCTAGAACATCACGGTTCATGGCTACGATACTGAACTGTATGTTTAATGAGGCACAAATTTGAGGGCATGTAATTATAAGAGTAAAGAGCACCTAGCATTAGCATAAGGTGCGTCTGCTACAATAAATACATGTTTTATTATGTAAAATGTCCATGGTGCTTAGCTGATGGTTGTAGTTTTATGTTATTCATGAACATGAATGCTGACTGACTGGAGTTTAGAGTTCAGTATGTCTGCATGGCTTACAGCAATCTAAAACCATTTTGTGTTTTGGTGAGAATACCTGCTCGTGTTCTTTGTTTCACTGCAATATGTGCTTTAATCATCCTCCTTTGTCTGCTGCTACCTATTGTACTCCCAGTCCCGTTCTTTTATTTGTCAAATGTGTTGGTGCAGCAGATCCGATTTGAAGGTGAACTTCCTCAAGGAAAAAAAGGAAACATTATGATCCCCAGGGAGTAAATCAGCTTTTTTGGCCTAAAGTGACACTTTTGATGCATTGTGGATCCTTCCACCATGCTCATTAATGTAAAAACATGCAAAACCTCTGTCTCAAGACACAGTTGGGTAACAATACTGTTGTGTCAGCTCTTTGGGATAATGCTCTGACAGATACTGTGAGTCTCTAGATTCCTCTTTGCAAAGATCTCTTTGGAAACTTAAACTCTTCCTCCTTAAAATACACGAACAAAGAATTTTTTCTGCTGTATTTCACTATATCAAAGTTAGACACAAGGGAGGTTTAGACAGAGTTGTTCTGAGTGATTTGGTTGTCGCTGGGGCAGAATTCAGGAGAAGTGGAAGTGGGACCTCAGGGTTGACCACCACCTTTGAAGCCGGCGCCTCATTGGAGAGGATCATGTAACGACTTGAGAGGTTCAGCTGGGGATATGTTTTGATCCCTCCAGTACTTGTCTTGGCGCCACGGACAACTTCGGCCCAAAGCCACGATGACTGAGAGGAGGCTCGGTTTGGTGTGGAGCTGAAAACAGGGATTTTCGGTCTAGCTCCCATATGGACCCAAGAGTCACCTGGCCGGGCACAGGCTGAGATCAGGGGTATAGTTGAGTCCATGTCCGCAGCAGTGGCGGCAGGGCCAGGGACATCTGGCCCCCGCATGGAAGGATTGAATCCGGTCGACAGGATCTCTGGACATTTTGAAAGGGCATCAGCATAGGAACTGGTGCGATTATTTATTGCGCCTAGCCAGGGAAGAGTGGCTGAGAGGTCTGAGCAGAGGGCCTGTGACATCGAGGAAGAGGCCGGTTGGGCCTCCGAGCCCCCGGCAAGAAGAGAGGACTGCAGCCCGGAGATTTGTTTTGCTTGTGCGCAGGCGATGGAGATGAAACTTTCAAGGAGTTTGTTCTTCTCAGTCATTTCACACTTCAGGCGGTGAATATCCTCCTTCATACGTGAGTATATTGTACTTTTCTTACACTCATCTGTGGTATCACTCACTGTATCACTCACTGCATCTGTAATCGGCGAGCGTATGTCCGTCGTTAACTGCTTCCTACTAACCAACACAAAAAAAGTACAGTTCCTTGAAGACGTTTCACCTTCCATTCCAGAGGGCTTTCTCAATTCTGACTGTCTGGTTGGAGTAGCAGGTTTATAAACCCTGGAGTCCTCAAGTCTTTGTGAAGATTCTCAGTCATCCAGGTCATGGTTATCCCAAAAAAGGCTATTCAGTGGCTTTCTCAATTCTCAATAGAATTCTCATTAGAATTGAGAAAGCCCTCTGGACTGGAAGGTGAAACGTCTTCAAGGAACTAAAACAAGTCCAGTTGCCACTGAATAACCTTTTTTGGGAGTCCTCAAGTCATTAGTACTTGATGGTCAGCTGTGGGTTGTTGTTCCCTCTGGCTTTCATGTGTCACGATTCTGCCTTGTTTAGTTTGGTTTCCTGGTGTCAGAAGCATATAAAAAAATGGAGGACCCAAACGCAGACCAGGGCAAGAGAGGGTTCAAACAAAGGAAACTTTAATAACAAATGTATACAAACAGGGAAATAAAACTGAACAGAAAATCACTCCCGGAGGAGGCAAAACTACTACACTAAAATAAACACTAAAGACAG
>JAUMHL010000004.1:20005508-20019377 GCA_032362345.1 Sandelia bainsii
CCCCCCCCCCCCCCCCCCCCCCCCCCCCCCCCCCCCCCCCCCCCCCCCCCCCCCCCCCCCCCGCCCCAGGCTTCATTAGTTACTGACAGGATAACACACCCAAAACTCTGGACACTATCTGTTGAGTTGCACTGTGGGTAATGTGGATGCTGAGTGTGGACAAGGGAAAATAAAGTGTGAACTGGTTTTCTAGTAACATTATCAATGTGTCTGCTGATCATTATTGGAAATTAATTTCTAGGCAGAGTTTCACAAAACATGGTTTCAATTAGTTAATCTCTAAATAAATGCATTATTCTGCTTAAGGAAATGAAGACCTTAATGAGTCAGGACTGTTCTTGTTAGCAGACTTCTAATGCCATACATTATAGTTTCAATCCTGACAGAATAAAATATACTCAAGATAAATGAAGTAGGAAGCAGCAGGTCTAACAGATGGGGATACTTAGATGGGGTTTAGCGTGGGGTCCCAACAGGTACACATCTACTGTCCTGGAAACTGACCAGGGGAGCTGGGCCAGGTCTTGCCTAAATGACCGCCTGTTCTTGTTCTTGTTTCCCGACAATACGCAGAGACGCATACATCCAGAGTTCAACAGCCTCACTGTCAGAAACAACCAGTCATGATTTTGATCAGTGATGAGTGTTTCAAAAGTTTCACTTCAAAAGTTCACATTAGTTTGTGAGGAGGGAATGACATTTTTAAATAAACTTTCAATGACTAGTGGCCATTATTGTCATGACAATTGTATTTCAATCATGGCATATTCAATTTTGGAAAAAAATTTTTGTTAGAAATCCACACAGTAGTACAATTTAGTGGAGTTATAGGAAATTTACATTAATCATTAATAAAGAATCAAAAATTTGGATTTTGAATCAACATTCCTGGTATTTATTTAAAAATTTGCTCAATGTGGAAGACTGAGGAACATTATATTCTCCATCAGGCTTGCTTGTCAATGAGTTCATTGTACTGGACAACTGCAGACTTGCAAATAATAAAAAAAAACACACACTCCTTCTTCATATTCAGTTAAGTACATATGAGGGTTTGGTTTTGTTGTATGGACTTACAGCTGCAATATAGTGGCTATATGCTAATATATTTGTAGGATGATTAAGTACAGTAGATGTTGCAGAATATCCGAATATCTAATATGTATAATATCTAAAAATGCACATAGCATCACTTAGCATTATTCCATAATTACTTGTGGCCACAGTACCTGTTGTTCAGCAGACTGGTTGTCTTCTTGACATTATGTATCTTTTAAATGTCATGTAGATGCTGTGCAGCAGCTCCTCTCCCTCTAAACATTCCCATTTATAATGGTCAAATTACATATTTGCGGCTGTGATGAATTCTAATTAGATGTGATTAGTTATGCTGTTGCACAGTTCCGGTTCCAGTCGGGGTTCTGTATCTCACAGCCAGCCTGCTAGGGACATGTCGTCTTCGCTCTAATAAACCGTCACATCTTTTTAAAACATCCCCATCCTATCTTCTGCAAGAGTGAAATTGACGGGAAGACATTTGACAGCAAGTTTTATGAGTTTGTCAGCTTATTGTTGCAGAAATGTCAGCGGAGCACACTCGTTTTCGATTCAGATGCAATTTCCTCATAATGTGGTCAGCCCCGCACGAGAACTTGTCATTTTTCTCTCCCTTAATGTGTTTTTTTTTTCTGATTCTCTTTCTGAAGGTGCACTCTGATTTTTTTATGAGAGCACTACATCTTGTGACAGCACATTGTCTTAGTGCAGCTTTAACTGTTTAAAAGACGATGCTCTGCAGCTGACCTGCAGCAGATGATAGCCTGATCAATAAAAAAGAAACATGAGCAATTAAGACAGATTCGACAAGGTAGTTTAGACAGGTAAGGAGTAGAAGGTGTCTATTCCAAAGATCCTGCTTTAACTGTGACCTACCACACACGTGCTGCTATATTCTCTGTTTATCTTGTGCAGTAATTGATTGTTAGCAGTATTTTGCCTTTTCTCACTTTCCTTCAAATAACTGGTATAACACACGCAGCCACTGTAAAAGCTTTCTTCTTCTACAGTGTTATTATCGTCTAGTGCTTGATGTGGGTTCGTCCCCACCTTCCAACTGTGTTGGAGAGCAATAACAACTCCATCAATAACTCCAGCGCATATATACACAGTGATTGTTACGGATGAAGTGCACAGTCTCAGAAGAGATGGGCTGGGGGCTGGTAAGATGGTTGTAATATGCGTCAGGCTGTACTATATCAATTTGAGGCTGTCAGCTCGCGTGACAAATGTGTGCTGAATTGTAGCATTATGATGGGAACAGAAAAAGAAAGTATATGACAGCAGAGGCACATCACCAGTTTACACTTCATGAAGTTTTTACTTTTTTTCCCTTAAACTATAATAGTTTTTAAAAAATTTTCACCTCCATTATTTTGGTTTGTGCAAGCCACATATTTAATTATTTATTTCACTTGATCCAAGACAGAATGTGTACGTGTGTGTGAGCATGTGTTATGCCCTCGACATAATCTGCCGACTCTGGTTCCTGGCCAAACTTGACTTACATATGGTTGCTGGTTTCCTGAGAGTTATAGGAGCGACCTTTCTATTTGGGACTAAAAGATTGACTTTATTTTGTTGCTGTAGCTCAGAGTGATTATTAGCCTCTTCCATCTCTACCTTTAATTCCTCTGGATGAAATTTCCTTCTGTATTTACGCTTGTAAGTCTCCAAATTCTCCATGGTGGATACTAGTGTAACACACAAAATCCTAATTTAAATATGTCCACCACCACCGTGTTTGCACCTATTGTCAATCATGCAATTTTTCTTAGTGGATCACCCACAAAACACCCGCAAGTGAAACACGCAAGATTGCACATGCAATTTAGTCCTTGCTGTTTGGGATCTTAGTAAATCAGTCCTTTCATGTGGTAAATCAGAAAAATTTAGTGACAGCAACTGCTGGCAGATCTACAGGAGACTGGGAGGGGGACAGAATTGATTTAGCTGCTCAAGCTGCATTAATAAAACAAATCTTACATGTGACAATCAGCCTTCTTAGAAGAAAAGTATTAAGAAACTCCAGAAAGAGGAAAAAAAGCTGGCACAAACTATGGCAATGCGGACAGCTCATTAATGACAAGGTAAGATACTGTAATTCTACATAAAGTACTATGGATGGAACCATAACTTTTGCCATCAAAAGAAAAAAAGTAACATCAAGGATTACCATTGGCAGTTAACCATTTAAATCTTCCTCTGGCTTTTGGCTAAAGAAGTGTCACTGTATTAATGACACCTGACGATTAATATACTTTTCTATTCTATTTATATCAACTTCTGCGTGTCTGCGTGACACTTGCCATCTCCAGAAGTTCTCGGATGACACCGCCATTGTTGGGCGGGTGTCAGAGTCTTCATCTTCGTATCAATGCCAGCAAGACGAAGGAGCTGGTGGAGCACTACATGTTGTGACAGCACATTGTCTTAGTGCAGCTTTAACTGTTTAAAAGATGATGCTCTGCAGCTGGCCTGCAGCAGATGATAGCCTGATCAATAAAAAAGAAACATGAGCATTTAGACAGATTCGACGGGGTAGACCAGACAGGTGAAGAGTAGAAGGTGTCTATTCTAAAGGTCCTGCTTTAACTGTGACCTACCACACACATGCTGCTATGTTCTCTGTTTATCTTGTGCAGTAATTGATTGTTAGCAGTATTTTGCCTTTCCTCACTTTCCTTCAAATAACTGGTAACACACATGCAGCCACTGTAAAAGCTTTCTTCTTCTACAGTGTTATTATCATCTAGTGCTTGATGTGGGTTCGTCCTGTATTCCGTTCGTGAACGAACTGGAATACAGGGGGGTCATCAATGACTTTGTCAGTTGGTGTGAACAGAACCATCTTCGTATCAATGCCAGCAAGACGAAGGAGCTGGTGATTGACGTCAGCAAGAAGTCACCCCACATTACGCCGGTGAACATCCAGGGTCTGTACATTGAAACAGTGGAGGAGTACAAATACCTGGGTGTTCACCTCAATAACAAACTGGACTGGTCCACAAATACAGATGCACTTTACAAAAAGGATCTAAGTCGTCTTCACCTGCTAAGGCAGCTGAGATCCTTTGGGGTGAACAGGACTCTTTTAAGGACCTTCTACGACACTGTGGTAGCGTCTGCTATCTTCTATGCTGTGGCCTGGTGGTGTGGTGGAATTGCAGGGAGGGACAGGGGGAAACTAAATAAACTGGTCAAGAAGGCCAGCTCTGTCCTGGACTGTCCACTGAAGTCCATTGAGCAGGTAGGGGAGGAGAGGATGTTATCCAAGCTGACATCCATCATGGACAACACCTCCCATCCCCTACATGAGACTGCACGAGCACTGAGCAGCTCGTTCAGCAGTAGACTTTTACACCCACAGTGTAGGAAGGAGCGCTAACACTTAAATTTCTCATTCGTGGGATAATAAAGGTTTATTCTATGCTATTCTATTCTATTCACAGTGTGAATCAGTTTAGGAAGGAATCCATGAAAGATGACCAAAAGAAATCAAGGTCAAAAACATCCAGGAGGGACTGAAAAGTCAAAAGATCATTAACTTTATCACATTCGCTGATAGTATTGCTGACAGTGCTGTGTAGTACAGTTGCCTCTAGCTTATTGTGAGCAGTGCAGTAGTGGCTTGATAACTGAATCCTAACTGCTGACATGCAGCCACATTGTTGCTAACCAGGCTGGAATCGTTTTAATGAGACTGCAATGAGAGATAATAGTTCAAACAAGACTCAACTTTCATAACTGCTCCACACGAAACTGATGAAATGTATTAGCTTCTGTGTTTCAGGTTCAGCGACAGTGAGGTTAAAACTCAGGCAGCTTTGTCTCCTAAAAATGACGTTTCTATTAAACTAAAGTGCAAGGTAATCATATAATAATTATCTTGTGAAGCAACTTTTTTTTGTTGTTGTAAAGAATGAAGCGCTACATTTTTTTATGGAAAGCAACTTGCAAGGAGGTGGTTGGGGTGGATGGAGGGCATCTAACATGCAGGACTGGCAAACCTCAGACCCAAGTTTAAGTCCAGAGTCCCTGTGTGAGATTGGGATTAGGCAAGACAAGCACTTTGGTTAGGATTACAGAAAGATTGTGTTTTTGTTTAAATTTTAATACACTGTGTGTGAAGTGACTGTTGGATTCTCCTCTATTAATCCAGACCACAGTCTTGAATGTGATTGCCTGAATCAACCTTATCAACTATACCACAACAAACAACCATGACACAGCCTTTCATAACACTAGAGTCACAAATCTGGATGTTTAAATTGAAATGTTGACCAAGGGAAGATTGTGATGTTTTTCAGTTTCAGGTCCAAATCAATGATGGGTTCAACATTTTTCAGTGTGTCTTAAAACAACACTCATGCCCTTCATGCCCATGAGAACACTACAAGAGTTTTTCATGCTGTAACCATTCTTCCTGTTCACACTGGTCATGAATCAGTATTTTATTAAACTCCTTACAATGAAAGCAAGTATCCAAATGTACATCACAGATTTTTGTGGAAAAGAAAACAGGATGTTGTAGTTTGTATTTTGTAGACAAATATACTTTAGATATGATAGATAGATATGTTAAGTATCAACATATTTGTGACTTGTCTTTTGTGTTAAATGTGAACATACCTTCATGTTTTTGAAAACACAATTGGGTTGTAAACATGTTCATCACAAAGTTCAGTGCAGTGCAGTTCAGTTGTAAAAAAACATAACTTTTAAGAGACAGGGTTGCGGCACACCACTGAAGGGAAGTTCATCCAGGACATCATACAAGCTAGAACCTACAGTATTTTGCTTCCACTGCAACTTGACAGGAAACCCTGTCCAGGGAAACACAACAGGGATTTTACACTAAAACATTAACTTTGGAACATATCAACTTAATTTAAAGAACTAAGACTGTTGATGCCTCAAATTAGCATCAGATTTATTAGTCAGATTATTAGCTTGTTGGATTATTATCTTTAGATGAATACATTTTTGCACAGAACAAGCATTTATGATTCATGACCAGTGTGAACAGGAGGAATGATTACATGGAGAACTCTTGTTCATATGGGCACCTGAGTGTTGTTTTAAGACAACATCCATCCTTGACTTGGGACTGAAACTGAAAAAACATCACAATCTTCCACAGGTCAACATTTCATTCCTTTCAGATCTTCCTTGTATAAAGTGAATTTTGAATGATGGTTTCTTCTGGTTCTAGCAGACTCGAATCAGAAGAAGAGCTGAAAGGCTGGACTGCTCACCAGCAAATGTTTGATTTCTCTCACAGGGACTGTGGGCTTTAGGGATCTGGGTATTTTCCTCCTGTCCAGAAGACATGTTATTACCTAGCAACAGAAAAACAGAAGGTCAACCAGGGACTGAGTCAAACTGAACACTGCTCTCTGGATCACTGAAGCTGGAAAGTGGAACAGTGGCATTTTTCTATAGTGGGATGGAGCAGTCTTTCTACTACTGATGGGTAGACATACAGTGAGAGGTGTCTTCACACGTTTTATGACACTGTTTTGGAGTTACTATATTCACAAATGATTAGATGATTTACCCGATGAACTTGAGTTCATGTCATTTCTAGTTCTCAACTGCACAACTCACTCTTTCACTTTTCATTTAAAATCTCATGGCAGTTTCCTAGTTCTTTTGGTAAAGAAAAACTGTAAACTGGAAAGAAACAATGACTGATTTCCTTCTCTCTCTCTCTCTACATACACACACACGCGCATACACACTTCAATCTTTTGTGGGTTTATAGGTTGCCTCTTAAATCTGCCCTCTGTGGTCTCGAGTATGTACAGGGCTTCAAATAAATGGACTGCCTCTCGCAGAAACAATGAGAATTCCTTTGACTCTGACAAAGATCAATCTTGGCTGCGAGCGAGGGAAGCACAGTTTGTCTGCCAGCTGGGTGAACTGCTGCTGCGTCCCCTTATACAGACAAACAAATCCACCAGGCACTCACTCACAGTTTTTCCTTTTATTGAATTTCCTGCTTAATGATCTATTTGAAGGATAATTCTGGTTTATTACAACTTCAATCTTTTTTTTTGGTGGTATATCATCATCCTTGTCAGTAATAATGAGATTTCATACACATTTTGGCCAATACATTTCCATGACTTTAAATCTATTTTACTGACACTGACTGAAGTCAGTCCCAAATACTGTACATTTGTATACAGTTGGACTTTTCTGTTCTGTTTATGATTCAATACAAATACAAAATGTAGTTAAAAGTTCAAATACAACATAATATATTTTTAAAAACAGTGTGCATATTTTAGTGCATAGTAAAAAAACAGTGTGATTATTTTATATGATTTTGCAGATATTTCCATGTAATAGTGTTCTGTATGTTAAGGCAATGGAAAACTATTCATATTAATACATCATCGAGTCCTAGTATACAGTTGACTGACAGGAAATTTACTGTAGTTTGATATAAAGAATACTGGCCTGCTATCTGACTGTTGTTAACAAAACCAGTGCTGGAAAACCCTGTACCTTATCATTTGCTGCCAACACTTAAGACACTTTTGGAGACAGCATCGATGTTAAAGTTTGTACGGTGACAGACTGTAGCAGGTTTCTTCACTGTGAATAGTGGTAGTTATTTTGTTTAAAGCAGCATCCCAAAGCAGCTGACTTTTAGATCAAATCTGCTGGATATGCAAACCTGCCTCCTATAACTTACATCTCTACTCAACTAAACTACAACTGCAAATATGTTTGTGAAGGGAAAGTAATTGCAGTCAAATTATGTTTTCTAACATACAGTAATAATGATATCTTGTTATTTAAGTCCTCCAAACTTAACACCAATAAAGGCCATTGTTCATGCCGTCTCATACAACCTATATAACACATCTCTTGAAATAGCTCCACCATGACAGAAGGTTCCTCTTGAAATTGCATCCTAATGACAGTTGGCAGGCTTATCTCGAGATATGGCAAAATAGTGCCCCTGCGGAGGCATGTGTTGTTTGGTTTAACTATTTCCTTAACTGGTAAACTGGTGAAACTGGTAAGGGGAGACATGTCACCACAGATCATTTTTTCACCTCCATCACAATAGCCAACTCACTTCTCCACAAAAATACAAGCCTAGTGGGGACCATTGACGACAATAAGCAGGGGTTACTATCCTGAGCACTCAACACTGAGCCTGAGACCCGACCCACTACAACAGGACAAAAGTAGGAGTTGATGTGCTCGAACCATTGGCTCATCAATATTTAGTGAAAGTATCAATGCCTGTGCACAAAAAAATCCCCACAAGAGAACAGGAGCTGTGTGCTGAGTGGATAGCGTGCAAAGGGGCACCATGCATGGACACGCTTCTTACCATGGACAGAGCAGGTGAGCATAGAAGGTGCATTGTGACGGAACTGTGCAAACAGAATAAAACTTTTTTGCTTTACGTGCAGGAAATTTGTCTGTGGAAAATGCACAGTCAAAATGATGAATGTTTGCTAAAACTGTGTCTGAGTAGCATGTAGTCCTACTGTAAATGGTCAACACTCAGCCAAATTAATATTTTAGCATATATTCATATATTCAATCTTCATATTAATTATTAAATTTTTCATTTGCCATTGCTTATTGTTTGTCTGCTAGCCCAATTGTTAGACCAACTGCAGTCTACAGTATGATGTAACATATAATGTAACAAATAAAACCAGATTTTTGGTTACCCCAAGTGAATGTTGTTCTCCTGTTCAAATTATACAACATATAGGTAAGCTCTACTAATATTTATATCTACATCTGTATCTATGTCTATAAAATCTTGCCTAAGAGTAGGCTATGGCTGGGAACCCCTGTTTCCTGTATGAAAGATGGTGATCTTACCACTACACCCAACAAATGGGAAAATATGGTTTTATTAACAGAAGAAAAATTATATATATGTACAACTAAACAAATTAATAATTAAGTGAAATTGCGTGCTTGACTTTATCAGAACGAGATGTTGTCATGATATGTGTCTGGCTGTATTGTGGCCACGCCCCACTCCCGGTTTCACACTCACCCAGATTATCCCCAGCTGTCACTCATTCTGATCACTCCCAGGTGCTCTCACTCACTTTGTTAGTCCCCTCTCCTTTATATTCCTGCTCCCTCAGTCACTCGGGTTATCTGTTTTGACCACCAGCATCTTCTGCTATGTCTCCTGTGTCTCCAGTCCTGTTTCCCATGCTCTCCTGCTGTATGTCTATTCTGTTGTAGTATTGTCACAATCTGCTGTTCCCTGTAGTCTTACCTGCTGTTGCTTGACTGTTGTGTTTTGTTTGTCTGACCCCTTTGATTCTGTTGTACTCTGTTCTGTGGTCCACTCTTCATGTGTTGTCTTTTTCCCTCCTTTAGTGCGCTCTTGTCAGGATTATCTGTTGTGCTCTTTTCTGTTGTTATCTCCTGCCTGCTAGTCAGTCTGCTGTTTTCACTCCCCGGTTATTCCCGTGCTTTTCATGTTGTCATGATCCAGTTTTGCCCTGTCTTCTCACAGTCTTTAGTTCTGGTTTTACTTTGTCTTTTGAGTTATATTTTTGTTTCGCCCTCTGTCCAGTATTACCCCTCTGTTAAAGTGATTATTATATTTTTGGCTTTTTGTGTTAGTCTTAGTCTTTGTGGGTTATGCTTATAATTCTTTATTTATTAACCCTTGTTATTTTGTCTTGGATCTTTTCTTCTGCTCACGTTTTGCCTCCTTTACGCAGTGATTTTGTGTTTGACTGTACCTTCGGTTAGATGCTCTGTTGTTTTGACTTTGTTTATTAGAATCCCCCTTTATCTAGTCCCCTGTTCCTGAGTGCTTCTTTGGGTCCATCTTAGCACAAATCTGACAGATGTTGCTGTGCAGTGTGATGAATTATTATTATTGCTTTTAATTGTCCATTTCAGCTATTTTTGTAGGTTAAATAACATGGGTTGCTGTAATATGTGATGGATAACATTTTACTATAATTAAACAACTCAAATGTGCATTTCCTTCCTTCTAACTCCTCAGTGTAGCTAAACTGACCATCACGACAAGTAATCAGTATTGTAGTCTATTTAAAATAGCCTTGGAAATAAAACAACAGGACCAAAACATAGTTGATGACTAAACATACTCGTTTCATAAATCTATACATTTCTTTGTGAAGACAACTGATTAATATAGTGACATATTGATGAGGTAGCTGAGAACTGCTAATCTATTGTTCTTTTCACTCAAGGGTTTGAATTCCATCCTCGTTGATGGTTCCCGTTTGGCTGGCAATTGCTCAGTTGGTGGAGCAGTCATTTACAAACCCGAGGGTAGCGGTTCGACTCCCCTGGACAAGACAAGACACCGAAACCCCGCAGTAGCATTGACATGTACTGTCAGCTGTCCAACAACAATTTCCCCAATGGGATCAATAAACTATGTCATTATTTTTTTATAATACATTTTTCACCAATATCACAACAGCTGCACACGTAAATTTTACCCTTTGGCAATTTTAGACATACAGTAATCCCTTGGCAGTTGAAGTATTGAAAATACACCATGTTTAAAATTGATATCCATTCTGCTTCTTTTTATACAAACTCAGTCAAATTTCACACAACACACATATTCTAACTAAATTCCACAAACTTTTCATTTGGCTTAAACACAATGTATAATTTTCAAAAGTTCTACATTCATTCTTTAACATCACCTGCCGTGTTTTAAAATTAAATATTTGAACACACCTATCAAGGTTCCTCCAGTACCAAATGACATTTTAATAAGAACAGATGAATCCAGCAGACTAACAAACAACATTCTTGGCCAGGGATGAATTATCCATTTACGACTGTTCTGGTTATGGAATTTGTGTAGTTGTTTTGAACCCCATAAAAGTCCATGTCTAACTTAAATCAGATACATAAAAAAGTTATTAATAAAAAAAGACAAAAAGGTTTTTACCATGAATCGCAGAGATGGTGAGCAACTCGGAAACTGCTAAAATGAAAAGAATCGTTTTGACATTTCCAAAACTATCTGTCCAAAACAAACACCACTGAGTTCCAGCAACTTACACTAAGCTACCTGGCTTCCTAGTAACTTTGCAGTAAGCCCGTTCTGAAAAAAGGGGGAATCTAATTTCAGGCCTCCCACAAGACACAAGAAGCAGAGAAGTCAGGGATACCAATGAGTGAGTACAATTTGACAAACACAGAGACTAAGAATACAGCTGTGCAGCATTTCCAGCTATTTTCAAAATCTGCACATTTGGCACAACCTGCTGGGACACAACTGCCTCTTAATTGTGGTCACACTTGTCAGCAGAGTTTATCCTCAGCCAGGGGGAGATAGTGATTTTCGAAGCTGATCAAGTACAGCAGCTGTAAAACAAACAGAGGTATCCTTTTTGTAGTAGCTGCACTACAGTCGTGTAAAACTGTAGTTGTGTAGCTCTAAGACACAATTACAGGAAAATACCATCAATAGACCATCTGAGCATGTTATACATTTTCTGTCCACACTGTGTGTAATGATTAACTACACTTGATTTTTAGCCATACTGCTGACATTGCTCTGTGGACGACAGCGATGATCAGTCAGTTGTCTGGTCCACTGCTTTGGTCAAGAGTAGATTATCAATCTGATGAAGCACAGCATTAAAACAGAGCACTGCAGCAGAGCTTGTACTGTATTGGTGGACTGGCTATACAGCAACTGGCAGGATGTTTTAAATGACTGGCATATCCCTAGCTGTGTAGCTAGTGATGTCCAATCAGATGAATACAGGGATACATCACATTATAACAGTGACACTTCCTCACTAAACAATCATGTTCATGCCAATGCTTTTTGATGCTACAGCTGACGTGAAGGTGTCAGTGTTATCTCTGATAAACTTATTAACAAGCAAATGCAACTTGAATTATCTGCTGATAATTTCCCCTTGACTTTCCCAGAAGTCAGCTGGTTTATGATGCCCGCTGTCTGACTCTGTTAGAACTATTTGCTGGAGTCCAGCTCACCATTTTGCTATAAACTGACAGAAGACTAAACTTGACTTTGATAGGTATTCATGACTTGAAAGGACTTGACTTTACATTTTGTTTTTGAAACATGATTAGATGACTTCTAGAGCAATTAGTGCAAACCTGGCAACCTATTACTATAGTTTGTAATTGCATGGAAGCATCAGCATGTGATTGTGTTGATGAGAGAAGGAGGCTCCTGCCATTATAGGTGGACTCCAGCTGTACACTGAGATTGCTGATTGGATACCAAATCCATACACTGTAATTGAACTTACTGTATATGGACAAAATAACTCATAGGAGCAGCTACGGGGTCATGATAAATAATAACACAAACTGATCAAACAAGTTACAGGCATTACTGAGAGACATTACTTAAAGTGACATCTGCCAGTTCACTGTCAGTCAGATTTTCTGTCACTCCTCAACCCAAAACATGAAAATACATTTTATAATATACATGTACAGAACTGAGCCAAATGTTTTAGGTAAGTGTGAAGAAATACTGTAAGGCAAGAGCACTGCAAGTGTTTATTTGTATCAATTTACAAAGTGCAAAGTGATTGAACAGAAGAAAAATCTAAATGAAATCAGTATTTGTGTGACCACTCTGGTTTCAAACCAGCATCAAGGCTTACACTTGCACACTTTGTGTACTTGCTTAAACTCAGGGATTTTGTAGGATTAGAGTCAGGTGTTTGATTAACCACTTATACCAATCAGATGCTAATGACCATCAATTCCATATGTAGGTTGAAACACAGTCATTAACTGAAACAGAAACAGTTGTGTAGGAGGCTTAAAGATGGGTGAGGAGCAGCTAAAGTCTGCTGCTAATGTGAAGTTTCATGTCACATGTCATACACCATGGCAAGACTGAGCACAGCAACAAAACCCAAGGTAGTTACACTGCATGAGCAAGGTCTGTCCCAGGCAAAGATTTCCAAGCAGACTGGGGTTTCAACATGTGCTAATCAAGC
This sequence comes from Sandelia bainsii, assembly GCA_032362345.1. Lineage (NCBI taxonomy): Eukaryota > Metazoa > Chordata > Actinopteri > Anabantiformes > Anabantidae > Sandelia > Sandelia bainsii. The sequence continues at coordinate 20,018,561 of JAUMHL010000004.1, forward strand.
TCTTTTGAAGAAGCACAAGAAATGGGCAACACAACATAGACGCAGGAGAGCTCAAAGAAACTGCAGCACATGAAAAACACATCATGCTTACTTCCCTTTGACGTGGGAAGATGTTCTGCGGCGCCATCACCACTGAACTGGCAGAAACTAAGTGGACCCAGGTACACCCACTTACTGTCCATAGAAGTCTGTCCAGAAGCAGTTTTCATAGAAGTCATGTTAAACATATAGATGTCTTGGTCTGACCACAGATTTTTGTGACTTTTGTGATCGCCACTTTTAATTTTCATAGTGCCACCATGATGTTGACATTTTGACCTTTAGTGACTGTTTTGGTTAAAGTCACTGGAAACCATTCTGCCTGATGTGTCAGAGTAAATACAACTGTCATCAAGCTCAAGCAATTTTTTTCTACTCTGAAAATCATTGAATCCAAGCATCGGCCTATCTGTAGGAACACGTGAAGCAATTGCTTTGAGTGGCCTAGATAGAATAAAATGACTGGTGAGTGTATTTTACACTAGTGGGTGTGGTCTGATCATACTGTGATATGAAATCCTAAAATGGGGGGAAAAAAGGCCTTTAAGAGCATGGGTGTGCTCAGATAACGTAAATTTTCTAATACTGTATATGTGTGTGTGTGTACTTATGCAAATGGCAATTTTGGCTTGGCTTACTGATTGAAGGAGACTTTTGGTCTGATTGTGGTGTTGAAGGGCTGATGTTTGCTCTCTATATCCTAAACGATTGACGGTAGGCGTATTGCGTCACTTCCTGTTGCCGATACTGATCGTTCTGTTACACGTTGTGTTGTTTG
>JAUMHL010000004.1:20026087-20040624 GCA_032362345.1 Sandelia bainsii
TTTTGCTGTTAGTCTTGATGTTGGGTATCGAAGAATCCATAGGTCCCACATCCGCTTCATGTAACCTCTTTCACTGGTGTTACTTGTATAGTAGCATTCCAACAGTCCCTTGTTCTCATCTCTTGTCCATGAATGTCTTGTTTTTGTTCCAGTAGCCCACTTATCCTCAGATTGTCCAGGTTCCCCAACATCTGGCGCAGACCTTGTTAATCCGGGCGACGTCTGAGCCGGCGAGACTCTATTTGTATGTTTCTCTCTCATATTCGAGGTAGGCACAGTATACCGTAAGGAGGTCTTGCCTAAGGACCCCTACTGGAGGTAGGCCACAGCCAGGATTCGAACCCCGGTCTCTCTGAAGTACAATTTCACTAGTTCATCTACACAAGGTATTTTGTAGATAATAGTTCTGTAGTTTGATTCATTTGCGACAGTCTCCCTGCAATCTTGAAACATCAAGTTTATTCTCAAAATTTCAATTTGGACTTTATACTGAACATTTCAACATTATTGTCCATACACAATAATGTGTATGGACAATAATGTTGAAATGTTCAACATAATAGACAATAATGTCTTCCTGGCCCTAATACTGAGAAAATATGAATTTACATGTATATTACATATCAATGTAATATTAGATCAAGTATTTTTAACTACTAAAATTACTACATACAGTATGTACTACATATTACTTTTGCATTCAAACATAGATTTTACTTCATAATCTGCAAATTTGCACAAAAAAATTAAACTAAAGGCTCTCCGAGGCACAAATACTAAGGAAACAGTATAGGGGAGCATTTCAGAAGACTGTTTAGGAAGGAGGGAGAAGCAAACAAGAGGTGGAGAAAATAAATGAATAGAAAGACAATATCATGTCAGCAGACTAAAAAAAATGTAGATCAAGGAGTGATGGGTCTGCAGAAACAAGGTTCCCACTAATAATGAAATTCACCTCATTGTCTGACAGGCAGTCATTGGTAGTACTACGCAGCCTGTAAAGCATTGTCTTAAGTATTATGTCTTATGCTGCTCTACTGGAGCTTTGTCATGGTGATGTAATCAAGGTTATCTCAGCTTCACTGGGCTTGTAAATGCCTAGTTTACAAGAAAGAGTCTGCATTTCAAACCACAGGCATTGATTTTTAAAGATGCGGGCAATTATGCAAGATATTGAAATTGACCCATGAGATGTAAATCAGGACATGTCAGTCTCTAGTCACCATGGCTTTGATTTTGATCATGTTTTAAAAAGTATGTTACTCATGAGCCCCGAGCTTAATGGAAGGAGTAATATATAAGTGAAATATCCCTTTAATTTATGATTAATGCTGGGATAAAACAGGGCTGCAACATAGTAATATAAACTCATTTGGCTTTAACAGTAGGACAGGCCTTGTTTAATTCACTCAGTGTTAAAATATCAGTATGTCATTCATTTCCTGATTGACAGAATAACAATGCAGGTGAATTCATAAAATACAAAATGTAACCTAATACATGTACTAATTAAACATGTTGTGGGCAGCAAAGATCAGCTGGTCAGTGTGATTTCTGTTCATCCAGATGAGTTTGAGACTGTTGCCGCCCACTGTGGATATAATTTAACATTCCTCTTAGTGCATAATAAACTCTAGGTAACCTTTGCAGACAAAAGTGCTCACTTATAAATGATTAGAATATGCAAATGAGGAAGACTCAAGGCGTATTTGCGATTGAGAGAGGTTAAAAGCACTATTATCACATGAAGTGCAAATGCAAGCAGGATCAAAGCTGACAAAACATCCATTTGTTCACACATCAAACAGCCTGACAGTGGCTTTGAATTACAAAACAGCACATTTAGCAAAGTATTAGTGATGAAAATAATAAATGCTCTCAGGGCATTGTTCTTGTCTGGAGTGAGAATTTTTATAATTGCAGCTGGATTAAAATGGATTAAGTTGACTGGGATGACAACAAGAGGTTTACTGTGGACTTTGATTAATACAAAGCAAATATGCTGATGATTTTCACCTTTTCCCTTTGAAACACTTTTCATTATGTGTGTTCTATCATTCATCTTACAGAAATGTTGGCTATTGTATCATTTCCCTGTTGGTTCTGTTGTGACTACACATCTTCAAAGATTAGGGCAGGAAGTCTGACAAGTCTGGAAGTATACACCTTTTTACCCAGCAAGACTTAAAAAACCAGCAGCAAACTTTTCATAAATCTCACAGAGACACTCTACTGTGCAGATTAGTTTTCATAATATGCGTTTCTAACCCAAATAACTACAGACTGATTCACCTCATTTTAAAGCTCCCAGGCACTTGACACTTTAATGTAATTTTACTATATCCATCCATTATCTTTTACTGCTTATCCTTTTAAGGGTCACAGGTGGGCTGGAGCCAGTCCCAGCTGTCACTGGGCAAGAGGCAGGGACACCCACAGGACAATGACTGAAAGAGACTAATTTTATTGTATCTGTAAAATGCCTACAGTAAAATAATACTACCAATATACTTGTGACAAAACTTTCCAGCCATGCCAGTACGGTGCATTAAAAAACAATTTAAGGAGCTCAACAGAGGTGGAATGAAGCAAGTGCTTCAAGAGGTCAAGGAGAAACATATACAGATTGTTAAGGGACAGACGGCTGTCAATGGTTGACCTATTTTTCTAACTTGTTGGTTAAACGAAAGGTTACTCCCAAAGACCACGCCAAGATTTCCTCTGCACTATAGCTAAATTATTTTCATTTAATTAAAAAAAATAATAATTACAAAAAAATCTACCTTTTCACTTCCTCCAAGCTGTAGCTAACTATGCAAATACTTAAATTTTTACTCTCTAAAGTTTTTACTTATTCAGCACTGGAGACTGAAAAAGTGAATCCCTATCTGCATATAGTTAGAGTGAGAAAGTCTGCACTAGGAGGAGGCTGGTGTCGATGGATGAGTCAGAAAACACTTTCCCACAGTTCCAGGGTGAAACGTAGTGTTGTTTTTGTAAACCATAACTGTTCCACTATATTAACCATGTGTTTACAAGCGGAACCATGATATAACTGGGTGTTTAGGGGGATTGTTCCCATGACAACAAATGTCTGGTTGATATTAATTTGCCATAGGGGTTGTATAATCACGACTGAAAAAAAACCTACTTGACTACTGTAGGTATCAACCTTCCATCCACCATCTTATCTCTTCAAACACTCACTCAACATTTCTACACCTGGGTTTTCGATGACCGTCTTCATTTATGTGTCTGTAGCACCTGCAGTGAGTCTGATTCCCCCAAACGTTATGATCCAGACAGACCCTGCTCTGGTTTATCATAGGCCAGACTGCAGAGGATTCATTAAACTGACGCATTGGCAAATTGATAACTCTAATCTTGTTGGAGGAAGAATCCAATTAACTGAGCTGTGCCCTTTCCTACGGGATCACTCCCTTTAGTTTGGATTTCGTGCCTTCATATTTACGAATAGTGAGAGCTTTTAAACTGAAGCAGGGGTGGAGGAGAGCATCCTGTGACACAATGCTAAAAGATGAAAAATAAAACCCTTGTGAAAGAGTGTTTTCAGCCTCTTTGGTTTGACAATTGGGAATTTTTTCATGACTTTTCAGGGGTGTTTACTGCACAGTGGTTCAGCATCTTTATGTGTGTTTTGTCCAGTCTTCAGCTTTATATGTCTTCAAAGTATGTGTCTTATGTGTCTTATTGGAGATAGACTTCAAGATTCTTGAATCTTGAATCTTTATTGTCACTGTAGATGTGTGTGTGCCTGTAGATGAGGCAGAGAGAGGAGCAGTATTTGCACAGGCAAGGCTACTTTGTGATGGGATGGAACAGTCACACTAAAATAAAGTATCGATCCCATCAGGCTACTATCAATCTGATACCAATACCAACATTTGTATCAATACTATCGGTATTTGGATCGATCTGCCCAACCCTAAGTTGAGGGTATAAATAATTGCTGGCCTTGTAATGTTTATGGCAGTTAATAGCTTCAAACAGTAATATGTACATATTGTTCATTTTTCTCCTGCTGTTACAAAAAACCTATAAAATCTTATACACAGTCTTGATATTCACTTCTAAATGTTTTCATGCAAGGCTTGCCGTTCTAAATCTGAGAATTTCAGTGTATTCTGAGCTTCAGAGAACTGCTTTCAAGCTCAGTCTTTCCCTCTCTGGTAGCTCAAATAAAGTCATAAAACAACTATAGTTTATAGCTTAACTGTGTCCTGCACACTGGACAACGTCTGAACATCAGGGTTTTATACAAATTACATCTCCATAAACATTACCGAGAGCATTAAATGAAAACGTTACTCATTAAATCATCATTAATTCTAGTTAAATATGTAAATTAAATTTTTAAACTTTTTTCCACTGTAGAAACCGCACAACTCAGGATCATATAGACAGAAGAAATGTGTATCCAGCGATGATTGTGCAGTGCTTTAGCTTTATCTTTGGCCACCTCATTTGTCAATCATTGTCACTGAAATCATTTGTCAATCAATCTTACGGCAGGTATTAAGAAGTGCATAATGATACAGTTCCTATTGCTGGATTATGATGCATGTACACAAGTCGCAGTAGTAATCCTAGTTTGGTTGTCAGATGAAAAACACAGGGCGACAACTTTAACTTTTAAATCCAGTGAAGAATCTTCAAAGGTTTGTCAGGGGCAGTAAACTTTTAACTTAAGATTTCATCAATATGGCATCATGTCTTATGTTTTGATGTTTTCCACCAGATTCTCTTGATATGTGAATTACAGCAAATCAGTCAGACTAATTACACTGATGTGTGTATCTGTGCAAATGGAATAATCCTGAGGCAATGCAGTCCCTGTGGACCACCCTTGCCTCCTTAAACTATAAAGTCAGACAAAGGCTTTTAAAGTTTGGGAAATAAAAAAAGTAACATTCTTCTGTGTCAAAGAATTGCCCCTAGAAAGCTCATGTGAAGAAAAAAAGATTTTGAGTTATGTATGATATTTTGGTTTCAAAAAATAACAAGATAAAATTGTGGTGTTGGGAGAGAAAAATAATTTGTGAAAATCTTGAAGGTGAAAGCATAGAAATCATCAACAAAACAAGTTTAAGGTCCATTTTCCGCAGTAAATGGAAAAGTATTTAAAGCATCATCTAAATAAATGCACTGTTAAAAACATGTAACATAAGAAATGTACCTAATTTATAACTCCATTTCCACACACCTCTGTATTTTTGTACCCACTGGGCATGCTCACTATCTTCATTGCACTGAAATAGCTGAGGGCATTTAGACCATGTGGAGGTCTCCTCTGGTCGAGCCACCTGGATCAAAACTCAAGGTTTGGACATAACATAGAGACCGGCTAGTGTAGTTCTTAAACAGTGTGGCATTTATTGATAAATGGCAGATGCAAAGACAGACCAAAATGTGGTCAGAGGTACAAGCAATGGTCATTAACAGACAAATGCTACCAAAGTGCTACCAAAACCTAGTAGCACTGCCACCAGCACGCCAACACTGTCCACAGTACACTGATGTCATGACAGATATGTGAAATTGTCACATAACAGCAAAATCAATACAGGTTTATTTGTGTTAACTCTATTTACCATATGATCAATAATTTCTATTACAGAAGGAGTGTAGAAATAACACTTCAAGGCTGTTAGGATATGCACACCATACCTGCTATGCTACCATCTATCCTGACTGTGGTATTGACTTCAGGTCTGCTAACTTTAAGAACAACAATCAAGACATTCATCAATATAGATTTTGTGGCCACATGTGGGACAGAAGATACAATTAGAAAAGGAAAGAAATCTAATCACCAAAACAGATTGCTCTTTAATCAATGGGTGTTTTACTGTACACTTCCCATGCCAATAAATTACCTGAAGATTTAATGGAAGATGTTCTAAATGTTGCTCTTGACAATGTTAGGATAAGGATAAGTCACCACAACTTTCCATAAAGAAGCTATTACCTGGGACAGATAAAGCACATCTCAGCGGTGTGATGCAGTGATGCTGGAAGGCTGTGGCAGCCAACCTGCTGTATTTTTTTTTTAGCCAGAAAAATTAGTCTTTTATTGAATGAGCAGCAGCAGCTCCGTCCCACTTTATCACAGCTGACAGCTTGTGGCTGCTTCATGATAAAGGAGTGGCCTCCCATGCTCTGCGTGTGTTACCACTGACCTCTGTGTTCCTTACCCTCCTTCACTGAGGCAGCCTGTCAGATAGAGCTGAGGGAGACGGCAGAATTCTGCAGGTCATCTACCGACAAGGTGCAAACTCAGAGTGAGGAAAACTGAAGTTGAGTGAAAGTGAATGTTGAAGTGTGTAGTGATGACAAAGCAGAATACTTACTGTAAGATCTGCTTTTAGATCAGATCTAGTTGTGGTTTGTTTCATCAGCAACTTGTAGCAATTTGCTTAGGCCTGAAGGGATGATGTCATATTTAAAATTTAAGACACAATCATTCATGTCATTGTCACAGGGCCACTATTTTAGTGTTTTTATTATCTTGGGGAACTCCTTTTAGCGTGCTTTTATTAACAGAATGCATTTTGTTTTATTTATTAACTGTGTATTTTAACTTTTATTGCATGGTTTGTGTATGGTTTTATTGTGTGTTTTAATGATTGTTTTGATGACTGCCTGCATGTGAACTAACCGCACCTCCCCTGATTAACGATCAAAAACCCAATTGAATGGAGCCGCGGACCAATGGTGTGGCCGCGCAGTCGGTAGAAATGTTTCAGGTGAACAGACAAGGACAGTGAGTGAGTAGTCGTCGGGATCGAGGCGAACTACAGTGTAGAGGGAGGCCTGGGAGACGCCTGGGAGACGCCTGGGAGAGCACGCTAGGAAGAGGAAGAAAGGACGAACGTTTGTGTAGGTCGTACTATAGGCCTATAGACAGCCGCCGTAGTCGGAGTAGAGAAACAGAAGAGCTCCAGAGGTGAGCCGAGAGTGGGAGAGTGGACTCGACCAGACCGGGATCCCAGAGTGGTCTATGACCGGACCCGGACGGATATTGACGGAGCGGAGGAGAACGGCTTACGGCTGCAGGTGGAAGACTCCTTGTAGCGACTGGCGTCCATACTGAGCACAACGCCGGATCAAGTCGGCAGGGGAATTGTTCTCTGCCCGCAAACGTGTGAGTATACACGGACCGATCAAAGTGCTCTGGTGTGGGGTGGCGTGGACGGTCTATGACCGTGTTCAGTAATACTGAACAGTGTGGGTTTTGATGTGCCGAGGTGGCGGTGACGCTGGAGGTGTAGTCGGCCCAGGAATTTAGACCTTGGAAACAGGAGAGAAGACTCATTGAACAGGCTTATGTTTTAATCGGACTTTCTTTTTTTAGCACTCAGTGACTCTTATATCTTGTAGTTTTATTGTCCGGACATTGTTCTTTTATATAATCTTATTTTCATGTACATGATCTCGTTTAACTTTTATTGTAATAAATTGCATTCTTTTAATCTGTTGCTTTCCTTTTATTAATTAGTTGCTCCCACCTGATTTTAAAGGACCTGTGGCTTTTGCCCTTTTATTCAATTGTGGTTTTATACCACTGGCGTAGTTGGCTACTTTTAAACTAAAATATTTTATATAACTTCCAATTTTAACCTTCCCACGTCACATCATAGCAGCAAAACAAACATGATGAAAGTATAGGCAGCTATAGAGAACAGTTTAAAATTAATTTAAAGAAATAAGATGGATAGATGAGATAATGTAATTGAACTTTACTGTGCACCCTTCTGTCATGCTAGCAGTATGTATCATGTTAGAAATCCATCCATCCATCCATTATCCTAACCCTAATCGCTTGTCTTCTTAAGGTTTGCAGGAGTGCTGGAGCCTATCCCAGCTGTCATTGGGAGAGAGGCGGGGTACACCCTGGACAGGTATCCAGTCTATCACAGGGCTGATTCTAACCTAACAATCATGTCTTTGGACGGTGGGAGGAAGCTGGAGCAGCCAGAGAAAACCCACACAGACACAGAGAGAACATGAAAGCTCCACAAAGAAATGCCCTTGGCCCATGGATTCAAACCCAGGTCCTTCTTGCTGTAAGGCGTGATTGCTAACCACTACACCACCGTGCCACCCCCCTGTACATCAGTTTGGAGGGATTTTAGCCCATTCCACCCTTCAGAACAGCTTCAGCTCACAAATATCAGTCGGTCCTTCCACAGCATTTCTACAGAAAGGTCAGGACTTTAACTCAGCCATTCGAAAACATTACTTTTGTTCTGATTTAACAGTGTTTGAGTTGTTGCATGATGCACTTTCTGTTGATCATCAGTTCACAAAAGCTGTAGAATTTAGTTATACAACTCACAGTTCATAGCTCCATCAATGATGGCAAACCATCCGGGTCCAGAAGCAGCAAAGTAGAACCAAATCACGGCACTATCACTGCTATGTTTCACAAATAGAATAAGGTTCTTATAGAATGCAGAGTTAGGTTGTCACCAAACGTACTCTCACACTTCTCAGTCAAAAACTTTCTACTGTGCTCTCATACCATAATGGATGTGTTTATTAGAACCCAGGAATGCAGTCAGGCACACCAGGAGAGTTTTAAAGGGTTTACTGAAAAACAACCAGTTCGGGGACGAGAGGAGACAGACAATCCACAATCTAGAAATCCAAAGTCTGATACAAATCCTCTTCAATCCAATGACACAGTCAACAGGTCCAAATCCACTTCCAGAGAACAGAGCACAACAGAGCCAGAGTTTCCAGAGGCAGAGAATCCAGTGCAATGGGGCTGGAAGCAGAGAGCAGAGTCTAGGGGCAGAAAACAGAGTCCAAGTCAAAGAACATAACTTACAGATTTGTGGGGGAGTAAAGCAAACTCAGGTTAGGCACACATACAGGCAGAGATCAGTACTAAGAGTTTTGGTCAAACAGGTAAGCTGGCTGGCAAAGTGTGAGTGGAGCTGCCTGTATAGTGTGTGGGACAGGTGGAATCAATCTCGCTGACTGGATCCGAGAGAGGTAAATTATTATTATTTTGAAAGTATGATCTCTGAACAGGAAGTAATCAGAAGCATAACACATCCCTCCACAGACTGTTCCTCCAGCGGCTTTCTGGCTTATCCACATGGTCTTGAGCGGGCAGCAATGTTCTTTTGAGAGTACCACTCTCTTCAACTCTGCCATGCCTCTTCACAACATTGCTGTTCAATGTTTTCCTGATGGTGGAACACTGATGAACACTGGTTTTGAGCCACAGCAAAAGAGGTCTTTAGTTTCCCATGGGTTTCTTTTAACCTCAGACTATTACATACCTTGCCCTTTATGTGATTTTATTGGTTGACCACCCCTGGGTAACACTCTCTTCCTTTAAGTGGTATCTAGTAGTTTATGGGGCTTGCAGGACTGAGCCCCGCAAAGTCTTACGGCCCAGTCAGGTACAGACTGTGGACATTACCTATGTCATTTTTCAGCACTGTAAACAACATAGTGTACATTTCTTTCACTTCTGCATATGCAGCCATAGAAATCTGAGATATAAAGTCAACACTTTGCCCGTTAGATACCACTAGAGAAGTGGAAAAAAAGTGTGTTTTGTAATTTGGGGTGAACAGAGTCTCTAAACCTAAAAGCCAGCACTCAAATTACACCAGGAAATACATTATTTAAAACATTCCTGCTTTTTATGGGTACTTTCATGAGTGCCTTCTCTAAATGCATCCCAACTGGACCTGCTCCTAATTGGCCTCTCTCTGTATAGAATTACTGAAACTCTTCCAATCAGGCCAGTTTTGCAGCTCAACAGCGTCCGCTCAGCAAGCTTGACTCATTAGAAACAAAGCAGCTGCTGTTGTCAGCTTTTTAGGTTCCAGTCTGATTAGTGTTGTGCCTTTGAAGATATCTGACTTTGTGACTGTGCAGAGCTCATGCTGGGGCTTTTGACTGCACCTGCCCCTATTTGTTTTTTTTCTTGACTTCATATAGCAGGAGGAATACACAGTTGCACTACTCAAACCAGGGCAACAATATCCCATAGCTGTGCTCTGTGCTCTCGTAGATGTAGGAGTGAGTGAACTACAGTGGGAATAGTCTGCCTGCTGAATACTGCAGAATCTTTACTGCCAGAATATGATAAAAGATTAGTCATGTACTGTTTCTCCATACAACAGCAGCAACAACTCAACTGACAAGAAATGCTGTTTCACATATCTCGGGTCACTCTGTACCCAGTCATGAATTCAGTCCAGACAATTTTCATTCAGCTTTTTTTGTAGCATATATCCCACAAAAAACTGGTTGCTTAAAAAAACAATCAGTTCATTCTATGAGCATAACTAAGGCTCATGTGACAGAGCATCTAGATAAGCAATGCGCACGCTCCGTTTAGCTGCACGTGACTTGCAGGACCGCTTTTTGTATAATGTGTGTATACGGGCAAAAACTTCAGATAAGCGCACTAGCGATAAGTGCACAGTCCGCTTAAGCGTACGTACATCATTGATCCCATTGCTGTTCTCTCCAGCTAATTCACTTCGGTTAACTGCACGGGCCACATCCACTAGTCAAACAGCAATATTGATTGACACATTCAAACAATGTGAACAGCTAATCAGCATGGGACAGTGTAAGTAGCCTGGCTTTTGTGACCGGCTAAAGGCGGATCATTCAGGTGCTGATGTCCAATCCCAATACTGTACTGAGGCCTAGCAGTTTACAGTGCACTCTAGCTGTACGCTGTAGTCAGTTTAGCAGTGTGTTCTTATGTAAATGTTGTCTCAGAACTGCCAATGCGTGAAACAAAAGACTGTTTTACAGCTTAACTTTGATAAGTTAGCTGTTGTGACTTTTGACAATGGAGAGTGTATGTATTATCTGCTATATTATATATATCCGCTGGTCAACTTTCGGCACTGGAATGTTGCACTCATTTTTAGCGCATGCTTAATAGGAGTGCCCCGCTTTAACGCACGTGTCGATCTCGTCCGGAGGCCGTGCACTTAAGCGGAGTCGACTGTACATTAAACTGGCTATAAACACTTTTCTTTCCTCTTTCTAATGTTTTGGATTGTACAGGTGTACCTGCTAATGAAGTGGCCAGCGAGTGTACACTAAAATGTTACAGTTTGATCACGGCTGCTGAGAACCCTGTGGTCATAAACTTGTTTCTGCTAACAAATTAGGCTGAATACAACACATTGTCACCCCACAGCATCAGGTAGTGATGCTCCTTTTAGTGTCTCATACCATTTCACACCAAAGGGATACTTGGGTGTGTGGTGGTAAGCTATACAACACCATGGGAATGATGGTTGCTGCGTGTCTGAACAAAAAAGACAACTGGGTTAGGGTTAGGCTAAGTGAATTATGTAGTTATAGTGAATAAGTACTTCCTCCAACAATCTTTGTTACAACACTCAATGTCTCATGCTGGACTGGATGACTGCCTCCTGTGGTAAAGTCAGTGGATTGGCATCACCCTGCTTCATATATGGACAGAAATGAGTACTGTTTGCATTGGAATGAGGCACCAAACAGCTTGACTAAAAATCACTACCAAATGCCCTGAAAGAGAACAGGCTGCTGAAAATCACACTAAAATTACACATGAATAATGACTTTCGAAGGCTAATCCCTTTCACACTAAAGCTCAGCTATACTTAGGCAAAAATGGTAATAATACTTAGAAGACTATATCAAGACTAAAACTACTCTAACTAAACATCACAGATAATATGTTGTGCTCTTCTTGTTTGGCCAGACTTGAATGACTGAAAATCCAAGACCTTCATTCCTCAGCCCTGACACTGATCAGTACCGATCCTGGAGTTGTACCTGTCACGCTTGTGCATGGACATTTTACTACATCAGTACATCAGCATACGTGCATGTGGACCTGCAGCTTCTGTACATCTCATCACCACAGTCAGCATAAAGCTGTGAGCTTACATTATGCAAATGCCTGTTGGGTCTGTACACTTTCTTTAAATTGATAACGCACGCATGCCTACAGTAAATTACACTCATAAATCTGACCGAGGTGCTTTTAATGCGCTCATTGAGAAGCTAATGTTTCCTCCTCCCCCTCCTCAGGATCAACATTAACTTTGAGATTGGAGAAGTCAGGATTATTGATTATGACAGAATATGGGAATGAGGTGTGAAGAACGGGTCTTCTAGGCAATGTTTGGTTACTGTCTGATATAATTTATCACTTATGTTAGGTTGTTTTTAAACCCTGATATTGGCCTTAATCCATTAGTTTAGGATTGTGAGAGGAAACAAAGCAATGTTTTCTGCTCCTTTTGTTTTTTTTATTATTGGAACCAGTCAAACTACTGAGATTATGAGCTAATTTCCTATTCCTTATTCCACCAGGCACAACTAATCTTGGCAGGAACACAGTGTTGCAATGAAACCGGTGTCTATGTATTGGTGCTCAGTAACACACAGTATTTTCAGCAGCAGGATGCTTTTCTCTCTGCAATTAACCTGACATGAGGCCCTTCCCCCAGGTAGGCAAAAAAACAAAGCAGAGAGCAGTGACATACAGGAAGCTGACGGCGCAAGCAGGCCATCTCTGGAGAGAGACTATCCTTGGCTAGCCAGCCATTACCATGCAGTGCTGACCTTTTTCCACTGCACCGGCGACTGTAGAGGAATTAGATATAAGATGTGGACAGAGCAGAGCCTAGCCGGGTCAGAGAAATCAAGGAGATGGAGGAAAATATAGTCATCTCTCACACACGCACATGCACATACACACACCCTGCCTGTGTGCTTCATTTCCTAACTGAAGGTGCTGATGCTCAGAAATTAGAAATACAGTTTCTTTAAGACCTTAAGATGACCAGAAATGAAGAGTTGTACTTTGTGCTTACTGGATTCCTCATTATCAAGAGATTAGCAATGATTACGCACTTAGTTAGTGCACTGTAACACAGAGGCTATTACTTTATCTGCTTAACAGTTCCTGCTGTTATGTGGCTGACACTGAGACTGCACTGGACTGGTTTGTTCCAATCCGTGTATAGAGGACATTATTGATTTCCAACTCTTTATTGGTAATGTACTTGAGATATCTATGTATCTTATACATTACTTTACATCTTATTCAACAGCAAATGCAATGATTAATTATTACATTACTTTTGCATGTTGTAGGGACAATCCATATTTTGGATTTCTAGAACAGACTGACTAAAAATAGTCTGCCATCAACTATTTATTTCAATATAGGCCTGTATATTTGAGCCATAGTATTACTGTCTCTGGGGACTTCAAAGAAAAAGTAAAGGTTAATTTATCTAATTTACCACTAAACAAATTAAATTAGAAATAAAGTGTTCTCCCTCGTGACACCTTCTCATTTAGATGGATTCAGTGTATGATACCAGTCTGAAATTTCTGCAATACAATGAAGGTAAAGGGAATTTAATTTGTTGTACAATTAGACAATTCATCAGAAATAGACACTTCAAATGGTCTTGGAACAGTCATTAAGCTGGAGAGATTAAAGACAGTCTTAGAATGCAGAGATTTCAGACTTGAATTGGTCAGCAGCTCATAGATTTGGATTAGAGCTAACAACGTGTTTGTGCAGATGTAGAAGATGTACGTGTGCTGGAGGAGCAACAGGGAGACTCTCACAAGGACAGTTGTGTGTAAGGGTCTGGATGAAGGAAGCAGCTGAAGTGGTGGTTGTCTACATTTTGGGAGCAAAGCCCAACTAGTTGTCTTATGATGCTTTGCCCAACTGCAGCCTCGTGAAACAAAGGTTAGGAACATCCTGCTGAGTTGATGAGGAGGCAGAACAGGGCTCTATTAATCTGCATCTATGGTTCCATTGACAAACTAGCAATGAGTGAATGAAAGTGACTAGTATTTATACTACGGATGCTGATTACAAACAACATACGGGTAAAATGAAAATAACAGTAATTATAATAATCAATCCCAAGTCATTGGCAGCATGGTCAGTGCACAGCAGGTCAGCTAAACAAGCAAAGATGTCAGATTTGGCTGCAGGGCAGGATATAAATATGAAGAATAATGCATAAATATTTTTTTGGATTTAAATTAAGCAGTTCTTTCAGCATTTCTGATTTATAAGTCAGCGTGACTAAACTGACTCATCTATCACATAACAACACAGGCAAACGTCTTATTAAATTCTTTTATAGCATCACCAGCAAGTTCGCTTTTATGACCACATCACCAGTTACATCTGTGATCATAACGATCACCAGCATCAAGATATCTAACCTATCTACGAAACTACTAAATGACTGTGTAGTAGTATATAGAATATGATACTAAATAAGTCCACCAACAAATCCAGGTATGACAGGAGCTTAGTACAAGTTTGATGAGTCAGTTCATTGCTGAGAACCTCGTTTTTCGTCTTTACTCCTCTGTGTCTTTGCTTGTGCTCTGTCAGATTCAAATAAATATATAATATACACTAAATATCTGTGAAGATTCTCAGTCATCCAGGTCATGGTTATCTCAAAAAAACGGTTTTTTAATGGCAACTGGAC
>JAUMHL010000004.1:20045828-20068294 GCA_032362345.1 Sandelia bainsii
CACTGTAAAGTGCCTTGAAATGACTTATGTTGTGATTTGGCGCTATATAAATAAAGTTGAATTTAATTTAATTGAATTAATAAATAAGGCCATATTGAAGTGGTTTCATGCAGGCCATATAGGGCCATGTGGATGACCTGAGACCTGGATGACCATGGTAAAGGTTAGCTAGGTTCTCACTGCCAGCATTAGAATCATGCAGCTACTGATTTATGAGTTTCTGTACTTTATGTATGTTTTAGCATCAGGCAGTCTACCATATGCATATTGATGCATATAATCTGAAAGCCAATTGCACACAGGCCTGTTAAGACCCTGACAACTAAATATAAAAATATCAAACTTTCATTGTTCACTTGTAACATTATATTTCTCCCAGTGCATTGTTTTTCTCTTCTTTATTTTATTTTTAGGACTTGGTCTTAACTCAGACTCGGCTGCTTGAACTTTTTTAGTCTCTGACTTCATTTAAGTGCTTTTTACAAAAATTCTAACACAATACAGTTCCCAGTCAGAAGCACCAACTACAGCCTCCAAAATGATGAATGATACAGTGGAATCAACACCTCTCTGAAACAGTTTCAACAACGTCACCTTCATGAAGGAGGATTTATTGCAGGACTGTTGGATAAATGACAACCTCTAAACTTTATTAGGTAAACATATAAACTTATATACTGTATATAAACCCAGTAGGCTTTTATAGAGGAGTGAAATCTTTTGTCATCATCTGAGTCAGCACATGAGGCTGCGGCTGTTTCTTGGGAACAGTATACAGCAGTGCCGCCCCTACGGACATCTCAGCAGATTAATTTGTTCATTTTTTTGTCAGCGCCAGCAGCAGTATCAGCCATCTACCAGTTTACCATTGTGACACTCAAGTACTACATGTTCCATGTGCCTGTAGTGTAGAGACACTGAGATTTTTTCTGGACATGTGGCTTATAGCCTCCAACAGCTTTGGGAAACAGGAAGAGCCAGTAATCCAGTCCATCATTTCAGTCAGTGCATATACACATCTGTGCAGCTGCTGTGTCATAACGTGGATGGTGTTTGGAACATTACACAGCTGTTGTCCTCTGTTGACTTTATTAAATGTATGGATGTACTGCAGTTTTGCAGATTTCCACAATTCTGCTTAATGACTTTCTTTTTTTCTGAACAGATACTAGTTAAAATTCATACTGTTCCGATTATTATCATCAAGTATTACATATTCTTAGTTTTTTTAAATTCTGTCTTGCTTAATTCATTCTGGGATTCATCCAGTGATTCTCATTACCATTTGCTTCTGTGAAGCTTGTAATTCCTCCACAGGGATCATTCAACTTCCATCTGATCTTGACTTATTTAATGCAGATTACAGTGTTTTTAGTTTCATGTAGGTCACCAATCCAGCTGCTTTTGGCCATAAACTATAGCACTGTATAGCAATTGTTGCTTTGCGCCTCAGGAGTAACTCCCACATAGCCCCGTGCTTTTTATCCCAGCCAGCATCTTCTTTGTTCTCACACCATAGAGCCCACATTTATGTAAAGCCGGCTGGTTGAGACTGCCAGAGAGCTGCCACAAAGAACAAAGAGCACACTAAGGAAACAATATTGATTGTTGCAGATATGGTTTTCTCTTGATTTAAATTCTAGGTCACAGCCCACAGGCTTCCTCTCAGACACTTCCTCAAGAGTTTCTGCGCTGTGAACATGTGAGCGCAACATAAAGAGCTGGAAACAATGGAGGAATGAAAGGAACTATAAATACAGAGTGAAAATGAGAAAATATAAATGAAAACTGTAGTTGCATCTCTATATGTTAAGTAAATTCATACTGCCGATCCAAACAATCTTAGAACAAATAATTACTCTTAGTTATCACTTTGTTTAATTTGGTTGTTTTACTGCATTTGATCCAGTTTTTTTTTAGAAAGAAGAAAAGAAAGAACAAATAACATATAGTAGTTGATGTACAGTACAGTATACAGTGCAACTACACACACACATGCGCACCCACAAACTCTTATCCGAACCTCAACCCTAACCTAAATCTGATTCTAACCTTAACCCTAGAACCTTGTCTTAAAACCTTGAGTTTTCTCATGCTGTAACCACTCCTCCAGTTCATACTTGGATTTATCGTTGAGGTAGTATGAGGCATCAGCTGTCTTAGTTAACCAGATCAGGTGAATATCTTCCAAAGTTAAGGTCTTTTTAGTTTTTCCTCTTTGTGCTTCTCTCAACAGCGTTTCTGTTGACATGCAGTGGGAGGAAAATACAAATACAAAATACAAAAATATTTTGGTACTAAAAAGGTTGCAACTTAGGAAGATGTGTATTTAAGGTGACTCATTTATGTTCAGGTCTTACATTGTTTTCAGATAAACTTTTAAAGGCATTTTTGCACAGATAAAGGACTGTGGATTTTGGAACCAGTTACTTTTTTGGAGTGATCTCTTAAAGTTCTTTATGGACAGGAGAACTGATTATTGCAAGAAAAACCAAGAGCCTGTTTCATAGTTCATATCAACATATGACTGTTGTTTTATGGCAGATTTGTATTGATTTGAAATTTGTGTACCCACTCTAAAACAGCATGTTTGACATTGAGACTGGCCTCAATGTCCTCACACATACACACACACACACAAGTACTAGTACTAGTATTTTACAGTAAAATCATCACATAAAGTAGGAGCATAGTCTTTTTCAGCTGCCTTCCAAAACTTTCCATATTAGCAATAATTTCAATTGGATGCCCCTTTCATATCCATCATGATCTATAACAATGTAACCGTCACTGCCTTTGTGTCTAAGTCTAGACATTGACACAACAAAGTTATAGAGAATCTAAGGGTTTCAAGGAGCAAAAGTCAGAAATAGAACTGAGGATGAGATCGCTCATAAACTGTGTACAGTACAGCAGAAAGTATGTGAAAATTGAAAAGAGCTGGTTTTGTGCATTGACTAGTGAAAAAAAAGGCAAATAAGCGTCATTCCATCATTCAATGTGCAACTGTTGTGTTTGAACCAATTTTTTGTGATGAAAGCAGACTCCTCACCTGAATGTAACCTCTGAAGAATGTGGCAAATAAACTGACCATGGCTGAAACTGATATTCTTCCCCTGGAATCAGGGATGCTAGAAAGCTGGCAGGGTTGCAGATGCAATATAACGACCTGGCTAATTCTAACAGTTATTATCAATAATCAACATATATTATTACACACATAATCAGCAGTACAAAAAGTAAACTTGAAGCTTATAGAAACAACCACATTAGCCACACAGGCAACCTCAAACCTTTTGAGATTTTATTTAATGCTGATTTTGTTTCATATCTTAACTCATTCATATACACACTGTGTTCATGGAGTCTGGGTGATGACATTTCAATGTAAATATCATCAAATTTGCTGCTAAACCTCACAAATCGTCCCATCACCTCACATCCACACTCCCCATGTGGGAGCAATTTACAACTGCAGACAGAACAAACAGAATGTTTACTTGATTTAAAGGTAATCTTTAAAAAAAAATCTAGTAAATACCAATTTGTGGTTGTATACCTTGCTGTTGTCATTGTTTACACACGTTTGTCCAGATTCAGACTCATGTATAAACTTAATAGAATATAAATGGATGTTTGTGCCAAATGTAATTAAATTCCTTTCAGGTGTTTCTGGGATACAGCATTGACGAGAATGGGACTTACATGAGGTCACAGTGACCTTTGATCTTTGATCACCAAAATCTTTGTCAAGTGACAATTTGTGCCAAATTTGAAGAAATTCCCTCAGGACTTTCCTGAGACATCACCTTCACAACAAGTATTGGATGAACATGAGGTGACTGTGACCTTGACCTTTAGCCACTGAAATCTAAAGATTTCATCATGGAGTACAAGTAGATTGTTTGGGCAAATTTGAAGAAATTCCTTTAACGCATTCCTAATAGATCAATTCACAAGGATTCGATGAAGGTGAGGTTACTACAATAACTAATCAGTTCATTATTGGCTCCAATTGGACAGTTGCACCAAATTTGAAGAAATTCCCCCAAAGCATTCTTCACACATCACATTCACAAAAACGGGCCCCAAAAATGGGATGAATGTGAAGGCAGTGTGACCTTGAACTTTGGCCACCAAAATCTAATCAGTTCATCATTGAGTCTGAGTTGACAGTTGTGCCAGATTTGAAGGAATTAGCTCCAAGCGTTCCTTAGATATTGTATTCACAAAAAGTGGGTGGCCGTATGGTCGGACGGGTGGACAGACAATCCAACAACATGATGCCTCTGGGCTTGGCTATTGCTGGCATGGAAGCATACAAATCTATCTTTGTCAAATATTTTGTTTTCAAAATGACAAAAGGAAGCATGTTCCTTTTGAATTTCAAGCAAACACTGGTAAATTCGGATTTAGTGGTGTTGTCTGGATTCTGAGTTGTCGCTGTATGATACCACACATTTTCTTTTTCTTTGTAAAATCTGAATCCTTCACTCCTCCTTCACTTATATCAGATATCAGCCCCAATGCTGCCTAAAGAGCTGGATCGGGTATCAGATAATCGGACCAAACCAAATGGGCTGATCCATGGAGACAATCTATTCAATACAGTTCTATGTTTGCAACGCATGATCAAATCACAACAATAACGAGACAGACAAAATTGTTGTTGGACAGGTGTCAAATGTGTTGGCACTATTACAGGGTTTCAATGTCTTGTCCAAGGACACCTATACATGTAGCCAGAAACAACCAGCGGAAAGCAAGCCATTTTACCCACTTACCCTGGGGTATGTAGACCACTGCTCTTCCAACTGAACTACTGCTGCCCCCAAAGTCAAGACTGTCTGATTCTGATATTAGTGTTCTCATATGCAACTCACCTGGGTAATGTCTAGATGTGTTCAGCATTCCAGTGCATGGCTGATGAATATATTGGATTTTGAACTCCTGTTTGCATTAAATGTTTACAAGGACATTTGATTCCTATTCATTTTGAATGCTGTTAATTTGTCACATTTTGTTTTACAAAGTTGGGAAAGGAATGTCAAAGCTGATGCCTTCACTCTCGTCCACAAGTCAAGGTACACAATCCATTAATTCAACAATTGGATCGGACAGGTATCGAGGGTCAGTCGATACGCAAGTCCAATTATCAGTATCAGTATCAGAAGTAAGAAAGTTGGATCGGTGCATCCCTTATATAAACTCTGTTAAACACACATAGGCATGCACACAATGTGTGACAGCATGAACACACATACACACACACACAGTGCAGTAAAGTTAGATGTTCAGCCTTGAGCGAGTGACTCTTCCATCCTACATGTTCCCATGAGGTTGCAGAGACAGACAATAATGGTTCCTAAAAGCATGATTGATGAACACAGCACACTGTGTCCTCACCTTGGAAACAGACATGCTTAGGCTCCTTCACACACACACATGCACACACACCATAGACGCCCTAATTGTAAAGGAGGTTGTTAAATGGAGGTTTGCACTTATTATCATAAAAGCAGTAACTCGGTATTAATGGGTTTGCAGCTTGCTAACAAATTAAAACAACCCAGCAGATTCTTCACTGGCTCCTACTACATCCAACTCAAAGTTTGTACGTACATTGTATGTACGGTAACTTTACCAAACCAACACTTACTGACACCTTCGGAGTGAAAATAGACTGATGGGCCAAAGTGAATGCAACCACAAACCATCTGAAATGGTAATTTAACAAAAGAAAAAATATAAGTTGTGATCTGCTGTGGATCGGCTGTGGTGCCTTATTATGAAAGAGTAACTTCAGATTATGTGAAAATCTTTCCTGACCACCATTGCTGTAACTTCGACCTTGCTACAGTGATACCCAGGTGTGCTCCAGGACCCAGTGACATCACTACTGGATGTGATTACATACTCTAAACCACGTCCAACGTGGGAAGTGAAACAAGTTTTAAGTTTTTAGCCAGCGAGGCTACAGATGTATTATTACAACTAGATAATGGATCAAAGCATGGTGCCCGTTCATCCCTATGATGCTCAGTGGTGCATCGTCCAAAAAAAACAAATCCAGGAATCCAGAGTTAAAAAATTACCCAGATGATCCTCACACTGCTGTGTTTTATGGCCCATAGAGCATTTACTAGTGCCCTCCTCTAGTCACACCTCTTCTAGACTTTCAAAATGGTTTGTGACGCTCTGAAAAATGTATCCACCATTTTATAAATTCCTTTTGCATTGTTTCTCTATGGGAAAATGATATATGTACATTATATAATGGTATCTATGACTCGTATTTTACCTCAGTAATGTCTGCAGGTGTGGATGTTGAATTTGGAGCTAAAGCAAATAAAGATTTGAGATGGAATATTCTTAGTTGGTACCATCACTGTTCTGTATGTTAAAAATAAAGCAACTGAAAACACACAGGGAAATTCCTGAGGCCAATTCTAAGTGGTATTGAAAACTTTTTAATGATCTTTTTGAATGATTTATTTTTCTTTTCATACATGAATTGAGTATTTGCTGAAATGGGAGAATGACCAAATAATTATCTCTGAACTGTTGTTACATGAATAGTTCATCCATGAGTGTGTACGTGTGTGTGTGTAGAATGTGTGTGTGTGCAGTGCGGCGAGCGCAGAAGAGGCTGGAGTGGATCTTTTATTTGACTTTGCAGAGGTGTGGGTCAAATGTAGCTTGACCCAAACGTTAATGTCCCAATGTTGTGTATGTGTATATATGTGTGTATATGTGTGTGTGTCTGTGTGAAAATTGCTGTGAGACACGGTCAACACACATATCGATCTGGATGTTAGGTGACAGTGTTTCCTTTCATCCAGCGGCCAACAGCTCAGAGTGCAGGGCCGGCCTTGTTTTGCACTCAGCTAATTGCCTCAGTGAGAAGCCGAGCTCTCAGCAGCTTTACTACCGTCTGCTCCTTATTGATATTTGCTCATGGTGTTTGGATACAGGAGATGCAGCTTTTTCTAAATCTAATACTTGGAAATAAATATTGTGTGTGGCGCAACACATCAGGAGAATAAGCATGATTTTTTTTAAGTCTCAGCAAAGTAGCAAAGTATTAGTATTGCATGTGTTTTCCTAACTAAACTAAAATGTACTAAAATGTGAACCTATGTATGGCTGGTAAGTCACATGTGTGAGGTTAGGGAAAGACTGGTGGTGGATTTATACTGAAAAATTCCCAGCTGGTCCAAAGCATTAGAGATGTTCAGAGCTGATCCTAAGGACAGTTCCACTGTTTTGTCTAAAATGAAGCTGATTTTATTGACCTGGGTGTTCCTACATACCTCTGCTCTGCACTGAAACCCTGACGTAGAAGCATCATCTATCTGCAGTTGTCAACATCTTCCATGTAGTCAGACTCATAACAGTCTGGCAGCACTAACATTCCTGTGTCTGGGTATGTGTGTGACAAATAGAGTTTGAATTTGAAATCGGTTAAGATTTTTACTAGACTGGATTCAGGTAAAGCATCATAACATTTACAGACTCTTTCCCATCTGGTAGGAGGCATGATTATTGGTTTTCACCCTATTAAGTTATCTTTTTCAGACGTTTTGTCTGGTATGAACATTTGTGTAATGTGACTTGACTCAGATTATCATTTAGTCAGCCTGACCAGAAATCATCACTTCCTCCAGTTAACGAAATGTTTAGCAGTTGGTAAGTAATTTTATAAGAATCATATTTATTTCAAAACAATAATCTAAATGCATGAGAATGATAATGACCACTCTTTTAAAATACTGATGATGAAAAATGGCTTTATGAGGCACTTGTTTGTGTTATTTAGCAATGTTTGAAGTGTATGTGTCCCCTGGGAACTGTTGCCTGATTCATAAGGAGGAGAGATGATTCATGTATTGAGGATGTGTGTACATCCAGTTTCAAACTAAAAGAGATGCTAATATTCATGACTGAAAAAATATCATAACATGAATAATTACTACACTCAAAAATAATAAATAGATTAATATATTACATACATATTACATAATATATTTATTATTAATATTATTATGGCAATATATCAAGAACTTATTTTTTCAATTTTTATTTAAAAACAACCCCCCCCACCAAAAAAAAAAGAAACAAGAATGCATTATTTTTCTTTATCAGTGCACCTCTTTTTGCACCATAATAGATAAACGTTTCCAGGTAGAAACAACTCTTAAAATCCATGTTTTCATAGGTACACCTGTAATATGAAATTAAATTTTTTTAGAATTTATTTCAATCTACATAACAATCTACATCATGTTTAACATGCAGGAAGGTGTCACTTTCACCTGCAGTCAACTTCCCTTTAAACTCCAAACCAGCAGCTATGTATGTGCACATACATACAGTACATGTCATATGTTGATCATGATGCTAATTATGCAGTGGAAAAAGATGCACATCAAATGTTATGTCTGTTTTTAGTTTAGACACATCGTTTCTCAGATTTAACTGGACTTCTCATGTTAGTCTGAAAAATCCAACTACATATGGGCTGCAGAGAGGCAGTATCACACTACCCAGTACTTGCTGTAACCATGAGCTTTTTCCACTGGTTACAGCTTTTCCAGGGATTACCAGAAAATCATTTACTCCACCTCAGCAGAGAGGAGTTGCGCTCACGCTGACTTCTCCACACCTCCACCCTGCTACTTTCCCAGCTGTGCAGGCACTGCTGCAGAAGCAATGGGAGGGCCTCCGTGAGCCAAAAGCCAGCATGAAGGCATTTATCTTTGCTGTGCTCACTTCCTCTCAGCAGCTTACCGTCTTCCATCCTGTCTGCCTGATGGATCTCATAGACACCAGAAGCTGGCATCTTCTTCAAAGCTGAATCTGTTCCATGCCCGCCCTGCGAGCTGACAACCTTCCTCGCTCGGGTTTTTGTTTAATCACAGAACACTGTCAGGCCGCCTTCTTCAGGTCTTACGTCATTGTTCCCTTCAGCCCGAGCTTTCTTTATTCATTATAAAAGAATTAATTTCTTCTCTGCTGTTTAGTTTAGATGTAGGATTAAACCCATAACCCTCTAGCTCAATTTCTCCCTTCATTTTATATTTACTACATGTTAATTGTGGACTGGATTAGACATTTGTTACTTTACTCAACTTCCATTATCTTTCTTGTAAGTGTGCACACAGTCTTGTTTTTGATCCTCTGTCCCATTGAGCCACGAGTATGTGTTCGCTACACATAATTGCATTGTGTGTAGATGCCATCAGCCCACAGCCTTTAATAATGATTTGTGCTGTCTGACCCGCTGCTGAGTGTGAGCTTTCAGCGGCTGGTAACTTCAGATGGCGAGGCAGAGTGAATGTCAGAGACAACACAGTGGCAGACAGACAAGCTGTCTGGAGCCTGTGGTTATTGGCCTTATTGATTGAGACAGATGCTTTGCTGAGCTGAGGGACACTCTGGCAATCTGAAATCCACAGAAGACTCAACAACACACAAGGTGGCTCGCTTCTGTCTGGTCATCAGTTTCCGATGTTCTCACCTTGCAGATGTGACTTTTCCCTGGCAACAGCATGATGACTAATCAGCAAATGGTTGCAATATTTCGAAATCATGGCCCACAGGAAGCTTTGACTCATCATTAATAGTTACCAGACTGGTTGTACAGATTCTGACCAACTGTAATAATGATCTAATGTAATGTAACAATTTGGAATGAAAAATAATGTTTTTGTCTGTTCTGCTCTTAGACCTGTGGACAAGAATAAACTCTGCAACAATACAGTGTCTAGACATGTACTGTACGCATTACAAAGCTCTACAGCAGGGCTATTCAAATAGCGGCCCATGGGCCGCATGCGGCCCAGAAACAACCTCCGAGTAGCCCAGCCCGTGGTCCTACCAGAAATGCTAAAAAATTGAGAAAACACATTTTCTAGTTGGCAAATTTTCACAGAAATTCCCAAATTCCTAAACTAGCACTGACAATAATGCAGCACTCTCCTAGCAACAGTCAACACATAACCAGAGGTGGGTAGAGTAGCCAAAAATTACTAAAAAAATTACTATAGGAGATAAAAAAGTACTTGGTGAAAAGACTACTGAATTAGTGAGTAACTGATCGTAATGTCTGATTTATAATAAAAAAAAAAAAAGATGTAATCAGACAAACAAAAATATAAAATAATGTGCAAATTCTAGTATTTCCAAATAATAAACAATGAGTAAAAATAAACAACATCTTTACAAAATAACAAATTACAAGAAACACAAATTTCCAAATCTAACAATCAAACACCTACAGTAGGTAACATATGTATGTTTGAACTGTGACATTTCTCATGTGTTTTTTCATTCACTGTCTGCTACGTCACGTAGCATGTAGACTATGTGTGGAGATATCTGGAAGTTGAGTCCTGGCAACTGGATTTCTTTGTCAGGTTGAAACGTTTCACTACTCATCAAGTAGCTTCAACCTACCAAAAAAGAAGTCCTGTTGCCATGAGTTTGAAATATTGTAAAATATTGATTGTAATTTCATTTGACATGTGTGGGCTAGATATTAATGTCTGATCTTTCACAAGGTCTGCTTTGGCAGTGAGATCACTATTTTGGATTTACCCTTTTTACCCTTTTACATTTTTAACAATACAGAAAAAAAATCAATATTTTGTGAAAAATCTTTCAAGTGGTGTAAATGACATCAATACTCTGTGTGAGCAATATGTAACTTGTTTTTGCTTAAATAATTTAGGTGATTGCTTTTATTTTGTAATTTCCTATTAAAACAGAAGTTTTATTTTGAAAGGACGGCACACATTCGCAGTACATCCACTTGACTTAAGTAAAGTAAAGTAAACAAGGGAGAAACGGTAAAGGAGATAAAAACAAGGTGTTAAGTTAGACAAAACTCTGCTTATATTTATCTTCTTATTTAAATACAGTCCTACATGGTTTTAATTTGTTCTCTAGATTTGTTCATGAACGTCACAACTCTAGACGGCATCTCTCTGGTAGAATAAATGTAAAAAAAAAGAAAAAAGTAACGAGTCAAGTATTGCCGAATGTAGCGGAGTAAGAAGTGTTTCTTCTTCACAAATCTACTCAAGTTAAAGTAAAAAGTATGGTGCAGTAAAACTACTCTTAGAAGTAAAGTTTTTTCAAAATGTTACTTAAGTAAATTTAACAGAGTAAATGTAACTCGTTACTACCCACCTCTGCGCATAACGCAGTGTGTTGTTGTATAGCGGGCAGCGGTGTTAGGACAGTGCTAAACACGTCCGGTTTTCTGTCGAAAAATATCCGACGTTACAGTTCAACATCCAGATATGTGAGTGTAGCGATATTAACATGTTTTAAGACTGTGGGCTGGTTAATGGATAAAAATGTCACCTCATACATTTGCTTCACACACACGTCTGCATTAAAAATGAAACCAAAATACGATCTTTTTTCTAACCCTAACCTCAGTACGTTTCTTGCCTATAACCCAAAATCAGACAGGACTTCGGTCTTGACCTTGGGTCTCCGACGTGTCAGTCCTGCACAGTAAACGCTTTCCATCCACTCCAACCACCTCCTTCCAAATCGCTTCGCGTTAATAAATGTATCACGTTACCAAAAATAGATTTCAGTACAACGTGACAATTACGTTCTCTAGAAAAATGTAGTCGGGATTGCAGTTTAGTTGTAAACAAACGTAATTTTTAGGTGACAGGTTTGGCTTGTGAATCAATCTTTTCACGCACGAACTTGATAAAAATCAGCTCTTGTTGCTCCCTGAGTGACGTGTTCCTGTGCCTGTCAATCAAATGTGACCAAAATATCTATTTATTTCTAAAGCCAAAGATATTGTTGGTGATACTGCTCATTATTGTGTTGTTTTGTATGGATTTAGAGACATTTATTTTGTTAAGTTTGTTATTAAGTTGCTGCTTATCAGTCACTGAAAATGTGCGGCCCACATAACTTTCTAGATTTGAAAATCTGGCCCAACTTAATTGAATAGCCCTCCTCTACAGTGTACATTCTCTCCATTTTCAGAACATTAGTACTGCAGCAGAGTGAAATTATAACCAGCAACAAAGCATTTTTATTCAGATTAATTATAGTGAAGTTTACCTGTTGAATGTGTATGACCTTCAAGCCATCAGGCAGCACTACCTGAGAAACCGTCATGCTCCTGTGATATAGAAGTAACCACATGGACTTTGGAGCACCAAAGTCCAAAAAACAAAAATTGTTGTCCCTTACAACAGTCCACTGCTGCATCTAGAAAAGCAACCTGAAACTGTGTTACTCAAGGAGGAAGCCAAACATCAATTCTGTGCAGAAACACAACCGTGTTCTCTGTGCCACTAGACCACTAACAAAATAGACCATTCAGATTGTTATCAGCACAATAACGGGAATATATTCTATTGGTAAAACTGCAACTATTAGTATCTTTAGTTCCCAAACAAATGTGTAATGTAACACAGTCATCAACATGACTCTGTCTCAACTTTTTCTAAGTGTGTTGCAGCATCAACTCTAAATGTACTCATATTTACAACACACCATTAGGCTGTGTAAGTGAAAACACTTCCTTGTACTTTTGTCAGATGAATAATGGTTCAAGTCAACTAACAAATCCCACATTTGAATTTTTTTTTAAGTCCCAATCTTTCTGGAAATGGGGTTTGTAAAAAATAAAGTATACAGTATAGTATATACTGTGAGACTAGTCAGTGCATTCAGTTCATTATGCAAACACATGCTGCAGAGACGAGGGACAGTGTGAAACAGGTGTTCGTGTCCATAAAATTACAGATTGAAGCAGAACAAACTTTAATGTTAATGATCTGAGTTTCAATCAGTCATAAAACTGCTGTGTAGATAGTTTAACACTAAACTGTGTTGTGCACACATTTCGCTACAGCTCATTTCTTTCCAGGTCTGAAGATTTCATAGGTTTGTTGCATGAAATTGTACATTTTTGTTCTGAAAATCTACTTGACCATAGACACTGACGACTACTTTTCAGAACAGCAACAGTATCATTTAACTGCACTCACATACAAATAAAGACAACGCACATCCAGCTATGTTTACACAACAAACTGAGCAGAATTATCACCAGTACTGTTTCTTTACCACTTTAGTTTCAAAATATTTTAGTAGAATTCAAAGTAATTTAAATATCTCTCAGATTATATTTGCTCTGTAATGTTGAAAGAAACTTCTATAAACCATTGGGAAGTGTCTTTGATACCACTGCAGAAACAGCTGCGCCAGCGGGTTCACTTGATTTACACTGTAAAGTGCCTTGAGATGACTTATGTTGTGATTTGGCGCTATATAAATAAAGTTGAATTGAATTGAATTGAATTGAATTGAATTGAATTTGCTCTATACCAGACATGTTTAGAGTTGGCTTATTGTCCTTGTTAGTTCAACTGGTAAAGAAATGCTCTGATACACCAGAGTCCTGGGTTTGTGACCAGTCTTGTCCACAATATAATTTACATTTTTTTTTTCCTTTTATCATTCCTGTGTGGCTTCATTGACATTTAAAAACTATAACTGTCACAATTAAAATAATACAATTGTTTTAAAACAGTGCATTTGTTTGTAACTTTTGTTGTCAAATCTTTTTCTGAGAGACCCACAGGAATCTTCCCATCATCAAATCTACCCATCTTTAAAAAAAAGTTTGGACACCTCTGCTCTTTACACATCAGAATCAGAATCAGAATCAGCTTTATTCGCCAAGTATGTTAGCACATACAAGGAATTTGCTTCTGGTCTTTTGTGGCTCTTCTAGGACAGTACAAACATTGACAATAACAATAAAGAAGAGGTTACAGACAACAGCTACAGAAGTGGTTGTGAAAACAGTAAATTATAGACAATAAATTATTGACAGTGTGGCACATAGACAGAAAGACAAGACAGTGTGTGTGTGTGTGTGTGTGTGTGGAGCAGATACAGAAAAAGTATTCAGTGATCATCAGGTGCAGAGTGTTGGATTGTAGTGTGTAGTTTATGTTCATATAGCAGCAACAATCAGTTGTTGATGAGTGTTATTCAATTTAGTTCAATTCAACTTTATTTCTAAAGCACTTCAAAAACAACACTGTCGACCAAAGTGCTGCACACAGTTCTGAAAAACATAATTAAAATCCAATAAAATAAATAAATAAAATGTCACATGAGTTACAATAGTAACGATAATAACAGTAAAACCAACACCTCAAGCTGAGTTGAAAGCCAACGAAAAAAAGTGTGTTTTAAGAGAACTCTTAAAAACAGAGAGTGATTCGGCCTGCCTAATGTACAATGGCAACGCATTCCATAATTTCGGGGCTGCAGCTGCAAAAGCGCGGTCGCCCCTAAGCTTCCTCCTAGTTTTCGGAACAACTAAAAGTGAATGATCAGCTGACCTAAGAGCACGTGGGGGCACGTATGGCTGAATCAGATCAGACAAATACTGTGGGGCAAGGCCGTTAAGACATTTAAAAACAAATAAAAGAATTTTAAAATCAATTCGGAATCGTACTGAGAGCCAGTGCAACGAAGCTAAAACTGGGGTAATGTGCTCGTATTTCTTAGTGCTTGTTTAAATTTTGGACCAACTGAAGTCGATCCAGAGATTTCTGGTTAATCCCAGCATACAGTGCATTACAATAGTTCAGGCGAGACGTAATAAAAGCATTGATTAGGATTTCGAAGTGATGACGTGGACAAATTGGTTTCACTTTTGACAGCTGTCTCAGTTGAAAGAAGCTGGTTTTTACCACTGAGCT
This sequence comes from Sandelia bainsii, assembly GCA_032362345.1. Lineage (NCBI taxonomy): Eukaryota > Metazoa > Chordata > Actinopteri > Anabantiformes > Anabantidae > Sandelia > Sandelia bainsii. The sequence goes on from JAUMHL010000004.1 coordinate 20,060,594, forward strand.
GATCTGGGCATCAAATTTCAACTCAGAGTCAAATATAACACCCAAATTCTTTGCTGAATTTGTCGAGTTTGGGCTCAGAAAACCCAGGTCGGTAGTGACCTTAGTATTATTGCTTGGTCCAAACATCAGCACCTCTGTCTTTTTTCGTTAAAATGTAGGAAGTTCAGGGACATCCAGGCTTTAATTTCTGCAATACATTCCAATAGCTGTTTTGCATGTTCTTGTTTTAGAGGGACATAAATTTGGCTGTCGTCAGCATAAAAGTGGAACGAAATGTCGTGTTTACGAAGAATAGATCCTGAAGGGAGTAAGTATAGTGAGAAGAGAAGAGGCCCAAGAATGGAGCCTTGTGGCACTCCACACGTAAAAGGCACTGTTGGGGACACATCGGTACCAATTTGGACACAAAAACTTCTCTCAGTTAAGTAGGACTTGAACCATTCTAAAGCACATCCCTGATTGCCCACCCAGGAGTGTAAGCGAGACAATAGAATCTGATGGTCCACAGTATCGAAGGCAGCTGTTAGGTCCAACAGTACTAGAACGGCACAGTGGCCAGAATCTGTAGCTACAAACATATCATTTAAAACCTTTATCAGTGCTGATTCAGTACTATGATGGCTTTTAAAACCAGATTGAAACACCTCAAGAATGTTGTAGTTGTCCAAGAATGATTTCAATTGCTGATAAACAATTTTCTCCAAAACGTTCGAGAGGAAAGGGAGCTTAGAAATTGGTCTAAAATTTGAGGGTATAGACGAATCCATGCCGGGACTCTTAAGTAGTGGTGTCACAACCGCATGCTTGAAGCTCGCAGGTACAGACCCACTGGTTAAGCTACCATTTATTAGGCTAAGCACATAGGGCGCTAAGGACGAGAAAACTTCCTTAAAAAGCTGAGGAGGAATGCAATCATTAGGAGAACTGCCTTCATGTGACCAATAATTTCTTCCAGATGTTGTAAGGTGACAGGCTCAAACTGGTCTAAGACTGCTGGGCATGTGACCTGCAAGGAGGGGCCATAGGAAGGAGGACACAAATGGGCCCTGATGCTTGATACCTTATTGATAATTTTTTTTTTTAAGTTCTCACACATTTCTAACGGGTTCTCCATACGAGCTAATTGAGGGGCATTAAGAGCTGAATTTACAGTTTTAAAAAGAACCCGATGATTGTGGCAATTAGAGGCGATTATATCAGAGAAGTGCTTGGTTTTAGCAGCTTTCACTGTTCTCTGATAAAAGCGCCAGCTTTCCTTAAGTATCTGATAAGATACCTGCAACTTGTCCTTTTTCCACTTTCGCTCAGCTCTCCTACATTTACGTCTTGCCGAGCCTGTTGCATCGTTTAACCAAGGTTCAGATCTAGGCTTGGCAAGCTTTGCCCTCAGCGGCGCCACAGAGTCAAGAATAGACCGGCACGTAGAATCAAAGTAGGAGGATATTATCTCCACATCTGAATTAAAACACTGCAAATTCAGTATGGGCGACCACTGAGTTAAAAGCTGCGGAGAACTGAGCGGCGGTGGAAGAGTTAATAACACGTCTACATAGTGGAGATGGACGAGGTTGAACAATCTGACAGGGAGGAATAAAATCAAATAAAATAGGAGAATGATCTGAGAATACGGCGTCACAGACATCAAAATTAAAAACAGTTAAACCATTAGTTAAAACAAGGTCAAGGATGTGCCCCCGCTCATGTGTGGGGCCAGATACGAACTGTGTAAAATTAAAAGAGTCAATGAGATTTAAAAAATCTTTGGCCAGAGGTTTCTCAAGGCAGCACACATGAATATTAAAATCCCCAACGATAAGAACTCGATCGTATTTAAGCATCAGTCCTACCAAGAACTCGGCGAATTCACTGATAAAATTACTGTTGTACTTAGGAGGTCTGTAAATGACAGCGCACAACACGGAAGGGGTAGAGCCCAGTTCAAACAGATTCATCTCAAAGCTGGAGTACGACGCTGCTGATGTGAGCTGTTTACAGTCGTAGTTATTCTGATAAACAGTCGCTATCCCTCCACCGCAGCCTGAAGTCCTCGGTGAGTTGAAGTAAGAGCAATCAGGAGGCAATAGTTCACAAAAAGCACTAGACTCACCAGCATTCAACCAGGTTTCCGTTATACAAAGAAAGTCCAGGCTATTCGAAGTAAAAAATTCCTTCAGAATGAAAGTTTTGTTGGCTAGTGATCTCGCGTTCACAAGAGCCATCCTTATATGAGCTGGATCCGCGAGATTGACCATCAGCGAAGTCCTGGCAAGCTGCCGGAGGTTGTGGTGGTTCAGGGAAAGAACGGGCGCCGGACCTGCTGCTTCCCCTCCAAGCTGACCAGGTGAACTAAATAAGAATCGATCGGATCGATGAAGCGCCATGGGATGAAGCGACGGTGTACTGACCCAGTCTTTCGCGTTGGAGCGACAGGAGAGGGTGACAGCCTGGCCCTCAGTTTAACTCGCATGCTGCTGCGTTTCCCCCAGCGTCGGCGCTTTCTGCAGGCCGGTAGGCCGGGAACACGGTGGAGGTGTATCGGTATGTCAGTAAGAAAGGGTGGGAGGAAAGTTTTCTGTCCACCCTGTCCAAACTGAGCCAGATCATGAATGGAAGGTCGAAGATTCAGAAGTGTCTGGCAATCATACACCACTAGAGAGTTGGCATTCACCATAAAAATCAGCAAAAATAACATAAACACAATCAGACAGACAAGAGGCAGGCCGTGTACACTGGCGCCATCTTACTATTTAAATTTTAATGTTTTTCTAAAATAATTTTATGTGATTCCTATCTTCTTCTTCTTCATGTGAGACAGGTGGGGTGGCGCCCCAGTGCCCTCTATTGACGAGCCGCACTGGTTGAATCACTGCTTATACAATATTTAGCTTCAGTACCTCACTAAGGTCCCGACCATTGCCCATGTTTTCCAACAGTTGTTGCATTAAAGACATATATTCATAAATGGTGGTATTTGGGCAGTGGACAACAGCCTATTTTGCTATATAGATTAACAAAAGATTAACAGTTGAAAATGTCAAAAAGCAATAAAAACAATAACAACTGTCACAATTTTATCAAGGATATTTTTCTTTGTCAACATGCTGCTGATAGAAAACCACTTATGCGTGGGCTGCCATCAAGGTCACTGAGTCCACATGGCTGCTGGCCTCATGCTGTGCGCATGTGCACACACACACACACACACACACACACTCAAGTGGTCATCTATCATCAGTAGCTCCAGTATATACAGTAAATGTCAGACCTCAAGTTAAATTAGTTTTATGTGCTCTGTTATCACTGCAGGACACACACACACACACACACACACAGACTCCCCCCTGTGACTGTCTCCAATTACTGCACAGGTGTACCTCAGCAGGTAATTTTAGAAAAGGTCATCATGTTGTGGGTGTCAGTGTGTGTGTGTGTGTGTGTGTGATTGTGTACTTGTAAGTGTGTGTGTGTTTTGTGTATCCATCATGCCCTCAATTTCAGCACCAATCTTCTAACATGTTTCTTTTTAAGTTACCAATTGGTATTGAACAGGTCATGCGTACACACACGCACACACTTTCAGGAGAATACTTTTAACGCTCAGTCACATCCAATATGTCAATTTCTGCCCCAGTGGTCAAAGGATAAACATGGAGCCTGAAACACGGCGAGCCTGAGTGATACAGCACCCATAATCTTTTTAATATCACCCGTGCCTATATTGTTAAACGTATCAATTATTGTTATTATAAAATAATCTGTTGATTATTGTGAACATTGCTCATCATAGTTTCTCAGAACCCCAAGTCACTGATTTTGTACAAAAAGCTATTTTGTATAATAAAATATATTTATTGAATTTGCAGTGACAACAATAGAGAGATGCAAGAAGTTTATTTCAGCAAATATTTTTTAGTTTTGATAAATTACTGATTATCAAAAAGATAATAATAAATGTTCTGTCTATTAATGTAAACATTTAAGCATAGTTCAGAGCTAAACCTGTCTAAAGGCAGCTATTGTCAGTTTAAAATACATTTACATTGCAGAAAAAGTACCCAAATATGCAGAATTTATACAATTACACCCCTTCTGCTGACCCGGCATGGATAGCACTGGGCAGTGAAGTTGAGGATGTCATGTCTGTGGACTGCACAGTGGAATGGCTCAGATAATTCTGAGTGAGTCAGAGGAAGTAAAGCTGTCCTCAGACATTTGAGGATTCTTTGCTTTGCTTTGTGTATCTGCCCACACGATTTGACAAAAGGTGAACTTTTGTACACTGACATTTTATGTTGCATCATCCTGCTACCGCTGGTGCATCACTGACTTTAGGAGTCTGACACAGTCCCACAGACCACATGATCCAAAACTGCCAGGATTACTGCCAGCTGTTTTCTTTGTCATCTGGTGTTCTCAGTGCTTGGGAATAATGCATGATTCTGAGTTCCGATTCATGAGTCTTTTATCAAAACATTTCGATTTCACTGTAGTGGCTTTCATCCAGTGAATCAATGTGGATGGTCAGGATCTTATTCTATCTTTATTGTCAACAACACAAAAAAACTGAATTCCCCAACACTGTGTGATGTCTGAACCATTGTTGTATGTTAAAATCATTTCAGTCTTGCATGTTGTTTTCTGAATTTAATCCCAGAGACTCAAACCTACGAGACATTTTCTGACACTAAAGGCGAAGCACTGACAACAAGCTAACCTGATCTCACAGAGTTGAATAGCAAACATTCACATCGACAGTGTGCAACAGTGCCAGAGAGATACAGACAGAACAAGGGCCAGGAAGAGGAAGGTTGGAAAGAGAAAGACAGCAGAAGGGACTAAAGAACAAAAGGTTAAAGTTGATCCTTAGGTTAGGCTGAGCTATACGTGCAATAAACAACTGCCAGTATCTTTTGTTGTAATTTGGATATTTGAAATCATCATTACAAAAATTTGAGGAAGATGCAGCACGGTCTGGGGTCATAATAAATACCAGATACAGTGATCTCCTAACAATTGTGTTTATATGAAAGTCTTGCATTGACTAAAACATGTCTGCTAAAAGATAAAATTGCCACAATGCAGTACTTTAAAATACTTAATGATGCTTCCCATTTGACATCTCAATACCAATGCTATGCTGCTATGACCGTGGGATAAGAACAGGCTCTACACCTGCCATACTTCTCCATGTTCAGCTCTAGATAACAAAACAACTGAGTTTTCCTTTCTGGTGAGCATATTTGAGCAACATAAAAAGGGTACACTCACACACAAAACAAAAGTGTTTGCAAAAGTAGCAGTGACCTTTTTGTGAGCAGGGAAAGGAAGGACAGTAGCTACATGAACAACAATTGGTGTACTGCAGTAGAAAGGTTAAGAGCTTACCAACAAAAATAGTGTAGTACAGTATACAGCACTGTAGGTCATTGGTATTTTATGGATATTTGTGCTAGAAATTCTGATTTCTTAGTACAGATAAAGTAGTTATAGTTAGTGACCTTAACAGTTTATTTATATAGCACCAAATCACAACAGAATCATCTCAAGTCAGTTCACATAATAAGGTCAAACTGGGCGACAGTGGAAAGAAAAGACTCTCCAGCGGAAAACTCCAGCAGAACAGGATGGGTGACCAGTTGGGGTAAGTAGACAGTGGAGAGGGAAAAGGAGAGCAGACAATACCAGCAACAGACAGAACATGATTAAGGAGAATGCCAGCAGCTTCTTGGTGCAACTAGGCAGGAGGAGCTGGGCCACACAGCTACCTCCCTTGATGAGGACCTGAAAGAAGGATAGAATGCACAGGAGAGAGACAGAAAGAGAGAGAGAGAGAGAGAGAGAGGCACACAGCCTGTATGCTCATGTGCTTAGGATACAAAGAACAAAGGGTTGGAGGAATGCCGTGATTTTCAAAATAATTACCATGATCTCGTCAGCAGGACTACTATAAGCTACACTGACATACTGGGTTTATTAATTAATCGAGACTGAAACCAACCCACCAACCAAGGATTGGTAACAGGTATGAATCCCTGCCACTAATTAAAAGTTGAGGCATATCAATAAGTTTTAAGTTTAGATTTAAAGACTTCTACAGAGAGTCATGTCAGCAGGGAGGTTATTCCAAAGAAAGGGGGCATGGTAGGAAAAGGCCGTGCAGCCTGCTCACGTCTTTTTAACTCTGGGGACAGACAAGAGCCCTGCATTCTGAGAGTGGACGACACAATATGGAGTATAAGGTTTAAGAATATCAGACAGGCTTGAAGGGGCACTTCCATTTAAGAATGTATATGGGCATGAGAAGCACATTAAAATCGGATCCGACTTTCATAGGGAGCCAACGGAGGGAAGCTCAGACTGGTGTAATGCGGTCAAATGCAGCAGCATTATCTGAAGACTTTTAGTACTGGTGTAGCTGACCTGCACTGACACTTGGCCGAAAAACCTGCGCTGTGTTGCCTGTGCTACAACTGCTGTCTTGGAAGGGATTTACTTTCTCTATGTAAAATAAAATAAAAATCAGTACAGCAACTTCATTTGACTGGGCTTCTACATGCACACCTCACCTCAGCAAGGCCTGTAGCCAACTGAGCCATATTGTGCATCACATCACTTTTTGCAATAAACAAGGTTCAATAAAATAAAATAAATCACAGGGTGGTCATATAGTTACAATTACATATTGACTATTTTAACCATCAATTTGCTCTTAAAAGCTTCTTTTCATCAACCAGTGGCAATTTTTATATTTTATGTGAAACTAAATTAAATTTAGTTAAATTAAATTAACTCAGTTATACAATCTTATGAAAGCAATTAAATTCCTAATAAAAACAAATATGAACAAAAGAGCAGTGAGGGAGCTGACTTACCTGCGAAAATAAAATAAAAATCAGTACTGCAACTTCATTTGACCGGGCTTCTACATGCACACCTTTAAAAGCTGTTCATGAGAAACCACCCGCATGCTCCAGTAGAGCAGACTGGCTAACTTTTGTGCTAACATTAATGTGCTGTACAGTGCAACAAAACACATTTAAACCAAGATGAACGCTAAAACAAACATAACACAGTTTGTTACGTCTAATATGTACGTTTTGAACCATCATTTAGCAATTTAACCACACTTTATTGTCAAGGTAACAGGAGTACCCGCACAAACTCACCTCTCCTCAGTAAGGCCTGTAGCCAACTGAGGAAAGCAGCGCAAAAATAAATAAATTTAAACTGAAATGCACTGAGGTCCCGTTTGTGAAGAGATCATTTATCACTTACATATATTGTGTAGTAGTAGTAGGTATAGTGGTAGTGCAGTTTCAGTGGAATGAAAGGACTGGAAAGTCTGACACAAGAGGGTTTTAGAGGTTTATTCAATAAAACAACAAAATAATGCTAGACAGGGGAACAGCAAGCAGGAAAGACAACCAGCAGAAGTATACTTTAAGTTCATATTATTAAGTATACTTAAGTATACTTCATGGATATTTCCCAAGTATACTTGTGTTAATGTACTTCTAGTATACTTGCAAGTATACTTTTTTAATACTTCTTGGGACTACATTGGCCCACTTTTTAGTATATATGGCTAGGGTTCCTGTAGGTTCACTTCTGGTTCCTGTATCCGACGCGGATTGTTTGCTGCTCCTGCTCGTTGGGTTTGAATTACGAATCAATTTCTAAACTCTAAGATCACTCATTTAC
>JAUMHL010000004.1:20068394-20079349 GCA_032362345.1 Sandelia bainsii
ACAAGCGCACCTGCACGCTTCCCCCGCCTGCGTCTTCTCCATGTCCCATAGGCGACCGCTGCTCCCCCGATCAGGGCATTTCCCAGGATTTATTATGTAATAAACCAAATTGTTGAATCTAATAACACAAAAATTTACTCACGATTTTGCCTGGTATCTTAAAAATCTTTGATTTGCAGGTGCCATTATAAAGTTTGTAAGCTTCTGCACCTGTATGGTCATAGAGAGGGAATTTTTTACCTTTATTATTTACTATAGTCTATTGCTTGGTTCAACTTGATTTTTTTCTTTGTTGTTGTTTTTAATTTCAGTTTCGAGAACTTACTGTGATGCATTGCCACAAATCATTGAAGGGTTTAAATTCCTCATATCGATTCAAAACAGGGGCCCCCAAAATGATCTTACATAGGGCCCCCAAAGAGCTAGAAATGGCCCTGATTATCACCGTAAAGCAGCTGTCATGTGTGATCGGGGTAACCTTTAATTTTAAAAGCAGTTTGAAGATTTGTGAGGTATGATCATCAGAATAATAATGTTTATGTAAAAGCAGATCTTCTTACCGGCACATTATGACCTGATGAAAGGGAGAGGAAACACAAATAAATCCAAAGCACTAATGCATTAGGCTGCCCTAAAGTTTGCCCTATCATTCATTATTTCTTTTTGATTTTTTAATTAATCAGTGTTAGACATAGAGGTCTATTTCAGAGACTGAGAAACAATCTTTACACAACAAGATGGACAAAATGGTTATTGGTTACTGGTGTGAGAGACGTGGTTCCCTGTCCACAGACAGCTAACTGAGCTGCAAAATGTCTTTGTTAGGAAACTTGGACACAATCCTACTGTTCTCAAACATCCTGTTGAAATCTCACTTGTGAAATAGCTAAATTCTTCCCCTTCACATGCAGAATCAGAGTCATAGATCTGTTTATATTGCATATTGTCATTATGCTAAGATTCATACCCCATTTCCAGAAAAGTAGTGTCTTAAAATGCAACAAAAACTAAAATCTCTAATTCGCTTGAACTTTTATTTATCTGACAAAACTACAAAAATGAAAATACCAGTAAATTTGGAGCTTGATACCTGCAACATGCTCAAACCAGCTGAAACAGCGTTGTGTTACATCACTTTTAATGAGACTTGTTAAACATTTGGGAGCTGTGGCTACTAACTGTTGCGGTTGTACCAGTGTTGCTCCTCATTCACACACTCACAAACAGTTTCAGGTTGCATTTTAGCAGCAGTGGTCTGTTGTAAGTGACAATGGTTTTATAAAGTGCTCCTGTCTCCATGTGACTATGTTCATCACGGTAGCATGATGGTTTCTCATGCAGTGTTGTCTGAGGGCTGAAAGGTCACACATAGTGATTTCCACTGGTCTTTATGTACTGAGATTTCCCCAGAGTCACTGAATCTTTTCACAACATTGTGACTATAGATGGTGAAAGACCTGAATTCTTTGCAACCTTGTGCTGAGAAATATTCTTTTTGAACTGTCAAACATAGCTTGGCACAAAGTGGTCAGCCATTGGAATATCTGAGCCTTTGGTGGCTGCTCCTGTTATACCCAATCATAATCTCCTCACTTTACAAAATACAGTAAAATTGTTGAAACTCTTTTCTTTGTACTTTTGTTAGCTAGATAAAAGTTCAAGTGAATTAACAAATCACATGTTTAAGTTTTTACTGCATTTTAGAAAAACTTCCTACTATTCTGGAAATAGTCTTTATCTCAAGCACGAGTCATAACTCGAGGTAAAGATGCAGCTAAAAAAAAAAAGCATTATTCACGAGTTAGTCCTCTGATTGGCCTGGAGGGCCACACCTCCAGTCAATCAGAGTAGGTGAATCATGAATAATGCAAACTTTATGTAAATATCTTCAGAGACAGCCGCTGGAGGACAGGAGGAGAATCTGAGCTGTTAAGAAAAACAGATTTGAAGAAATCTAAAAATGAGTCAAACAGAGCCATGATACCAGTTCTTTGAAAGTGTCTGAACAAAATGGTTTAATGTTTCTGTTTTTATAACGGTAAGCTACAGGTATAATACAAACAGGGACAGCCTGCTACTGAGCAGATCTCTAATGAGACCTAGTGTTTTATTGGTTTTATTGTTACAATGACACAGGTCACATGGGAGCAGGATCAGAATTATTGTTGGGTTTGTGTGTTCTGCAGCTTCACTGCCCCATTAGAAAAAAATAATACAAAATAAATTATTTTTTGCAGTTCTGGGAGTAACAGTTATGAAAAGTATAAAAGAACATGAGATGGATTCATCCTGTAAGGATATAAATGTATATGATATGAGTTTAACCCGCTGAGCCTCCGCACTGACCTCCAATCCCTCATCTCCTCTGGAGGAAAGTAAATGGCTGCAATCACACTTATCTAAACAGCATGTCTTTGTAGCCAGTGGCATGCAGCGAAGAGTTACCTTTAACTCTCCACATCTCCATCTCCTCCCAGGGGCTGGCCTTGTAGAGAGTTCCACGGCTCTGCTCCACTTGCTTCTCTCCCACCCCGAGGAGCAAGACACTATTGCTTTTCATTTTTCACCTCCCTCAGGCATGATGGGAAAAAAAGTGAAAAAAAGATTTCCAGCCTCAGAGAGGAATAGACGAAGAAGAAGTGATGTCGGCTGTGAAGGACAGTAGTGGGAAATGCTCTCTTTATGCACAGTTTTAATAGTGACATTTTATATGTGGATGCACCTCATATAGTCTCTATTGAGCAGTGCCTTTTAAAAAGACATCAGGGAACCAAAGTGTTAAAGCAGAAGCTGATGAAGTGGAATCTATCATTGTTCTCTGGTAATAAACTGTTAATGATTCCCCGATCTCCTGAGAACAGTCAAGCTGTAGATTACACTGTTTTGAGTGCATTGTTACCTTATTACAGTAGAGATACAGGCCTGAGGGGAAATGTCTGTTTTTGCTTCCTGCCATGGCCGAAAACACAGCTGACGAGAGCAGTTTGCGGAGGCCAAAACAATCAGCTACCAGTGTATAGATCATCGTCATTTGATCAGATTGTTATTGTATTAAATATTGATTAGTGCAGATTTAAGGTTTACACCTCGTAATCTCCCTAAAACTCCAAACAGCTGTTTTTACATTTTTGTATAAATATGAATTAAACATTACAGCACAGCAGTGTGTTGGTGAGAATCAGTGGTTTTTAGTTGTTTTTTTTCTTTTCACTTTGGACAGATTAAACAGTCTCTATGCTATTGCTATCACTATGCTACTTTTCTAAAAATAAAAAATAAAACATATCACAACAGAGTTTACACTGTAATTTCTAATTAGTTGACCTTACTTAAAAAAAACATGCAAAATGATTGCCTTAAAAACAACTAAATGAACAAAAGCTTTTTTAGTGTAGTACACTTAAACTTTGTTTGAATGACTTGATCATTTGCTTGAGAAGAACTCTTAGTATAGACTACTCAAAATGACTAATTCAAGCAACTAAATAATTTTGAGAAATTGTGTTTTTTCTTAACAGCACATTTATTTACTACAACATGGGCCGACTAATGCCATTTTTACAGCAGCTTAGAGTTTTGTTTGTATAGACATGCTTATGCACAGAAACAATGCACTTTTCCAATACATAACCTGGTATTTATCAAAGAAGAACGTGCATAACACTATGCACACTGCAAACCACAGGCACACAAGGTTTCTGTAGGCAACCATGGGTCACATAACAAGGTGAGAAACAGAAAACAATGTTTGCTGTAGGATGTGCAGTGGAGGAGGCAGATAATCTGAAAATAAACAGAGGGAAAACATAGTGAATATATGAAAGCTTATAAGTGACAAAAGAACCAATGAACATGATTAAGAGATGGATCATTAAAACTACTCTTGCACATGTGATGTTCACATTAATTGCAGAGAGGGAAAAAAATATTCATTTTGGAAGATAAGGTGCCTTTAAAAAGTTCACTTTTTATTCATTTTTACAATGTTGAATGATGGTCGATGTAATGTGAGGTTTTCAACATTGATGAACATGATATGATCTGACTGTTACCTGTCAAAGTAAAACAGGCCTCTACAAAATCAAAGTCTAAATAAATTAAAAATATAAAACAGGAAATTATTAATTGCATAAAGTGACATCTTCCAAGTGGGCTGAATTCTTTTAGTCGCTGTACCTACCTGATTGCTGAAGCCCCATACTGTCTATTAAGTTCAAACTTAAAAATAACGTTTTAAACAAACACACATTTTCAATAAAGATGTATTAAAAACGCTAATTTTAAAGGACACTAGGAACAAAAAGAATGATTACAGCAAGAAAACACTTCGGTGTGTATCTGTGCTCCTGAATATTGTTTTCAGATACAGTTAAAATGCAAATGTTAATACACAAATGATTAAAACTATTTCTGGGAGAATAAATCACTATAAGTATTTCTACACAGACTTTTTTTTTAATACTGCTGAAAACCACTTGCCTGCATATTGCTGTCATTGTGTCTACACAGTTTTAGTTTTGTGCATCTGTGCAGCGTCAGCTCTGTAACACACAGACATAAGGACGGTTATCAGTGTCATTCCCAAAGAAAGACAACAGCTTATTTCCCGAAGTGTTTGAATATTTATCTAAACTTGGCAGTTTTGGGATATGTCAATGCTTCCAGCACTGGAAAAAACACAAAACAATAAAAGTCATTTCCGTAAAAAACATGTTCCTGCTGCCTGTCAATTCATCTCTGTGGTATCTGCAAGTTTAATGGAGACTTGACATTGCCTTGACTCTGTAGCATGATTCATTTACAGTTAGAAGAACTCATTGTTCATGAATTTGCTCCTCCGCTCATCATAGCTGCTGTGAAAACTCTTGCCAGGCATTGCATCACTGTGAGCAAATCTAATTTACACATGAAGAAAAAATGCCAGTCACAATTATATTGATGTTACTATACGACGAGATCCCAAACTCATTAAATGCTCCTCCGGCTACAAGTAGCTTGTTGATTCGTCAACTCCGTCTCCTAATGAAACAGAGACTGTACTGCGAGTCTCTTATAGCATCCACCCTCCACAACCTGCAGGAATGATCCCAGGGCACGTGTAGGTGGAAAGTGACATGGATACATCTGACTTGACACAAGCTTTTTTTTTTCTTCAGCAAGCTCATATGGTGTAAGGTGACTCCAAGGTTCCTCTGTGGCTTTTTATTCCCCAGACCACTCGTGTAATAAGGCTGCCACTTATGATTAGCAAACACACCGATCACCTAGCCCGGGGACGGGCGGATGCGGCCCTGCAGGGGTAAACCACCCAATCAGGAGTGTTCCTCTGGGCATCTGAGGATGTGTGTGCTTTCACACTCAGACAGAGAAAGTAAATCCCACAGTTAGATTTCAGACCCGTTTACAATTAAGTTTTCAAAGTTTTTGCTAAATCTGAGAAAGTTGATGTTGCACTGGTCTCTTCCCCCGTGTTCACACCATGAGTGGAGAGGCTGATGGATTGCTCTATTCTGACACATGGTGGGTAGTGTGAGAAGCTCTGATTGTGCCTCTATGGTGGTGTGCAGCTATAAAGTTTTCAACAGGCATGTGGATTTTTCACAACCTTTCTGTGGCTTTATCCTCAAGACTTGGGTGGAACTTTTTTCTCAAATAGTTATCTGAAAATACCTACTGTATGCATATTCAAGATTCAAGATAAAAAAACTGAACCTGTGATCCACACACTGTGTCCAGAGTCTAAATGAATTAAAATACATAATGTTTCATTTGTATTTTTTTTTAGCATATTCACTAATCACATGACCATGCTGTTGTATGAGCAATGACACTACATCAGTCAGTTTCTCCATTAATTTGTGTTGGTGCTAATTCAACTGTGAATTCTATGTGACCTTACAACTGTGTCCAGTCACAGCAACCTTCACATAAATTTGAACTGCACTCTATACTGTGCCTTGTTATACTTTATTTTTATTTAGTTCTTTTTTTAAGCAGAATTGTGCTGCATGTGTGTTACGACCCGGCTCGTGTGGGTGAGGGAGGCAACATAATACAACCCAGATGTTCAAGATTAAAAGGGATATTTATTGTGATGATAGGTAATGCTTAACAAAACTACATAAGGGCTAAACAGCCGGAGCAAGGATGTAAGCCACCAGGTGCTACTCAAAACAAACAAAAATACAACAAACGGCTAACCAAAAGAGGACTCTTCTACACAGAGTTAAACACGTCTTAGAGTGAGTAAAAGAAACAAACAGCACCTCACGCTTAACAAGCTTAACAAAACAGGCTATTTCTAGGCCCAGCTGTCCGGGGAGTCACAACAATATTAATAACAGTAAGATGAGTTCACACACTAAAGATCTACGAACACATTTCACTGTCAAATCGAAAACAAGCCTAACTGGTCGCAGAGGCGAGGGCGAGCTGTTCACATTAAATCACAGTCACGCCGTCTGGTAGTTTCATCTGTGCTTATAAGCTCTGGACGAACTGGATGCTGCGGCTTGAGTGGAGCGATGGGAGAATGGGAGAGGCACCAGTCCAATCAGAGGAGCGGAGAGAGAGCGCAGGCGTCTCTGGCACCAATCCTAGGCAGGCATCCGCACAGGTAGTGCATACAGGTTGCATACACAATATACAACACATGAGAAGGAGCAGGAGAGAGATCAAGGAGAAAAAAAATGACCCATGGCCGTAACAATGTGTATTTACTTTAATGTAGCTGTAACTGTAGCTAATCATGGGCTTTCATCCTCTTCCTGCACAGTGATGATTTCTGTATTTTGTATTTGTTATATCTGAATTTCTTTTGTTTGCGCTACATGTTTTTACTTACTAATAACTAACTAAAATCTGTGCATAAAGATACATGATTTTGTAAGGAATGTAACTGCAACTGGATTTTCACTTGACAAAAAGTTTATTTTCGCAAAGCTCTTAAATGACAAGTCACAGATATATTACCAAATACACAATACTGAAGGCATGATAACTGATTTTTTGTCCTTATACATATATATACAAATATCAGATTTTGCAGTGGAACACCTGGTCTTGTGGCACCTTTATTAAACTTTTTTACGCTTGTGTTTAGACACTCGCAGCACTTTGGTAAGGTTAGAGAAAGATTGAGATCGGAATAAACCAAACTGCATTCGTTGCCTAAACCCAACCACACATTAGAGTCTGGAGTCAACAGCCTTGATGCAAAAGGCACCAGTGATTTATAATAGTGATAATTTATAAGCAGGAATGATACAAGAACATCAGTAGCTATTATCCAGTTAATAAATATAGAAGTATGTTTCCTGACTTAAATGCAAAAATAAACCAGAATTGCTGCATCACAGTTTTATGCCTCCAACAACCAGTCATGTTGCACTTTGCATTCATGTCTGTCCGTACTCATATTCTGATAATACAGTCCAAGTGGCACTTCTGCCAGATCTTCTGGCTTCAGAGATACAGTCTCATTTTTCTTTGTGGCTTCATTTCTGTTAAGTGAAAAAAATTATATGTTCTTGTTCATCTGAGGTTGTATTTGCATAATACCAAGACCCACAACAATCAGATTAAGTTAAAAAAGGGGGTACTAACTTTGAAACATGACTGTATAGTGTTGATGAGAAAGGAACAGACATTAGATCACAGCAACCACCCAAATCTAAGCAGTTCTTGTATGTCTCATAGTGGACTCTTTTTTTTAAAAATTCCTTCAAGGTGCTCGGACATGATGGAGGTTCTTTGTGTTCAGAGGCTAAGATAGCAATCAGCTGTCTCTAAAAGGTCCCCACTGGAACCTTCCGTATTCTCTGAAGGAAGACCTCTATCAACCATAAAATCTTAATAGCTTATAAAAATCATCTGAGTGACCTTCAGGGAGACTATCGCTTGAGATGGGATGTGCTGCTGTTTGTTCGGCCCAATTTCTTCCTGCGAAGGATCAAAAACACCTGCAACAACAAAACAAAAAAAATATGGTGTTCATCATTGGGAGCAACTGCCATCATCAGCAACTCACATATGCAAGAAAAAACAAGGCTAAAAATGCACTAATCAAGCTGGCCTTTACGCATATAGCCCTGCACTAAAGGGCAGCATCATTCTGAGAGAAGTAGGCCAGCCTGGACACTAACAAAGCTTTAATTGAAAAGATTTGTGTACATGCCACACAGCCTAAGACAAGCTATGAATCTCAGCCTTCAGCGTAGCTACAGTGGCTTGCAGAAGGAGTGGCAGGGAGCCTCTTTGCGTGCATCTACCTTCTATATTTGTCTTAAGAGTAGGATATCATTCCTAAGTGAGCCAAAGATTCTCAAAGTGACATCAATTTTATGTTTTCATTCAGCAATAAGAGTACAAGTGTTTAATCGCTTTTGTTAACTGAAGGAATGACTCCTTCAGGAGATTTTGTTCAAGTAGACATGCTGTGGAAGGAGAGATACTAAAGATAACAACTTCTTTTTTGACTGTTAGTGTGACCAATGATTATTCTTCCCAAGCCAATCAGTCCCTGGTTGCCGTTCTTTAAATATCACTGCAGCTCTGTCAGACCTACTGTACAGTATGTTCCTCATACTATCACCAATCATCAAGGCTTCCAGGATGACCAGGAAGACTTCACTGAAAGTTTCCATCAGCCACCTGCTGACTCTTCTCCAACACAAACCAGCATCTAGACTCTGGGCATCTTGTCTTGTCCTCTGTGTTCAAGATACTTCACACTGATGCAGTGTAACTGTCAAAATCGTTCTTTGTTGCTAATTTCAACAGATACTTTCATATACATCCAATATGGATCTCTTGTAATTGAATTTTTATTTTGACCAAATCTTTGTCTCCCAAGCTTAACTTAAATGGAGAATGTGAATAGAACAGATCTAATATATTATCTACATACTGTATGTTAAAAGAACTTACAGCACATTTTCTCCTAATTGTGTATCTGTACCAATACAGACCTCTAGGTAGAGGGTAAGAAGATGCAGAGTTTGATATGATAAGGGGGTAACAAGCTGGGAACTGAGGGGTATCTATTCTAATATTACATGGTAGATATGATTGTTCCCCCCTTATTCCTTGTAGTAACATGGTGCATGGCATAATAATAAATTCTCAGTAAGTTGTCCTCAAATGCAAAGGATTGTTGCTTGCCCAGTATCATATATGATGTATGTATACCATGTAATAAAATAAAATGGAATAAATCACATATATATATACATATATATAACTCAATTTTCCTCCAAATGTTGTATCACCTTGTATCTATAAGTACTGTATGTATTTGTACAGTACATACCATGCATCATTATTACAAAAATCTATTTTGTAAAGTTGGTTTAATTACATGTAAGTTGTGGGTTGTAATATTAAAGTTTTATCTTTTTGAGGCACATGAGTTAACAAGTATGGTATACAAGGTGTATAACAGTAAGGAGTAATATGCTACATGCTGAAAATATGATCAACTAATCTTTTACACATGTTTTCTTGGCTAACAATCCAAACTACATCCACATCATTATAATGTCTACACACACAGTGCCAGAAAATAGTGATGTCACACCGCCATGAGGAGTAGCTGAGTGTTTTAGGGAGTTTCCTACACTGACTTTCAACTCCTGTTGTAGAGTGTGACACTGCTGCTGTACTACACCCTCAGCCACAAAGTAGAAATTTGTGATGAAGCGTTGTTTGACAGTGGAGCTTTGGAGGAAATAGCATGCTAGGATTTATTTGTAGAGGCAAATTCTATGCAAGTAAATACATTCTCTGTTATTAACTATGCAGTGGCAGCAAAACACAAGTCTTTAAATATGGTCAGATTTTTATCATTATGAGCAAATCTCTGTTTTTAACCTGCTGTTCACACTTTGCTGTTTATGTAGATAATGTGTAACACTGAGTCTACACAAAAGGCGTAGTAGCACGTTAGCAGAACAGCAGGAGCTCCACTGCTCTGGAGGTTTTCAGGTACAGTACAGAGTGGCACAGATGACTGGAGTTGTCAGGTAATGTAATGGAATAAAAATATTCCCACCTGAAATGTTAGATATTGGAAGTGTAAGGAAATGTACAAATTGTTGTACGACTGTAGTTAGTGGTGAAAGGAGGGGAAATAATACATGCAGGAATTATCTCAGGTAAGATCAACCCAAATTTGATGTATTACTGCAGATGAGCAGATGTGACAGTCACAAATCATCACTGCTGGAAAGTTGCATCGCTTGATATTATAAGGTTTTGGACACCTTTCTTTTTGTTCTTTCATGCATCCTCCTGGAAGTTCCTGACAGGTTGAGGATCTCTTAAATACCAGCACAGATACATACAATTTCCCAAGTTAAGAAAGGCAATGAATGCTTTTACTTCTAATCCTAAAAGTAGCTCCTGTGAATCACTGTGATTTCCTCCTCTAAGACTTGATAAATATAGTCCCAGTTGTGTGCTGACCTGTTCCTGTACCTGCATGTGTGTCTGTGGACATAAGAAACAAAGAAAACATGGAGAAAGAAAGTAAAAACAGCTCTTAGTTTCATAAAAGAAGGCTTATTACATCCAGGGGGAAATTAGCAGGCTCTTTGATGGATGGAGTGTTCAGTCGTGTTGGTGAGTTATTGTGCAGCCAAAACACAAAGCAGTTGTCGGTCTCAGTAGGGCTCATGTGCCATGGTATCAATCACACAGCCGTACGAACAGTCAGATGTCACGCAGATGTTGTGGTTAACCTTCAGGATTAATGACACATCTTCTGGTCGTATTCGAAAGGTTACAAGTTCTGGTAATAACTCGACATCAACAATTAACGCGTGAAATATATATATATGTATATATATATATATACACTACCAGTCAAAATTTGGACAGACATAGGAATTACCATGTTTCTCATGAAAAGATACATGTCTTCAGTTGTGTTACCATCATTGCACATGGTTTTCTAA
>JAUMHL010000004.1:20079449-20097866 GCA_032362345.1 Sandelia bainsii
TGTCTACACATTCATTCTGATCAATTTGATGTTATGAAATCTGCTTTTCTTTCACAAACACGGTCATTTCTATGTGTCCAAACTTTTGACTGGTAGTGTAGGTATTTTTACTTCTACTACTGTAGATGACGAGATCTAGGATCTGTCCATCACAAAAGTACAAGATAGATGAGGATGAACAAAGTAAGACCCTCCTGTCTGATTCATTTCACACTGCACATTACAGCATCACATGAGGGCCACTTCTATCAAAAGGCCATGAATTATAAATGCCACCATATGGGTCTCCTTTCCCTTCTCAATGTTCTAATTATGTAAAAGTCAAGAAAAATCCAATTTGCTATTTTGCATTATTGAGGAATACTGAGCTAGCACATACACACTGTGTTTAGAAAGTCAGATTTGGGTTGAGTATTGGAAAGAATCTGGCATATAATATGTATCATGATACAGGGTGCTACAATTCAATATATGGTGATTTATAGCCATACTGCAAGATAAGTGATTTATTGTGATTTTGTTTTAATCCCATTTTTGGAAGACTGTCATAATATAAAGAATACACCATCATATGCAGCATGACTTTTATATGCAATCAGAGCATCTATGTAGTGACCAGGGATTTAAAGACAACACAAAATGAGCCACTGTCTGCCACAAGTCTTTGTGCACAGGGGGGTACCTGCCATTTCAGGTTGCCAGGTAACTTTCACATTGCACCTATCTGGTCTCTCTGATTACATCAGATCCAATCTTTCTATATGCCTATACCTTCTTCTATATCCCTTCTATATAAGTAGAACACTAATAACCAGAATGCCCATTAGCCTTTATATAATGGCCCACTGCTGCTTTCTAATCCCTATAGAGACTCTTTCACAGACTGGTTGTGTTGGCAAATCAAGTTATACGAGGTATGTTTACGGCCCCCCCTTCTTGTCTGGTTGCTTCTGTTGTACAGTTTATGCTAATGGACTGTGCTATTGTTTAAATGACAGGTGAGCTTCCAAACGTGTCTGTTACATGAGTGGTGAATTGTTTCATTATAACTTCTTGACTATTTTCTTGTTAGGTTGAAACATTTCACTACTTATCCAAGTAGCTTCGTCAGTCTGAGGGAAGTTGGTAGAGACCACAAATTTATCCTCCAGGTTGGTTTCACTTCACCACTGCCCTGAATAGTTAAGTGACACAAAGGACACTTCCTGGTGTGCTAAGATTTAACAGTCACATCTCTGACAACCCCTCCCACCCCCATTAAGCGTGGCCAACCTGGTGGAGGTGTGAATTCTGCTTGATTTTCCTGGGGATGGATGAAAGGGCAGCATGGTAGATTGAAGACAGGTTCTGTCTAAGGCCTCCACCTCTGTTGAGTGAGGGGCTGTTTATTTTTTGCTTCTGTAGAGGTGGGGATGTTCTCTGCTCTATGGCTCAGAGTCCTGATTACTCCTAATTTGTGTTGTAGTGGGTGATGTTAGTCAAATAAAAGATACTGCTTAGTGTGGGTGGGTTTCCTCTAGATTTCTATTTCTAGAAGTTTACTGTTTATGCTATTGCAGATAATAGAGTTTAGTCAGTGTTTTGTTGTCTTTTGTTTGAGTTGCTACTTGTATTTCTTTTTCTTCTGGCCTTACCCCGGGGTTTGGCAATGTACAGTTTATGCTCTGTTTTGCCAGTTAAGGTTAATCAGTAGTTTATTGTGTATGAAAATCCAACAGTTTACAGTACAGTCAATATTTTACTCGTTTGCATTAGTCTAGCACTTTATCCATTTTAACTTTTCACTGTGACTGATTAAAGTATTGTTCTTTTATAATGTTGTACGTAATTTTGTGTTTTGTGAGTCTTGTAATAAATTTTCTTGTTATTTTAAACAGAAGCCACTACTTGTTCATTAGCTTATCTGTGTATGGTTTGTCCTCGGGAGAAGCAGAGGGAGGTTCCACATTTGGTATTTTATTTACCTCCATCATGCCAAGCCTTCTCCTCTCCAGGCCCTTGACCCCACCCGGGCCGCATTTGCATGTAAACTATTAATAAAAAATCTATACAGTATTTTTGAGAATTGATACAATATCATAAAAAGTAATATCACAATACTCAAGTGTATCCATATTTTCTTACATCTCTCTTACATGCTGTTTACCTCAATATGTGAAACAACATATAACACTTTGTGACTGACAGGTGTTTGTTACTCATGTGTGTCCAGTGAGATTGATTGTTCAAACAATAATTGGCTCTAAATGACTATTCTTGGTTTTAGCGTAGGATTTTACCTGTGACATCAGCATTTGTTGTTAAAAAGATACATCAGCTACACAAATATTGGAGATAGCAAGTACGATAATTTCTAATGTCCTGAAAAAGAAAGAAATCACTGGTGTACTGAGCAAACTACACAGAACGGGCTATTCGAGTAAAAGACAAACAACTGATTGAGGATTGTGCGAGCTGTGAAGAAAAAGCGAAGTATCAGAGTAGCTAGCAGAGTATCACACAAGGTATCATAATCCAATATTAAAACAACACCAGAGACAAAATGTGGATTATTTTAAACTGGGTAGGTCAATCACCAGAACCTAACCCAACTGAACATGCATTTCACCTGCTGAAGAGGGAATTAAAGCAAGAAAACTGACATCATAAACAACAACTGAAGGACAGATGAGAGGTCACAGTGAGACAGTCCACTTCACCACCAAATTTAATCAGTTCACCACTGACTCCAAGTGAATGCTTGTGCTACTTTTGATTTTGAAGACATTTTCTGAGATATGGCCTTCACAAGATGGGACAGACACAGGGACTATATGCACTAGTGGAACGAGCAATGGCTAATACTTGCAAATAGTTTAGTACTATATGTGGATTACAGAAGCTACTGTACTATAGCAAGATGCAGATGCGAACAGCAAGTGAGTAAAGCTGGAAATCTCTGCTTCTTCAACGATAAGCTAGAATTATTGATAGATATACAAATAGAGAGACACTCCCCTATCTGGCCTGCTGATTGGCTAATCATCTATGAATCTTTTATTGGTTTTATTTGGTTTATAAAGTTTAGGTTTTGTAAAAGAGCAAGATGGCCATGATTTGTCTCCTTTTTCCTGCCAGGAGGCATTTATAAAAACCCTAGCAAATGGTACTTGGCGTTTATGAATGCAGCCTCAATTCAATTCAATTCAATTCATCTTTATTTGTATAGCGCCAAATCATAACAAAGGTCATCTCAAAGCACTTTACATAGCAAGGATAATAACCTTGCAAAATATAAGTATATATACAGAACTATATAGAAAACCCAACAGTCCCATATAGTAGCCTCATGTAGTAGCACACCTGTGCTGGTACACAGTGCACTGGGATCCATGCTGCTGACTGCAGTTTGTTTTTTATCGTGCATATGAATGCTGTTCTGTATAGCAACAATAATGGCAGTGTGCATCAAACATGTAGTTTTATCACTAGGACAACATTCATATGTTCACCAAGTTATAAATTGGAATTGGCAGTGTGCCCTGTGCCAACACAAGAACACCAGCGAACAAAGCTGCGTTCAGAAAAGTTGAGAGCCATTTGCAATGATACAGTATGTATCAATGCTTACCGGCTGTATAACTACCTTAATAAACCTGAATGGCGGGGAAAAGGAGACAAATCATAACCTTATTGTTCAAGGTCTACTCTGTGAGGGAAGAGCTGATGTTAGATCTGAGCTGCTGTAATAAATGATGACTGGAAATGATGTAACACACATTGTTCCAGTACACCTGGAACATATTAAGCAAGCTAAACATGATGGTCTGACTGTCATTCTGCAGTTGATGCTTCATAATGACATGGTTTCACAATGCCTTCAGAACAATAGCAAGTGGTAAAATATAACCTACTTTCCATGTGGGATTTTATAAATAATCCACTTGATGTTGAATTTGTTTACTTTGTATTACTTCAAGGAAGGTGCGGGGGTGGCTCCTGTAAACTACCTGTATAAACTTTACAATTAGCTCATGTGGCAGAGCTGCGTGTTACAACCCTCCAAAGTCTCCAGTTGACAGATGCACTCCAAACAGTTTTATCAGCCTTGATTAATGCAAGATTTACCTCACCTCTTAAAAATATGAACATAATAACAACAAATTGCTGAGAGACCACAAGGCAATATACAAAGATGTAGCCAAAACACTTGTTCCCTATTGCAAAATAATGAGTGGGAAGGACTGTGCTGCTGTGAGCAACAGAAAAATCAGTGCAGCTCGCAGCAGATACTGTGCCACTGCGTGCCTCTTGGAAGTTGCTGCCAAACATATCTCCAGGACCACAGCTATTACCTCTGTTCAGTGGCATGCAATTTATATGGCGCTCCCTGGGGAAATTAACTTTGTGGTGACAACTCACAAGATCAACAATTCTGAAAGGAATTCGGGCCATTCCTCTGCAGAAAGGAATAGTATAATTACAGGCCGTGAACCCCTCTCCGGCTGAGGGGTTTTCTCTCTCTGGACTATTTATAGCATTTTATTTGCAGAGTTTTTCCTCATAAGAACTGACAGTGAACATTTTAATTTACATGTCAAACTGAAGAATTTGATCTTAGATAATTAAAAAATGTTGTCAAATGTTCATTGTATTATTTTCTACATTTTGCATACTTTTATTTTCAGTTGTGATGCTGCCAATTGGGGCTTTTGGCATCACAGAGAAGAAAAATGTGCACATACCATTATGTGTCTGAGGCAACGATTATGCCCAGTCCTGTGCTGAGAGCCAAATGCATACCAATGGGCTGTGAAAATATACTGATATGCAGAGGGGGTCAGCCAGAAGATGAGCAGTCTGGCCTGCCAATGTCTCTGCTGTCTCACACATGCCAAACTGCATCCCATTACACAATGAAGCTCAAGACGCACAAAAGCTTCTAATCCACAAAGCTGTTAAAGCTATGCTGAAGGAAATCAAAGTTATATCCACCAATTTTCATTTCAAATAAATGAAAGGTAAAAAGAGATTAGATCATTTCATCTCATTCATATTTATGAACATGCTATATCAGTGCATTTATAAACACTGATTAGATGGTTTCTACATGGAAAAGCTCTATATTGTAATATTACTACTAGGGCTGGTGTCCCCCACAGGAGGTAAAATCAACCTATGGGCCTGTATAGATGCTTCCCACACTTGTTTCTCTTTCTTCTCTTTCTGGTGCATTCTATATGGATTATTTGTTAATCATAGATTATTTAAATGTATCATCTATAAACTAAAAAATAAATGTCTTCATTTTTATTCAAATATAATAATAGAAATAAAATAGAAATTATTCAATCCTAATTGGTGCACAAATTCATGATGTCATATAACTGCAACTGAAACCCACCTACTTCAACCCAATAAAACGAGCAGCGATAAAAAAAAGGGATTGTCCTCCTGTAAAATACCAGCTGGGTGTGCCAGCAGTAAACAGTAAAGCTGTTGCATTAAGGAAGTAAACCCCAAACCCTGATCTCGTGCTAGTTTGACTCAAGTGGTCACAGTCATTTATGACATGGCTTAGTGTTACTACACACAACCCTGTGTGTGTCCTGACAGTTTAAGAATGAAATCTCCATCCACACAAATACAGAAAGTAAATAAACAAATCAGTAGCAGCAAATATCCAAATTTTCATTTACAGTTCAGCAAAACCTGATTGTGAAAATAGTAGCTTAAAAACTAGACATTAACTCTAGCCTCTCTGTGAGATGGGGCATTTTGCATCTTAGTGGTGCATTAGGAAACAAACTGGCAATTGATCACATACCACAAGGGTTCGCCCTAATGGTCTAGAGCTGCAGGACAGTTTGGCCTTGTTGACTATCCAGTCTTGATTACCACCAGTTTATGAGGAACTTGTATTTCCACAAGCTTTGATGGCAAAACAAAGTTAAGGTTTTATAGCTCATCAGTTACGAATTTAGAAAAGCAAAGTGTGACGTTTGTGTCGAAAATACTACAGTACAGCTTTACAAGTGGTCTTTAGTTATAGTATTTGCACCTGTAGGAGTGAACTCTCTAACAGTATCTACTTGACCACCCATTAGCACCAGAGGACGATGAATTTGTGAAGGGCAAACAGATCAATGCTTGATCACTTCACACTCTGTCAATTTCTCCTTTCGTGCTCACTGAGTGAGGCCCACTCTTCAACACACATTAACACACACAACCCTCGAGACCAGTGAAGTACCTTGTTGCACTCCGGCCTGTGATGAGTGACATTCTGAACGCTGTGTTCTTGAGGAGGACGAACATGCTTTGATATCTTACTTTGTTAAAGTGTACTGACAGTAAATAGATTTGGGCGATCCATATTTCATTTCCAGTGAGCTCTCCAGGGAGCCTTCCCCTGTTCTTGTCAAGCAGCCAGCCTCCTCGGTCCCAGGGAAGCCGCTGCAAACCTCCAGAGGCCTCACAAATACATCCTTACTCCATCTGACAGCATCATTGCCAACGGCCAAAAAAGAATCCACCATAGCTTGATTGAAAACATCAATCATTTTTGCTACTTTCTGTTGCCTTGAGATGGTCACTGCAGAGAAACAGTGTTATCAATATAATCAAAAATCACACTAAATCACATTAATGGATGGTTGGTGGCGGCTTGACTTTTAATATGTGGCTAGTTTCAAATGGCTTGGAGGTAACATGAGTAGTTCTGTGTCTGGCTTACAAACTCCAAAACATACAGTTATACTTGCAGTATGACTTCAGTGAGTGTATGAATTAGCAAAGTTCAGCTGCAGTTAATGCTTTAGGAATAACATCAGATAACCACTCATAGTTTTGGCCATGATCGCTAACATTTACAGTGCTATGAAAAAAAATTCAACCCCATCCTGATTTCTTCTCTTTTTGTGTGTATCCATGGGTGAAAGTAGGCCGGTATGTTCCAGTACTGCACTAAACCACTAAAAGATTCAGTGGTGGTACGCAGTACTGGAAAAAGGGGAAAGCAGCTGCCTGCCAAAAAACACTTTCAAAACCAGTCACAGAAGCGCTTTCAGCAAGAAGACACATCACACTTTGTCTCCATATTCACTAAGTCGTTTCAAGTCTGAACCGTTTGTATTCAGTTTTGTTAGTTTTAGTTATGTTTCATTACTGCTAGTTAATGTGAGCATGAGCCATGTATAACAGACACAACAGACCACTGACTTTATTACTATCGTTTGCAGCGGTACAGGACAAATAACAAATGATTCCAACAAAATTCCAAAACATTCTTGTGATAAGCTGTCAGCATGTTTTAAATATATCGGATTGGTTTTTAGATGTCATTTGAGAAAAAATTGCTTTCTAACTTTATTTTTGCTGTTATTTTAGTAATACCAGAAGAAATGTTAAACTACAAAGTTACCAAAATTCTGATCAAGGTTGTAATAATACAGAATTAACCTGTTAACCAGTTAGTTTGTTCCAGCCTGCTGCTGATAGAACCAAATGGTAAAGGTATGGACCACAACACCAACATAACAAGATGAAACTTGATAAAATGCTCAATAGAGTTCAGGGGAGCTGCAGAATAAGATGCTACTGCTCAATGGCTGTAAATAACAATCAGTGAAGCTCTAGTATGCTGGGTTTTAATGGGTTAACATCCTTTATTTTCAGTAACCTTGAATTCCACTTTAGCTGGATGAAACTGGGACTGTGGGATATCTTGATAATCACCATTCTGAGCTCAGATGTAACTTGTTTCCACACTTCAGGCTGTGGACATGATTGACACCTTCTCCAACCATCTGAACAGTGAAATATTTAACATTCCCTCCTCTCTCAAGGAGTCTTGATGCAGACATCGACCACTGCTCTGATGCCAAGGAGCTGTCAAGCTGTCTCATGACATTGCCTCCCATCCTGCCTAGAGATCCACTTCAATGTACGCAGCATTCACAGCAGGTCAGAGCTCATTTCGTTTATTCAGCGTAGCTCTATCTAGACCTGCAGCTGACAAATGACGGCGTTGTGTTGCCACTTTACAGAAATGCCATACTGGTGGCTCATAATTCAGTAGGAGGCTGATAGTGATGCAAACTGTAGACCGTCAGTATAAACGTCAGCTGTATGGTAAATCCAATCTGGTCTCACTCTGAGGACGTCAAATACTGATGCCTGTCAAATCATTTGGCATTTCAAACTGAAGCTATAAGTACCCCTCTGTGTTCTGCAACTCACAAGGATGTCAGTTGACCTGACCAAGGCGCATCAGTATTTCTACTGAGCAATGAGGTAGCACTGCTTATAACTTCACTGGATTTAATTTAAATTTATGATTTTCCACAACTGTAACCACATTGTAACTGATGATGATGGTAATAACAGTGTGAACCTTTTGTTGTCATGATGACAGGTCTGACATGCACCTGCTATCATTCCCACATTGTCAAATAGTGATGCCAACAATGAATATGATGAATGATGAATAGTGAAGGGTACATTTAGTGTCAGTATGAGGTACCAAAGGGCTTACCATCCATCAATCCATCCATCCATCGCATTTCCTGTTTAGGGTCTCTGGGTGCTGGAGCCAATTCTAGTAGTCATTGGGTGAGAGTTGGAGTACACTCTGGACAGGTTGCCAGTCTGTCACAGGGGTAAAGACAGACAACCTTTCACATTCACACCTCTGGACATCAATTAATCTAACTGCGTGTCTTTGGACAGTGGGATCCCTCCAGGATTTCTCCTGCCGCAGTACTTTTTTTTGATGATTGTTGTAGCCTCAAATGCCTTTTTGTGTTAACTTCTATAAAACATGTCCAATGTTTAAAACAAAAAAACAAAATAAAACAAAACAAAAACAGTTTGCCAATGCTTTTGTACAGAACTTTTTTAGCATGAATTTCTGCAGACATCCCACCTGTGCAGGAACTCACAAATTATATACAGTACCCCAGAAATGGGATGTTTTGTTGGTGTTAACCAGTTCTCATCAGCAGCTCTGGTGAGGCATTCAGGGACAGCAATCGGACAAAACTGTAGAAAAGTTGCAATGATTGGACACAATTGAAAGGTTGTGCAGATTTCACAGGGATTGGCTGAAGTTGTGTCAATTGTTGCAATGATCGCAACCTTGCAAATTCCTGGAGGGAACGTTTTTTGATGTAATTGCCGAAGAGTTCAAACACTTTTTCCATCCCGCACTGTGAAAGTTTAAATGATTTCTTGCCACTGTAAAAGATTAACAACTACATATGTCTACAGAAGTTCAATATGGACTATGTTACTCTTGTCAGAACTGTGAATGGCTAGAAAGTATTAGAGGGAAATGGAAAGTAAATGGATTTCATTTATCCAGCCATTTCAGATCCAGATTATGTTGCGTAATTGCAGATGACTTCACAGCTATTTCTGACTAAAGCATACATCTCTGTGTAAGTGACCTGATGATGCTGGACCAGGATTTTGAGGAAAATAACTTTATGGTTGTGTTGGCATGCACCAATAGTTGGTTTGGCAGAGAAAGGATCATTTTTGCATTACATGAATTCATTAGATAAACAGCATCTGCGCCAGGGCACTCTCAATTTACATCTGCTCCACTTTTGGAACAGTTTCACATCAACATATTCTCCCAAAAACAGAGAGATTATTAAATGCTTCTCAAATGAAATACTGGGCAACTAACACAACAGCTTCCAGGACCTTTGTGGATTCATTGTTTTGTCATTCACTTCTCTGAGGAATTCAAAACCACAAAAATATGTTGTCTGTGTAATGCAGACAACTAGCTCAAGGTGAAAAGAGCTGCTTTTCTATCACACTGCTCTGATGACATGATTAACAGTTGACAATTTGTCACTTGCTGGAGCTGGGACCTTACAACTGGGATTATGACACCCTAAGTAGATCAAAGTCTCTCCGTGTCATAGCATTTATTTCTACCCATATCTGCTCTCAAAAGCTGAAACACACACTTGAAGTAACTATCATCCTGCAGCCTCACCAAATCTCCAAGGAGAAACTCTGACAGAGAGAAAGTGAGCAGGAGCAGCTGCAGGGGAGACAGAAGAAGATTGACAATTCTGCACTAAAGCCTCCTGACACTAGTGAAGGCTTTCAGAGGAAAATAAAGTACATTACGCAAACAAGGTGCTTCAGTCTAAAACACCACTAACTTGATTTATCCTCAGACAGAGTGGGCAGCATGAATGTGGCTGCTCAAGTCACTTTGAAAAACAGCAACCTCATGTTAGCAAGGAGATGATGCTATCACTTCTCCTGCAGTTGTTTTGTGCAGGTGCTATATATGCTAAGCCCTCAGTAAAAGAGCTAAAGCTATGCCAAAAGTCACTTCACAACAAAAGTGAGATTTTTCCAGACAACCACTAAAATGAGCATTTTGTAAGCCAATGATGTTTAGATAAATGGTCTGCGCTTTTATAGGTCTTCTATCATCACCTACACATTACAGTGCCCAAAGCACGGTGCTGCCATGCAAGACCACTGTCCTGACACACCATGAGCAACCTCAGTGAGGATCTATTCTTGACCAACTTAAGAGACTTTTGAAACTCCCTTTAATTCCAACATATGTTTTTAGTTGTTGGAAATTTGATAAATGGCTTTCATGTTAATGTTTGCAAGTACCAGCAAAAGTGAACAATTGTTAACATGTTTTCTGTCACCTTATGCATTTTGATGACTATAAACCCTGGTTTGATTGATTCACAAACAACTGCAGTTCTGTGGTGCTGCAGTGCTTGTTTGCCTGTTGAAGTAAAATGTTGTTTCTCACAGGGAGCGTTTTCAGTTTGTTGACTGCACACAGTGTAGAAAATGAATGAACATCCACAGACTTGTTGATCATGTCGCTGGGAGTGTTATAGCTCCATACCTGTGAAAAATGATTGCTTCCTGTTGATGCAGGCCTCAGATCAGCATGTCAACCTTCAGTTGTTTGATGAGCTTTTTTGCGAGTCCTTGAGTGTGGCCATCGAAACAGGATGGGGGACACTTTGTGCAGACACCTCACATGACCCTGACAATCTATTTCTGTTAGTGAGAGCTTTAAATATTCATCAACACTCGCCTTGCCAAGGAGAGGAGCCCTGGGCAAACAGGGCGATAGGCATTTGGCGTTGCTCTGTAATGATCACACCACATATCTGTGTGATAATCAGAAATTAAATAGACCTACCTTCAGATGACTTTCTCACGGCTGTTTGATCTCAGTGGGCCTCACACATTGTGTGATTTCTCTCTCTGTGTTCACTAAGATAATATTGTTGCAGATATAATTTATTTGAAATGTACTCCTGCAAAGAGAAAGCTTTTTATTATGATGTTTGAATACCTTCCAGCCACATGCTAATTATAAAGGGGTTGCGTGATATTTCAACATGAGCAATTAGCACTCTCTATACGGCCTCAGAAGCTTTGTACCTGCCCTGATGAGGCATGACTGTTGAACTGTTGACTGTTTAACTAAGCAACACACTCCTCAGTTTCATGGGAGGTTAATTTCATTATGTGCAGTTTACACGATGTAAAATAGTTCTCCTGATGAACACTGATATTAGCCACTGCAAGAAAAGCTTTTAGTTTCCTAGAATTTACCCTGGGGTTCCTTCCAGACTTGATCTTGGTGTGATGTTTGTTAATCAACCACAACATGATTTGCCTGACAGTCAACTGGTGAAGTCCAAACTCTTTATAAATTACTGTGTAAGCGTTCCCAGCCTGATCATCAACATCTTTTCTTATCAACCCTGGTCCTTTCCAAATACCTCTGTCCTATCCACCGTTGATTACTGTCATTAGGTGTGTTCAATATATCAGAATTAGTGATATTTTATAAAAAGCATATCATGAGCCACTGAGTTGATCGCTGTTTAAGGTAATCCAGGTTAGTGGGTAGTGGCATCTTTATCATTATCTCTAACATATCTCCACAGGAAAAAGTCCCAAAGGGTGAGGTCCGTTGCTGAGGAAACGCCAAAACCTAGTAACCTACTCTTTCAAGTGGCCAGTGATACTTTCTGTGAAGATGCTAGAGGATGGGGAAATAGGGCTTTGAAATCGGTTCATTCTTCATGTATTTAGACCTTCAGACTTTGGTGGTAGGTCAAAAGAACTTTATCTGCAAGCATGCAAATGGCAAATATAGTTTGTGATATGAAAGTAATTTCACAATTCAAGCCTACACTGCTTTGTTTACTAGCTTGAATAGACTTTAATAGTAGTGTCAGTGAGAAAGGTCATAATGGGACTGAATAATTGCACAGAGACAGCTGGCCCAACTACAATTTGCCTGATGTCAACAACCTTCCACCAGATGACAAGAAATTAGAACATTACAAGAACAATATTTAAGGATGTCAGTTTTGTGTCAGGAATTTGAGGAAATAGGCCAAAACAACAGTTATATGCTTACAGTGGGATACACCAATCCTTTCTGTGGCTCAGTTTAAAGACTGTTTGTTTCTTCTGAAGATGTGAATCAAGTCACAAATGTGCTTATAGTAGGTTTTGGACAATAAGGGAACTCTATGCTACAGAGGAATCCATAATTCTATATCAGGGTTTAGAAACACACATTCTTAGTAGTGGTTAGACATGTGTACATAGGATTAGTGAACAATAACAATACAGAAAATCAATAGTCTTATTTTTTTCAGTGCAACAGCATCATCATCTCTGCATCATTTTCAGACAGGGATCTCAATGCTGTGGTACTGAGTAACTTTTTGTAGCAGGTGACATCAGTCGATTTTACTCCCAGACCTTATGTGACACTATGTCTAAGCTGTCATTCATTTCTGAAGTTCTAAATAGAGCAGCAGAATGAAAGAGTTGTACAGATCAATTTGAAGTGATGCCCCAATCCCAGTCACCGGCTGATTTCTGTCAATGAGCAGCCACACTGCTTCTGTTCAGGCTGAAGGGCCAGTAGGGTGTAATGTTTGGCTGATGAAAGAATTAGGAAAAAATAATGAGGAGTGAAGAGAAATTAAAGTGATAGAATGGAAATATTTGGTTTCTACTGCAGTGGGTATTGAGAGTTGGGAAAAGCTAGGAGCAAAAATCCAAGAAAATGGGAATTTGATAAGAAAGATTAATTTAGCATCTGCTAATTAATTTCTGAAAAAAAGTTTGAACTAGAGATACTCAGAGCTGATCTGGAGGAGTAGTATCAGCCAATCACAATGTAATCCTTTCTGTTCTGAGCTCCAGCGTGTTTTGTCTCAACCTGCTGGTGTTGCAATGCTGCTCTCCTTCCTTGCTGGGCTCTGCAGTGCAGCTTTTAACTGCACAGGAGAATGGAAAGCATGAAAGTGTGAATGTTAAAAATAGTTTGGGTATGCCAGCGGGTGCCCCTGAGTTTAGACACTGATGTTGGCAAAATGTGTTAAACTCTGAAGCTATTGACCATTAGCAAATGGCAATGTTAAAAAAACTGTGGGTCATTTTTACTGCAGCACTTACTCGCTGGCAGCTAGTCACTTCAACTGTCACAAATATTAGTCTGTTAAAAATTAGCTGATTTACTTATTATTTTAATTTTCATGTCAATCAGAAAATAAGTGATTGCATAAGTATTAGCTGATGTTCCAATTGGTGCAGCCAGATGCTTTTAGAAGTCACACAATTAATTCAATGGATCACCT
This sequence comes from Sandelia bainsii, assembly GCA_032362345.1. Taxonomy (NCBI): domain Eukaryota; kingdom Metazoa; phylum Chordata; class Actinopteri; order Anabantiformes; family Anabantidae; genus Sandelia; species Sandelia bainsii. The sequence continues at coordinate 20,093,105 of JAUMHL010000004.1, forward strand.
GAGTGGATTGAATGTGTTTCAGTGTAGCATAAATACACCTGTACCAGGAAGGTTCAAGTACTGGTGAATCAGTGTCCTGGTCAAAAACTACACCATGAAGACAAAAGAAAACTGCAAGCAACTCTGCAAACAGGTTATTGAAAAGCACAAGTTAGGGAAAGGATACAATACAAGTCACTCTGTATGTCTTGTAGTTCAGTAAATCCAATATTAATAAATGGAAAGAATATGGCTCATCTGCAAACCTGCCTATAGCAACTGTCCTGAAAAACTGAGTGACCGTGCAAGACAAGTCCTAGTTAGGGGAGGCACTAGTACACCTGAGACGCCTCTGAAGTTGAAATGGAACACACTTATATACATACACATATATACATATACAGACATGGCCAGTTTTGGCAATGCCACAAATTTGAAGCAGAAGTGAACAAGTTGTGATCAACTTTAGGCACTGATAAGGCAAGAATAGATTGTCATCACTTCGCATTTGGCCCAGAAGTTGCTATCCATTATGCCTGTGCAAATTGCAGCAGTCATAAAGAAGAAGGGTTAATGCTGTAAATAGTGACTGTGCAAAATTTTGACCTATTTGCCAATAAAAGTCTTTGACACTTGTGAAATGCTTAAATAACAGTTCTTCATTATACATCAGAAACATGTGGGAGAAAAAATCTCAGAAACCTGAAGCAGCAAAGTTTGGGAAACCCAAAATTGTGTCACTGCCAAAACTTGGTCATGACTGTACTGTAAAATGTTGCATGTGTTCTATGACCTTGAAGAGATCTGTTTTCACTATGACATGAAAGAGTGTATTATGCTACAGTGCCTATAAAAAGTATAATAAATGCTCATTTATTATACTTTTTATAGGCACTGTAACATAATCAAATAGTCCTTCTTCCCTGTAACTTTCAAACGAATAATCATTCTTTAACAGCATTTACACTTGGCTACGTTCATGTTAAGGAGGAACCAGAAGTTTGACATTAGGTCAATTTCTAACTGATGAGTAAAAAAGAAAACAATGAATGTTGGGGTTTCTGGATGTAATGCCCTAACAACTGACCTACAGTCATATAAAATGGAATACAATAAATAACACACTTAAGTAATTTGTTTCCATTGTTAATTGTCCTTTAACTTTCCCTATTCTTTTTAACCTGTAATTATTGTCTTACAGTAAAGTAGCAGAGTCCAATTTCTTAATTCCTTCTTCATGGTGGCATTGTTTCTGCAAAACAGCACAATTACTCATTGTCCTGAGAGTAGGGGAATGAAGTGTAAATAATTTAAATCTTCCACAGAGGCTCATACGAGCCTGCGGTTGACCTTCACTCCATGTAAATGAGCCGAGCTGTGTGAGGCCACAGGCTCGGCCCAGACACACACACTCTCTGTTATGTTTTGACAAGTTATTCTGGAATTCTGTTGCTGGAGCTGTGACTGACAGATGGAGGGAAACATCAAAAAAGGAACATCGTCTTGGGTAAATTTAATTTGAGCATGATTTTATGCTTTTATAGGATGTTCTAGGTAGGTGTGGACTTTCTGCGCAATCGAGAAGGATGCATCAACAACAAACACAGGACAGTGAGCAGATGGGACAGACGTTTTTATCAGGCAGACAGCAGGAAGCTGTGCTGAAGCAGAGCTGCAGAACTGAGCTTTGACAATCTTCACACTTTGATCTACAATCTGCACATTTTGGGGGACAGGAGGAAACTTAATCTGACTGGTACTATTGCAGAAACACTCTTACATTCAGCCTTTTTCCATTGAGGCTGAAATCAAAGGCGAGTGTCAGGAGGCATTGTGATTAATCTGCAGGTTTTGCCTGTTCTGCACTTACCTGTGGGGCTCGCAGAAAACCAAAGGTCACTGTGGCAGTAAAATGGCTGTTTCGCATGCAAGGGGAGGCATACATGTATGCATGTGGTGGGAGTTTGACACAGGAAAGCTCTTGCTTGATGCTGAGTTGACACACAAGAGCTTGTATGACATGGTAATCATCCTGTTGAATGGGTATCTTTTATTCCCTGGGTATCTTTAGCCCCATTTAAAAGCTTTGGTACACTTTGATGTTGAGGCAGTGCTTCTAAATATTTAAACAGATCCAGTAATGTGCTGAATTTTTCTTCTAATCAAGGGGCAGAAGTAGACATTATCACATTTGGTCATCTTCCAGTTGCAATGTTGCTTTTAGGTTCATTTTTCACATGATGAAAGAGAAAAAAAACGAACTTCATGAATTTCATGTCTGACTGATCTCAAGCAGTTTGGTCCAATCATCAGTGTAAACATCTGGTCATAGAGGTAAATCCAAAATGAACATGTGCATTATTGCATCAGTTTAACATTTCACATCAAATATTAAATGTAAATAATATTTTTTCATCATGATAAGCTTTTCAGTTTTTTTTCTTTTACTGGTGGAAATGAGCTTCAGTAGTAGCAGATGCTGCTGCTAAGGAAATAAAACTCAGCCAAACTAAATACCAACACTCAGTGAGGCCAGAATAGACTGGTACACACACACAGGTCAACAGTTCTTTAAATGACAGACAGGGGTTTCTAGGTCAGGCTGTTTATTTGTTGCCTGCCAAATAAAAGTGCTGTAAAACTGAAATACACACCAGAAAAAAAGCATACAAATATATACCATAGAAAATACAGATGGAGTAACTCCTGAAATTGTCTGAAAAGCTTTCAGAAATGTGACATTTTACTAGTGACTGTTGATTATTGATTATTGTAATGAGATTTATCATTAACACACTAACAAAGATTTGCTATGCAACTGTGATAATACTACTAGCCCACATTGGTAACTGGAGTGACCACTGGGGTGGCCAGAGGTATCCCAGGCAGTACAGCATATTGACTGGGGACAGACCATGGGGACATTCCAACTCCTTTATTGAATGCTCCTTCTTCTTGTTGGCATCATGAAGGCCAGTCCAATTCATGGTGGGATCCCAGACCATCACCTCCACTGTTTTATGTCATGAACAGAACCAAGCATAATTCAGTTTTACTGTACATTTTGTGCTTGACTCACCATCGAATTCAAAATAATGGATTTGTGTAACTGTGTAACAAAATAACCACCTCATTTGTCTTTTATTTGTGATCAGCTATCTTGCATTCGATTTGATGAATACACAGGAGTCTGATGTCTTTCAAAAATAAAGGTCATGCACTACGTTTTAAATGTGGTGCTGAAAGTCTTGGCAAGATATTTTTACATTTGACTATTATATTTTATTATAAAACATTCTTATCGAGTGCTTATAATTATTTAATATTTTACGAACAACATATCTACAAACACAAACAGGATTGAAAGAATAATTACTTGCATTAAAAATGCATATAGTGTCTGAGCAGTAAAGCTCACATACACACTGATGATCCACAACTCAGTTTTACAAATACAAATTCCAAAGTTGATCAGTTAAAGGTCAGCATGACCCAGCATCGCTTCAGGTGGCAGTAACATCTGTTCCTTGTCTCTTACACTGGAGGGACTAAAATCCAAATAATGGCAACAAAGACACATATAATAATCCAAAAAAGTAAATGTGCTACAGCATACATGATTTGATCTGTTCTGTGTTCTACCTTTCAGAAAAAAAGAAAGGGAGTAACGTAGATATTATTATTATTATTCAATGCCCCAATGATGATACCTACCTACTAAAGTAGGTTAGTAGGTGACCAGCATGATAACAGTCACACAGACACTGTCATACAGTTAACACGCGTTCTCCCTGACCCTGAATTTTATTTGATTAACTGTTACTGAAGGAATAACCGAAAGTACTTGCATATGTATTAATCTCTAACACACCTTTATACAACCCCATGCACAAAACCCTTCAATCAGTCATCAGTATTTATCTATAACCTATAAAGGTTGATGCCTCTGTGTTGCTGTTTGCATGGCTCAAATGGACCAAATGTTAGAACATTTTGCAAACAAAATATGTTTTTTCAGCCTGTGTGTTCACTGTTTTGAATGTATGAAGTCAGAGTGGACTGAAGTGTTAAAGCAAATGAGTAAAAGCAGAGGAGCAATACGGCAAATGCATTATGGTATAACGTTGCTGGATCGCACAGGGTACAATTTTACAAAGCTGCACCCTCCCCCCACCTACAAAGCTCCGTACCGGACCCATAACTATCATATGACTAATCTCTAAATGAAATCCACACCTGACCCATTAATATCAGACACATATACCGATGAGCAACATTACTCATTCTCATTTTCACTCTGACTTCACAAACATTAAAAACATCCAGCAAAACAACACAACTTGTGGTCAAACTACTGTAATCTTTCAATCAGTCCTTGAATAATGGATAACAAAATGCTAAATTCAGCACAACAACCTTTATGTGTGCCATAATGAAACTTTATATAATTATAGGGTGAGGCAAAAAAGGCAAGCAAACATATCAGAGCATGAACTGTATTCTTTTCTCCCAAAGTGATTTTACTACTCTACACACTATACTCCCTTCTGTTAACAAGAGATTATCTAAGAAGTTTTTCTTTGTTCTTTGTACTGTATACTTGTGTGTGCAGGTCTTTCTGTGTCCATCAACTGTTGTTGACATGGATAAAGACTTCAGATTGAAGAACTGTGCACAGGGGGTTATATATACGCACAATAGAGATTTACACTACTCACAAAAAGTTAGGGATATTTGGCTTTCGGATTAAATTTATGGAAAACGTAAAAAGTTCACACTACAG
>JAUMHL010000004.1:20104345-20119534 GCA_032362345.1 Sandelia bainsii
TGTTAATTTCATTAACACAAAAACAGCTGACACTGATTAACAACCCCCTCTGCTACTTAACTGACCAGATCAATATCACAGAAGTTTAACTGACTTGATACTATACTCTGATTAAAAAGTGTTCCTTTAATTTTTTTTGAGCAGTGAAGTTTCATAACTCAAGTGTAAATGCAGAAAAGTTTTCTTCATGTGCACAAATTGTGTTTCCACACAGAAGGTCAACCCTCTTGGATCAACCTATCCACAATGAATGATACATCAGAACCCACAATAAGAAAAAAAGGCCAAAATGGTATTTTAGGCTGAACACTTTTTCCATTCAGCTCGTATTACAGTTAGCCTGACATATGTGAGTACAGCTAGGGCTGGATATGGAAAGAGAACTGAATGGTGGGTTGACCTTGGCTTGAAACTCATTGCTTAATTGTGCAATTTAAACCTCATGGATGGGCAGTTTGAATAAAGTTTCGTCTTAGTATTTTCAGTCTATCATCATGGAAAACCTGCAATATTGCAGATGATGATGAAAAAGAGCCAGCACTGTGAGTAATGTAACCCACCAGTCCAATATGTTGGTCATAGTAGAACACAGTGTATAAGCCAAAAGGGCTGCATCCTATAACTAACCTTTTGTCCGCACTGGGACACAGACACAAACACACACACACAGATTCACAAACTCACAATAGACTATAGCTCAGAGTGTAGGCTGATTAGACGAGTGAGCTGGATTCTACAGAGTCGTGTCAAGGTCGAAGGAAGTGGAAACGAACTGAGCCAGACCACCAACTTTTAACAGCTGCTGGGTTGCTCAGTACTGTGTTCCTCCTCACTGCAGGCACACAGAATACTGTCCAGCTTTAATGAACTGCAAAAGGAGAGACTTGATGGTGGACACATTGATTTTAGGACATAGTTTTATTAGTTAGATTTTTTTCAGCCTGTCAGGTGCTTCTACAAACTGCATCAAGTCAGTCATCCGTTCAGTATTTTGATAAAAAGGAAAAGGGTGAAAAAGGGGAGAACAGGTAATCAAATTCATCTCTGGGCACAGCTCTACAGAGATCCCAACATCAGCTGTGCAGGAGTGTGGCTTGAATTATGATTTGTTATCCTTGGTCAGGAGAAGATAGGTATTGGCTTATGATTATAAATCAATACGTAGAACCTTCAGTACAAGGAGAACTAGGCAAATTTTAGGCTGAAATGAATTTGTCATAAATTACAATGACATATTGTCTGGAAGTTGAGTCATGGCAACTGGACTTCTTTCTTGTAAGGTTGAAACGCTTCACTATTCGTCCAAATAGCTTCATCGGTACAATGATATAAGATTTATTATGTAAATTTAAGATGTATTCATATGTTTTGTTACACCAGGTTGTTGTTTTTTGTAGTTTCAACCATGTAAATTATGTCTGCAGGGATAGATTTTTTTCTCTCTTTTCTTCTCTCCAGCTGTTATTATTATTATGTGTTTATTACTATTTGGAGTTAAAATGGCTGGTACATGATATTATTTCAGAATACTTAAAGTTGTCTATTTGGCACTTTTTACTCTGAACACTACATCATACTGTATAGAAATACATTATTAATGTACAGTCAGATTAATTTGAAGGCCTTTTAACAAATTTTCCAAATGTGCCACCCTTCGAGTGTGTACTTGTCTGGCCAACCCATTAAAACATTTCTAGACCCACCCCTGCAGCTGCAATGTTCACACTAAACAAAATTGCTAGGTGACACCTGAATGTAGAGTCCAGTTACTAAGTAATGCGTTACTGCCCAACACTGTATGTCCTAATGTAGCTCACACAAGGATAACATGAGCTCGGGTATATCCTCAAATGCATCCTGAACTTGAGAAATTTCAGAACAGAGAGAACAGAAATAGCTATAAGAACTGATTATGGATTTTATTTATCTAGCAGGAAAACTTCCGTTTGTGATTTCACTGTGCTTTAAGGAGGCTGATGAAATTCAAGGGTTTAGATCAATATAAAGTTGTTGCTGCACAAATGAAAGATTATCCACAATACCACTGATTTGTTGAAACATTTGCAAACATTTCCTACAACTCTGATGAAATGACTGTCCTGTGCACCGCAGTGTGGGGGAGTAATACCGCTAAATGACCCTCCACTTTGTAATCCATTCATCATTTCAAGCATAAATTATTCCTGCAAACCTCTGTTTCAACAGTTAATCAATGCAAGAAGATACAGGGACAGGCTGGGACAACATTTTACCACTGATTTCCCTGTGCACGCAATTTCACCTCACTAGCAAAGTAGTGGAAATAGGCAGTCTATCTCAGGTGAAGTGTCATTAAGGTCAGTAGCCATTTTTCATAATCCACTGGAGCTCCAAACATCAATAGTTGTGTGTGTGTGTCTGTGGAGATGTGTGGAGCAGATTTGTATGTGTGTGAAGAGGGAATCGAGACTGTTAGTGGGCCTCTAATGCAATTTAATGCAAGCTGACCACAGTAATGACCAGGAGAAATGGAAGCAATCAGAGGGTTATTTTATCCATCCACTAAGAATTAAAGAGGAAAAGACATTTGATTTAGTCCACCATCATTACTGTTGGTTTAAAAGCATTTACAACATTATACAGGCTAAATCCTCCCTTTTGGGAAATGCTTCTGTTGGTTAAGGTACTACATGTGGTATTTCTAATCTTAGGTCGACTATTTTACAATCAACTGTGAAACCCTAAAATAATTACCATAAGTGGAGCACGTTGTTTGGAAGCTAATAGTGGTCCTAACAAACAATAAGAAAAGCAGATTGTGTGTCTGCAAAACATGCAGGTATTTTTTTGTGTTTTTTGTGTGACATATTTGTTAATGTAATTCCTTAATATAACCCTGCCTTCTAACAAAAACCATGTACTATCTGAATTACGTATGACAACTGGGAATCCACATTAAAAGCGAGTTGTTAGTGGCACATAAGCACTACTGATGTGTTTGATTCCATACCAACTCCTACCTCTGTTCAGATCAGAACAGATGGTTGTCTGTCAGCTGCCCTGGATGAGATTAAAGGACAGTGGCTCAACAAATTTTCAGGATCACTGACAAAATAAATTCACTGGATACATCTCTGCTGTCACTTACAGCTCTGTTTACCTGCAGGCACAATGACATATGTAAGCCAAGTCTAGTTTTTATACAATTAACAATGTTGAGCATGGTCTGGGTTTGACATCAGACTGGAAAGCTTTTAAACACAGATTGCAAATTTGCCATTAAAATTATCCAGAGGAACCTGGACTGAATTTCTTCACTGTGATATTCATGTTCAGGCAAGACTGCACCTCTACAGTAGGTGCACTACACGTGGCCCCCCCAAATGACACATGTGTGTCCCATGGCTGGCCCTTGGAGACCTGAGGTTATGGGAACCAGCATCAGCATAGAACATGGATATAATCCAGCAGGACTTCAGAATGTTTGATGTCTTTTCTCAACAGGGACTCTTCCTCGGGCCCTCATAGGTAGGTTGTATGGTGCTTTATGCTCATTTCACTGTCAGCTTCTGAAGATCTAAGGGGTCCCAAATGTCATTCTAGTCAGGGGCTATTAGATATTTCAATCAGGACCAAAGATGTTAACTCACGGACCAAGCAAACAAGGCTGGGGATATACTCGCTGATTACTACAACATAGGCGTAAATGACAGCAGTGCCATCAGCATCATTGTTCACACTTCCTTGCCTAGTTTGTATATGTTTGGAGGATTTAAATGTTTAGCCACAAGAGGCAGACTAGAGCCTAATCATCCCTGACTGACAATGGCATTTCTCCTTTGCACAACACAAAAAGAAGCCATGGCAACAGAGATTAATGTTGCAATAAGGGCAGTTAAAACGGCCACAAAAACCTAAATGGCAGGTATGTAGGTGCAGGTAGTTGTGGAAAAGCGGAATATGTTTTTTGGACACTCACAGCTATTGTTGTTATGATTCAACGCTGTTGCTGAGTTCATTTGATACTGTCCCACCAGATATATGTTGGATTGGATCTCACGTATAGTAGGTATAGGGTTGATTTCTAGGTTGTATGATTCCAGAGTTGGTTGGGTTGAAGTTAAGCCCATCATACTTCAAGGCACAGCAATGCCCATGATGGTCCCTGCACTTTCAGCACTAGTTGGACCACTGTCGGCACCTTTTCAGTTGGTTCAGCATGTTGAATGTGTTGCAGACCCTGTCAGTGAAAGAGACCACTGCCTGTATTGCCACCAACCAAAGACTGCTTTTGATTTTTGCCTCTAATACCTTCTTCAAGACGATGCTCAGTCAGCCAACCATGGAAATAAGACCAAGTTGTAATAAAACAGAATTATCTTTTAAGAACTGGCTCACAAAATATAGTTTTGATTGGAATACCATATTTTGCAGCACTCCTTGCTGTTCCTTTGTTCCTGCCTCTGTGTGGATCTACTTAGACATATTAGAGGTCTGATGTCTGCTTTGCTGGTGTGTATGATATATATCTGTGGCCATCAGTAAGATTAAACACTGTCCAACACAGTTTAAACAGAATAAAGAAGAAGTCAGAGTAACCGGATTCTTTTGTCCCTGAGGCCCTTTAACTAAGATATAATCAAGTCTTACAACTGAGTCATCATTTATGCTCTTACTCTAATGTTAAAGATACATTTTTAACTTTAATTAGAAATGATGAAAAGAGAAAGAGGCTTATGTTACTATATGTTAGAAAGTGCAGAGTTAAGGGCTTTAAATCTTCTGAAGTTACCCAGGAGCTCAGGACAAAGGAAGTTGATGCAAACTTTAGACAAAGGTAGCTGCTAGTTCAAGAAAACTGGAGGAGCTTCAATGAATGATGAAATTCTATTATAATTAATCTAAATAATAAATGTAATTTTTCAGTGTTGTGAGCACCATGCATTCAATTCAGTTTGCCTCCATTGTATTGGGTGCTGGTACGAATCTCACCTTAACACAACTTAAAACCTGAACAAATAAAAGCCACACTTAAGCTGGAAAGTCGAACAGGACTGACCTAAAATCTTAAAAGACCATAATTGATTACTATATAACTATACAGTGTTTGCACAATCTACCTCTGTAATAATAGATTTGAGAAAAGCAACTCCAGCAGAACACGGACATCTGGGCAAACAGACACCTATTCTAACTAAACAAGATAAATATTTAACCTTGAGATTCGAATTTTTAAAACTGGCTAGATGGAGTGGTGATGGCGAAAAAATAAATAAATATGTGAGAACTCCTGCAAGGTCCTTGAAATCAAACATTATACAATATGAACCATTTCAGAAATATGTATTGGTACTTGATTAACTGAAATGGGCTTGACCTATGCTTTGACCATAAAGCATACTTTAAAGATAATTAGCTTTTTTATTTCCAGAGAAGTGGTGTCCTTGTCAACAACATTACATATTTATTGTTCCTATTGGCACCACTGAAAGAAGAACATTGACAAAGGGTCAAAAATGTAGTGGGGGCGATGTTATATCTTCCAATAAAAACAAGATATCTGAATGTAGCTGACCTTTTAGTTCTTGTTAAGCTTCACATTTCTTGTAATATATTTGATATGTAGATAGCTATATCAAGACCTGGACAGATAAAACTACCTTCCTGCCTACACACAACTACAAAAAATAATATAGTTTAATTGGCATTGCTGAATAACAGCAAAAATTAGCAAAAAAACCAAAAACATTTTGATTCCTGGTAACTCTGAATAATCGACTGACCTCACTGAGAAAAATTTTCTCCAGCCACACTTCAGTAAAGCACTGGCCCCAACCTGGGCTATACATTTAAAATACACATGCTCCTCAACCCTTAGAAAGCTCCTGAGAGATTTCTGATTTTCATGAGCTTTAAGCCATAATCATTTAAATAAATAAAGACAATCACAATATAAAAATTTTTTTGGAGATGCACTCATAATGTTTCAAAGCAATTATAGATATCACGCCGCAACTTTTAACACTTTACTGGACATTACATTCTCCTTCGTCATCTGAAACTATCTAATGTGCTGTTTCACACATTACAGCAGTGATGTTAATTTCATGTTTTTTTCTGTTTAGTAGATGTTAACTTGCAATCTGTTTATGAGTTTTGAGTCATCCTCAAAGGGTCCTTCCATCTCCAAACATACATCCATTATCACACTGCATGTCTCCTACATTTCTTTAAAGTTTGAGTCAGAGATTATTCCAGGACAAACTATAAGCTTTAAATTCACTTTTGAAGATATGTTTTTAATTAAATGTGTACTGAGGTAAATAAATAATGAAGAGCAATAGGTTTCCTCAACAACAATTCAATTGAATATATATATATATATATATATACATATACAGTACACCTTTTGTGCAAAAACAAGGATTCAAAAGACATTGTAAGCTGATAACTTCAAGGCACACACATTTGCTGAACAAAAGATAAAGAGTTGGTTCTGAACGGGTTAAACATACAGAAGATGGCAGATGTGCTTTTTTTTGCTGCTCACTTTGACACCCACCATCAAACACAGCTAGTGCTAATAACATGACCCCTTAACTGTGATAATGTATTAATCTTGAAAAAGCAGGTGAAAGCACTGCGGCCTGCCACTTTCTGTGCATGTTTAATGACTGTGACCTTTAAATTTCCTTTTTTTGAAGCTGAGAGGAATTCCATTTGCATACACATTTGTCTTCATCCTAGAGCAGGAATGTAACATTATGCATCTCCATTGAGCGCAATTAAACAAATGTGTCATATTGCAGTGACTTGGTTAAAATCAGTAACAGGAAAACCAACCCTGTCTCCCAAAAATTACGTTTATATACAACTAAACTGCAATCCCGATTATGTTTCTCTAGAGAACGTATTTGCGACCCGATTACGTTTTTGTAGAACGTAATTGTCACGTTGTACTGAAACGTATTTTTGTGAATGAAGGAATGACATGCTACATTTATTAATGCACAGAGATTTGCAAGGAGGATGGCAGGCGTTTTCTGTACAGGACTGACATGCCGGAGACCGGAGTTCGAGACCAAAGTCCCCCGTGAGGTTGGGTTTAGGCAAGAAAAGTACTGAGGTTAGGGTTAGAAAAAAGATTGTGTTTTGCTTTCATTTTTAATGCAGACATTGTGTTTGTGAAGCGACAGTGTGAAATGACATTCTTGTCCATTAACCAGCCCACAGCCTTTCATTGACACTAACCCACTGCTGTGATGTCTGATTCCCACCATAAAACACTTTAATATCGCTACACTCACGTCTGGATGTTGAGATGTAACGTCAGATATTTTAGCCGACAGAAAACCGGATGCACATAGGATATTTTGGCGGACAAAAATACGTTAACTGTGAACATATGATCATTACGTTCACAGAAAATTTAATCGGGTCGCAATTACGTTCTCTACAAAAATGTAATCGGGATTGCAGTTTAGTTGTATATGAACGTAATTTTTAGGAGACAGGGCTGGGAAAACAGGAAAAAGTGTGGTGGATTATATGGTTTCCAGAAAATGATGCCCTCTAGTGGTAACTGTAGCTTGTTTGTACATTAGCTGGTTTAAGTATTCTTACAGTGGAATCTGTATCTGTTGTATTCACAGTATTACTAACTTGTAAATCATTAATAACTTGTAAATCATTAATTATTACTGAAAATCTAAATAAAAACCAGCCCTAATACTTAGAAACAAATGTATCCTGATTGTAGATGTCTGCCATGTCTGCACAGAACTCAAACAACACTCCAGAAAACAATAATTTATAAATCCAATATTGTTATATAAAAGATATCATCCAGCCAGTTGTATAAATTACATTTCTTGAAGACACATGGGTTTCAAATAATATTAACACTATACAGTGTCCAGATAGTTGTGAGTAAAAATGCTCCTGATGCTCTCCAAAACTATCATGTGTGACACAATTCGGCATCCTGAACATTGTTCTTGCAGTAGACTGTGCTGTTGATCCCCAGGGGGCAGTCTCGAAAGCCGATGCCCCCATTAGGGGTGTAAATAGGCTGAATGCGGAAATCTCCCTTGAGAAGCTGTTCATTGTTGAGTGACACTATCTGGAAGCTGGTCTCAGTCATTTCCAGTATAGAATTATCTTTCTTGGTGCCTGCCTCGCAATAGTCATCTTTTCTCCGACCTCGGTTGTATTTCCACTTGGTGGAGGATTTGGAGCGGCTCTTCTTGTGCATGTGCCAGCAAAAGACGCTGAGGAGTATGACCAGAACCACAATCACAGCCCCGCCTATCAGCCCAGCCAGCAGAAAAGGAGTGCTGGGCTCTTGTTGCGTTGCCTGCTCAGGCCATGATGGCCTTTTGTTTTTGTCAGGGTTGAACGAGGCCGGAGTGGTCACAGTTTCAGTGCACACAGTATCATCTTTGGGCCGGTAATTATTGAATGCATCCAAGGGAATAACGCAGATCCGATAGGTAGACTTTGGCTCAAGATTCGCCAGTCGGATCCCCCGGTGATCTCCACCCACTATCCTCTCCCTGACAGTGTCCCCTGTCAGACTGGGGCCCATCCTTGCCCAGGTCACCTTGTAGGCAGTGACTGGAAAAGCGGCCACCCAGCTGACATGTATAGCGGAGTCATTTAGTATAGCAAACGTGACTTGCAGAGTCTCCCTCCGGGGATCTACAGGTTTCTTAGTCCTCAAACCCCACCCTCTGGTTGTAAATATAGGGTAGAGGGTGGGCATTGTGGGGAAAGGTTGCCTGGAGGAGGAAATATAGTGAGTGACTAAAGGTGAGTCTGTGGAAGTTGACAGGGATGTGATCAGAGCAGAGTCAGCTGCTGAGGTGGACAGGGGTGCCCTAACTGTGCTCTGTGGACAGTGGACCAGCTCAGCACTGAGCTCCCTGATCGCCATGCCCCGGAACTTTTCAGGTTTATGACACATGAAGCCGCGCACATTGAGCGATGCTGGCAGAGATTTAAGCCATGACACCACCCACTTGATACTGCAGTTGCACAGCCAAAGGTTGTTTCGAACAGTAAGCTGTCTTAGACTGATGAGGTCGTCAAACACCCCCTGCATCAATGACTGCAGCTGGTTGTTTGAAATATCCAGCCTCTGCAGTGTGTGCAGCCCTGCGAATGCCCTGACAGGAATCTGGTTTATCTGATTTTCCTGAAAGTTTAATTTGACAAGCACTTCCCCTGGTAGGAATGGAGGGGGGTATGTGAGAGAGTTGCGGGCCAGAGACAGTTCCCTCAGGGTGACCAGGTCCTGAAAGGTCCCTGGTGCAATCCCTTCATCTGTCAACAGGTTTCCATCCAATAGGAGGCGCTCTAGCCGAGTCACATTCCTAAATGCTTCCTCAGCGATAACTGCAATCCGGTTCTCATCCAATCGCAACTCTTTTAGATCGTCTGGAAGACCAATAGGCACACTGCTGAGGTGGTTTTTGGTGAGGAAGAGCATCTTCAAGCTCACTGCCTCACGGAACGCTCCTTCCTCCACCCCTACTGTAGAAATGGAGTTATCATCCAAATGCAGCTCCTCCAGCCAAAGAAGCTGAGCCAGAGCTGCTCTGGAGATGGTCTGAATGTTGTTCTCTTGCAAATGGAGAACCCTCACATTTTTGGGCAAGTTGATGGGGAACTCATCCAGCTGGTTGCCATACAGATATACAGTTTCCACAGAAGCCACATGGTGGAGCTCCAAGGGAAACCCAGCGTTACTGATTTGGTTGTTGTGGAGGTAGAGGGTCTTATAACCCTCACCTATTCCCAGAGGCACTGAGGTCAGGCTCCGCTCATTGCAGTAAATAAAGGTGCGATCACAGCGGCACTCCTCGGGACAGTTCGAGGCCCGGGAGAACTGGAGATGAAGGCCCAAAAGTACAGGTATCCATGGCCTTATGTAGGTGGCCCAGTCCTTATTCCACAAACGCCACTGTATCTCCATTTCAAAACAGGTCAGAAAAAATACAAGACCCAAATGATAGTTAAAAATAAGAAATTAAGATAAAAATTCCAACAGAACAGTCATGCAGACTAATGCTGAAGAAGGTCTTGAGTAATCCCTTGGTAATTTGTTGTCCAAAGCTTCCCAACTGAAATGCAACAGTCCAATTAAACAATATGACTTCTCCACCAGCCTCTGTCCATTATTGAGCTGGCAGACGTTAGTAAAGCTCATCACATTTTCACCCTCTCTCTCCTCTTTTACCACTGAGTAGAGTTCTCTTCCTGACACTCAACACTGACCGAGCCATGTACCACACTATGGAGGATTATCATTGGACGTCTTCTTCTTTTCTCTTTCGCGTTATACACTGCCGGCTCCAGAATGACAGAGCTTCTCTTGGACTTGACATTTGGATCCAGAAACCTGTTGTAAAATAAGAACACATCAGTTTTCCCCAAAATTAATTCTTTTCACAAAAAATTATGTTTTTCCCCTTTTATTCGACAAATGCAAAGTGAGGCATTGTACTAGTAAACTGGGAGAGCACAGCAGTATGCATACAAATGACTTAGAGATCTGTTACATATTCCTCAGGCACACAGCGAGAGAAAAAGGATATTTGGAAAGATATCGAAGGCAAAGGTGTGCTAAAATGGTGGAAAAAAACAAGTTTAAAAAGTCTACTGCAGATTACTAACGTGTGTCCTAATCTAAAATGAAAACATACAGTTAAGCGGATTCAAGCCCTTATTTTTCCCTCTTTCCCAGTTGATAACCACGAACATGAACAAACTGACAAAAAGAACATTTAAAAAACTGCCAAATTCAAAGGATTAAAATGTGGCAGCCAAAAGCATTTCATGAGCAATGAGGTGTGAAGTGAGCTGGTGAAAGATGACCAGCTCGATGATGAGCACCATGAATCCATACTTAGTCCAGCCCTGAGGGACAGTGCCCTGCCCCTTGGCACTAGGGAAGAAAGAGGCATTCTCCAAGAGAATTTTAAAGAGTATACAGAGTGGCTGACAGGCAGATATCGCCAGTTTTGTTGCTTTTCATTATTGCTAAATTAGACTTTGTATTTCTGCTAGATAAGTTCAGCCGTGCTGCTGCAGAAGAGGAGTGCTGGATAGTGATGAACACAGCCTGTCAGCACAGATAAGATGAGACAAATTCCTTGCAAGGGGACAAAACTAAGATCGATGTGGGCCTCTTGCAGTGAGGAAAGGTGCTACTGTGAGAACAAGGTCATGAAATTTAAATAAAGTGGAGCGATTTCCTCATCCACAGTATTGGTTTAAGTTGGTACACAAACAAAAGCCTCATTCTTGTGGCACTTTGAATGTCTTCTCCCTGACTTAGCTTTCTTGCCCCCCACCCCCCCACCCTTCTTTTTACGTCACTTGTAAAAGCATCTGCCAAATGACTAGATGTAAATGTAAATATGAATACAACTTCCTACACTGCTGCACCAAGCAGAGGAAGAGATGATAATGTATTATTAGTGGTTGTTAGCTTGGTGGTAGTGATGATTAATAAAATGGCACCAGGCAGCAGCACCAGCAGCCAATTGACAGATTGCATTGATTTGTGGCCAAGGCAGTTCAATAGTTATGTAATGTTCCTTGGGGGGCCCCAAACAAGGCATCAAACTGAGTCCAATTATGGTGACCTGACCTCGCTATGGCTTCTATCAGCAAGGGCTTTGGCATCAATCCCATGACCCATGACATACTATGTACTGTGTACATACTGTGTATATATATATGTGTGTGTGTATGTATATATATATGTATATATATATATATATATATATATATACATGTGTGTGTGTGTGTGTGTGTATATATATATATATATATATATATACATGTCAACGGATATTTTATATATATATTAAAATTATATATATTGAAATTTTCCCCAAGGGGATCAATAAAGTATTTTTCAAAAGTCACCCACATGAAAGAAGGCAGCCTTTGTTAAGCAGCACTGTTCCAGTTTGTGGACTAAATCCATGGGTAGTTAATTTGGTTGGACAGTACAAGTATAGTCCATGAGGACCTTCTTTATACCTTTTCTTGTTTTATAAAAATGTAGTGCTTAAAACTGAGCAAAATTGAATTAGACCTACAGAATTATAAAAACTGGATTAATACTTTGCTACATCTTCCGCATTTATTCTGGTTGTACTATTCTGACAGTTGTTGAAAGGAGTAAGTTCATCGAGTCAAATTAATTTAAATATATTGAAGTAATGGAATGAATCGACATTTAAGGCTGAAATTGTTGTCAAACCACAGTTAATCCATTTTCCCTCTTTCTTACCTTCAGGAAGGCAGGACGTCTTACTGCTGCGCATCCAGCCGCTCTGTTCGTCTCTCCGCAGAGCGCAGCGCTCAGACCGGGCACACAGTCCGCATCCTGCCCGCTGCGTCCGAACCTCGCTCCAGCTCCAGCTGCGCCGTCGGACTGTTCTCGCTCGGTTTGCCGGCGGCGGAGAACTGTGGCATTGTGCTCAAAGTGCAAGGTTCTGACCGAATCAGCCGGGAAGCGAAGGGAGTTCAGGTCACCAACGGTCTGCTCCGCATCTTTCCCTCGCCCCCCCCCCCACACGCCTCCTCAAACACAACCCGACAAGCCAGAGACTCCCGCCCGGCCGCGCTGCTCGGGAACTGCCGATGAAGTTCCTCGGCTGGTTTAAGAGGAGGAGAAGGGGAGATGAAGCAGAGATGTTAGTTAGAGGCTCCCACCATGACCCCTGCCGCCCTACTCCACACAGAGAACCGGGATATGGAGTCCATAATGTGGGCAAACTGTTTTAGAGACTGCCTCGTCCCTCCTGGAGCCCGAGACCCACTCTGTTAACACACACCTCTCTCTCTCTCTCTCTCTCTCTCCCTCTCTCTCTCTCTCCCACTCTCTCTCTCCTCATTTCCTGGAGGTGTGTATTTATAGTGTGTGATTAAACAACTATATTAAAACACTACATTAGAGTTTTTCACCAACAAAAATATTGAACTTAACACATAATTACACGTGGACATGTGGGCGAAAAGAAGAAATATTGAGCACAAAGACGGGTGATGTTCTTCAGGTTTTTATGTGTCACTGCATATGTGCTCAAAACTGACAGCATTAATGCATGAAAGGTGTATAAGTTCTGTACTTATACACCTTTCATGCAGGGCCGGATTAACTCCTTTAAATGGCTTTGGGATAAAAACGAGGTGTGGGCCCCAGCTGATCCCCTTACACCCGTACAAAATGTTCTAACACTAAGAAAACATTGAAAACATGCAACAAAAGCTTTTTCTTTTTAGTCAAACAACACAACTTGTGCTCAGACTAATTTATTCTTTCAGTCAGTCATTACACAGCCTGATACTTTATATACAGTAGTTATCGAACTGTAAGAAAGCCATTTTCTAAAAAGGGTTTTCATCATTTCTTGTGCTCTTTTCTCATTCATTTCATCCAGGTTTTTTTGCAAACAGCAATAGATAAAGAATTTTGTGCAGATGGCTGTATCAAGGTATATTAGAGGTTCTTAATTATACAAGTCATTTTCCTTTTGTTAAACACAGTTCATCCAGCGAGGTTTGGGGTCTTTGGATGACATGCGTGTTAACTTTTTGAAAAAAAAGGATGTGAAACGTGTGGAACCAATGGAAAAGGTGTTGTTAGACAGCTGCCAGTCTGTACACGTCAGTGCCACTATGGGGTTTCAGTGTCTTGCCCAAGGACACAACATGTAGCCAACATGTGACCGCTCACCCTCTGGTTTGTAGACGAATGTTCTACCCACTGAGCTACTTGCCGTGTGTTTTAGCAAATCACACAAACTGTGATTATTATGTACAGAAAAAAATGTATTATTTGACACTTTGTGGTGTTTTGTTCTTTGTTATACATGTGTCTAATAATAATAATAATAATAATAAAAAAATGATAAGTATATGAAGTAAATAGTAAATAAAGTAAATAATTTTGTGCTGTAAAACTGTGATGACTTGTTGGAAGAGTCTTCAGTCAGCAGGGATTGCATGGTATAGTCATCTGACTTTTGTTTGACATTTTGTTTCAGCTAAGACGACTTAAACACATGTTTCTGTGTTTCAAAATAGCTCACATATAATATTTTAGTGAAATTTCAACATGTGTTTTTTTAGAGAAAACTAAATAAATCAAAAACAGTTATCAGCTCCATCCTCATTGGAAGCTTTAGCATTTATACTAAAGCCTTATTTCTGATCTGCCTGATGTGTCACCAACCTGTCCAAACAGGTTTGTGCTTGTGTGCATTGTATATTTCCCATGGCAAAGAGATATGTGCGAGCTTTGAGGCAGCGTGTTCCCTTTAATGAAGGCCCTTCTGTTTGTAGGCAAATTCTCTGCAGCGTAGATTCAGCAGGATGATGAAACAAACCCGAGATGTCTGTGCTGTTTGATTTAAAAGGATACATTATTCAACATTCAACCTGTCACAGTGTTGCCTCAATGTGGCTGACTTTTCCTCCTACACACATGTTCCAACATCCAGACAAACACAAAACCATCCACACACACAGATGCACATAGCCATGACATACACGGTGTTGACAAAGCCTTTGCACCACTTCACACCAAGCTCTGCTCCTCACATAAAGCACCAGCATATAGTGATGTAACCTACTGCTATTCAAGCTACTACTACTACCCTTCAACCATACACACACATACACACACACACACACACTGTGGTTTATTCATATCCTCAACTCGCTCCACAGCTCTGGGTTTGAACGCTCGCTGCCAAACACCACATCTGCTGCCGCCTCTTGCCACTCCAATCTATTAAATTAAAATTCAGGCTAAATCTGTTTGCAGCTTATCACAGTGTATGTGGAGGCCGTGGCTAGCATGACGATGTTGGTTTAGCGCTTAGTTTGTTTGTGCCGTGTCACTGTAATCTGGCTGCTTGTGTGTGGAGGCGCGGAGTGCCCTGGACAGCTGCTGTGAGGGTTTAGTGCAGGGGTTGGGGAGTAATGGATACCCTGGATATGTGACCAGATTACAGGGATTTGCTAGGAACAGGAGAAATTGACTTGGTTGGATATAATGAATAAAATCAAATGTAAATTACAAATACTTGTTTTACAAGTATACTAAGTGATATACACTACTCACAAAAAGTTAGGGATATTTGGCTTTCGGGTGAAATTTATGGAAAACGTAAGAAGTTCACACTA
>JAUMHL010000004.1:20119634-20137236 GCA_032362345.1 Sandelia bainsii
GGTTATAGTGCATTTTAGGTTCATCCTGAAGTTTCACCCGAAAGCCGAATATCCCTAACTTTTTGTGAGTAGTGTATATGCAATGGCAATAGTAGACTGCAAATTGTAAACCCCCTGCCAGCCCCCCACTTGGACTATATACAGTCGGCCAATAAACAGTGAAATCTCTGATTTAAACTTAAAGAAATGACTGTATGTATGGGTTTCTTCTGTGAAGATACAAGTTTAGAGCTGTGATCACATTCCAGTCCAGACTCTCCTATGGTTTTATCTGGTTTGAAATTAATCTTTAAGGTTATTAATCAGAATTCCATCAGTTTCTTGTTGATCCGTAACTCTTGTGGACTAATGGATGTGAGGCACTGTGGCAGCAAAGACAACAAAAAAAATTATATTATACAAACTTTGGAGGAGAAAATGCTGGAAATAAGCACAAACACACATCTATCAAGGAGAAAATATTTCACATACACTGTGTCACACAACAGAGCTATAAGATTCAGTGAATCTGAACATGAGTTAATTCACTTAAAGATTTAAAGATAAATAATCTCCTTTGGTCCAATAGTTGATCAGAAAAATAGAAATCTAACAGTGGAGAACCTCTTCTGCAACATCGTAATGGGCCCACATACAGATCCCATCACACCAAGGGCCCAAATGCAGTTGCAGTGTATGCTGAAGCCACTGGATACCAATGTTGCTGTTGATCTTATTTTACACTTTATGGCACCTGTACACTAATACCTAATGACATCCTAGTTGCAAGCAGTGGTGTTCTGTACAGTATTAAAGTGGCATGTCAAATCCATGTATTTTGGAGAAAATGAAACATGCAAACAGAGACGTGTCATAAACTCACTGCTCTAGTGCTCTGCTCAAGTTTTACACACATTACAAACAGTGTTTCTTTCATTGTGAGAATGTGGTCAGAAGTTTCTGATGGTCGAATGTTATGTTTCTCTTCTCAGCAGCCCAAACTCTCCCTGTACAGGAAGATCAGCCAGTGACGCACACACTGGATCACTGCATTATCAACTATGATAAACTAAACCTCATGATGTCACCAGAGTAATCATTGTTTGAACTTGAAAACTAGACACAAAATGCCTGAAGTGCAAAATAGGGCCATGGAGTTGGAGTTGCAAAATTGTCTTGTAGCAATGTTGCTGCATATCTTATAATGTTATGTAAGTAATAGAAAATTCATAATAAAATGAAAATTGTTTAATAGTGGAGTTAATTAAAAGAAAATCGACAATTTTGATTGTGAAATTAACAATAAGCATATTCCCAGCACATCTCTTGACATGTGACAATGGTAAAAATTGCTCAGGGTCATTTCTACATGCACTATATTCTTTTTTTATATACATATTGTGATTACAATGATTCAGAATGATGTGAAAATGCTTAGTTTTTAGTCAAATGAAGACCCCACCCCACCCCACCCAATGCCACTGCTGCCCCTCAGCCCTCAGGGAAACCTAGAGAACACCCTGCTCTGTGCTGCTCATACTAACTGCCAGTTCAGTCCCAGTGTCCACACTGCACTGCCCTCTTACACAGCAGTTTCTCAGCATGCTCTGCGAGCAGCCAGGTGCAGGTCCAGCACACTGTGTTAAGGTGGCAGTAGTGCACAGGATTGTACCATTAGTCCTGCACAGGGAGAACTCAGTGTGTCAAACTAAAATACTCACATACCCTCGAAGAGCTTTGACTCTCCTCTTGACAGGAGCTGAGCGCTGCATTCGTAAAACCCACCACTCTAACCCGGGGGGGGGGCACACACACAGAAGCCTTTGGCTCTATCTGCTGCTTGTTTTGAATGGTGATTCCTAAATCCCGAGCACTTTGTTAAAGCCCTAGGGTGAGGATACGACTTTAACAGCCAAATGCCCTGAAAACATTGATGCATTTTTCATTCTGACATCCAAGTACACTCATAATTTGCCTATCATGCACTGCTGCAAACATCCATCCAACCCCACACCCCTGTGCTGTGCCTCGACCTTTGAGCGCACAGTGCTGCTGCCTTTCCCCTGCATCTTTTACTATTAATAGAGAAGCAGATCGCACAGACAGCACTGGAGACGACAACAAAGAGGTTTTTGTCAGGACTTGTGGGGGGGGGGTGACAACCAGTTCAATCAGTGTCGGGTTTCTTTAATGAGGGGAAGGCTCAGTCAGGGGTGGATTATCAAGCAAGAAAAAAAGCCCTCAATCTTCCATCTGTTTGGGTAATTTTTTTAGGGAGGAGACAGAGGGAGAACAGAAAAACTCCTTGAGAAAACTAATGGGCATTTTCTGTTATCGTAGGGGGAATTTAAAATGATTGAATTAGCATGTATAAGACACTGACCTAGTGAACAATAGTTAATATTCCTACACCGATTTGAAAAAACTCAGGCTTAAAAAAAATAAAATAAATTAAGCAGTTCAGAAATCTCTTTGACTGTCTTTGTAGTTTAACAGGGAATTCCTTGTCATCTTTGTGATCATGAGCTGTGTTGCTGACTATAAACAGACTACCCCACTGTATGTGTGTGTGTGTGTGTGTGTGTGTGTGTGTATACCCCATGTATTACTCACACTAAGGGGAGAACATGTTCCTTTTTGGGACAGCGTAAACTGTTGTCTTTTAGAGTCATGGCTTGGTTTAGGGTAAGAGTTTGATGTAAGTTATTAAGGTTGGGGTTAGTAGCACTGTGGTGAAGTGGAGGGAGCATCATGATTTGGCACTGATCTGTTGCCTCTAACACTGGAGAGCTAATCCTCAAGAACTTGGGAAATCTGCTACCGGATGGCTTCGGAGCCACAAAATCTGTCTTTTGAAGTGGCCCAATCAGAGCCCACACCTCAACCCAGCCCATGCTGTGGAATGACCTGAAGAGAGCCATGGTGTGATTTGATCAGTTTAAAAATACTTATGACTTTGGTGAAAATCAGATCACATTTCATGAACATTTTATCCAGAAAACCAGGAAATTGCAAATAGTTCATTTGCTTTTTCTTGCCACTGTAAATATCCATGAGACCTGAAAACAAACGTGTGTGCAAGCACATCAAGAGCAGGCAAGAGTCACGATAAATCGAGCCACAAAAACAACAAAAACTGGTGACATTTAGAGAGTGAAGTAAAAATGTTAAAACTTAATAACTCATTTTTCATTAATAAATGTGCTGTATTTTTAGAACAAAGCTGCATATTTGCAAGAGGAATATTTCTAGAATAAAGCTGTAATGTTTTAGTTTTCAGAATGGTCACATATTTAAGATAAGATATTGTAATATTTTCAGTACAAAATACAGTTTTTTATATTTAAAGAATGAACATGAAGAGAGAAGAAATTTTTACAAATCTGAGAAACGAGCTGCAATATTTTAAGTATGTAAAGATGTGCAATAACATGAAATGGCATGTTTGCAATGATTAAGCAAAAAATAAATTACACACCATTTTATCAAATCTTTTAATCATTCATCTTAAAAAAAAAGAAACAAAGAAAAGGAAAACTCGACTGAATGCAGCCAAATTCAAATAGGTCTCTGTTTTACTATACAGCAGCAGTGAAAGAAATTAGTTAGAGTAAAAAAAACAAACTTCCCCTCTGAAATGTAACAGGGTTTGAAACAATATACATCACAATACAATATGATGAAATTAATGATATAATGCTACTTTGTTGTCGGTTCACATTTAAGACAGAGCTTAAAACAAAAACTAACATCTGATTTGTCATTTTGCTTGAATTTTTATTTATCTGAAAAAAGTGCAAAGAAAAGATTTTTACCAAACAACTTAATTTCGTTTTGTAAATATAAGCTAATTAAGAGTTTGATGCTGCAACACATTTAAAAATAAGTTAGGAAAGGGTTATGTTTACCACTTTTTCCTTTTAATGACACTGATCATTTGGGAACTCAGGATACTAATTGTTGCAGTTTAGCAAGTGAAATATTTGTTTATTCTTGCTGGGCACAAGACTTCATCTGATTCACCAGTCTCTGGTTGCTGTTGCCTGACCTTCTCTTTACAAAACTCAAGCCCAGAACTTGGCAGTGTTTCTGCACAGAACTGATGCTTGGCTTCCTCCATGCTGTTTTCCAAACCTGTGGTTATATTCATCATGGTAGCATAACAAATTTTCATGCAACGCTACCTGAGGGCTCGAAGGTCACACACATTTAACAGTGGTTTAAGCCCTGTGTCTTTAATCTCTAAGATTTCCCTGGAGTCCCTGAATCTTTTCACAGTACTATGAACTGTAGATGGTAAAAGACCTAAATTCTTTGCAATCTTGCCTTGAGAAATATTCTTTTTGAATTGAATTGAATTCTTTATTGACGTTTGGCACAAAGTGGTAAGCCATGACCCATCTTTGCTGGCAAAGACTGAGCCTCTGGTGGCTGCTCCTTTTAAACCCAAGAAGGATCCCCTAACCTGTGAGCCTGCTAATTTTGGAATCATCCAGAATGGTGAAATTGTGAAATATTGCTTATATTTACAAAATACAATTAAATCGACTAATTAGATTTTAGTTTTTCTTGCATTATATAAAAAACTTTGAAAATCGCAATACCCATATCCACTGTATATTACACATTATATTCACTGGACTCAGATCTTACTTCATACCACACCGATTTTGGTTAAGCAAGAAGTATAAAGTTGAACTACATGGAAATACTTAACTTCTTTCCTTCTAAGCACAATTTATTTTCTCCCTCTTTGTGTCTGTTGGTTTAATTTTCCTCCCTCCCTCTGCTGAATTTGAACTCAGGAATCATTACACAATCATTCCTCACCTTGCCTTGCTCTTCTGAGATTTTTTTTTTCAGTTTTAAATCAAATTGCATCAGCACATCATTTGTTACATTTGTCATTCCTTTTAAGACCCTGTATTTAGCTACTCCCGGGCTGATATTGTTTTCATCATTTTTCCATTCTCAGCAGGCATCAAAAGTGCTTCCCTACAGAGATCTTAGATCCTCACTGAAGGTCACCCTCAGTCAAAGCTTCCATTTACACTCAGTAGCTCTTTATTTATTTATTTATTGGTGGGAAATGGGCTCTATGATAAGTTACAACCTTTAACATCAGACTCACCTCGGTGCATGTGGTATTTATCCATGCACTTGCCTCATAAAAATGTTCATCAACTTTTTTGCATAATGTGGAAGGCACCAGTGAGGTAAAGCTGCAGGGTTGTTTCAACAGGATGTTGAGCTGATTGTTTGCTTTAGCTGTGTGATCAACAGGGCTAATACTTTTAGGCATATTTGATGCTTGAAGCCTAACATCATATTGTCACAACATGATTGCAGTATATCCACTCAGTTGTCAGTTTATTAGATGCACCTAGTTGAAATGTATGCAGAGTAATACAACAATAAATCCTTCTTCATGAAAGTGCATGAATTTTGGAGGCTCTAATTCACATTCCTGTTGAACTGTGCTCCATTATACAGGGAGGTGTTTTAACTTAGGCACACTCATATAATTGTTATGGACTACTACAACAGACTAATATCTGCTAATTATATCTTCCAAAATGATCTATATTTGAATCAACAAAATGAAACTGATGACCACTGCAGCTGCCTGAAAACGAATTCTATTGTATAGGAGACAACAGAAGGGTGAGGGTGAGCCAATTTACTTGTAGCTTTAGGCAAGGCCCAGGGTGCACAGCACCATACAAAACTCCCTCACCCCAATCTGAATGTCATCTTGTCTATTGCTGATGTCAACAAGCCAATGCCATTATCTGAACCGGGAAAACCATGATGGATGGTTTATCGAAGGGTGAAATTGGCCACAGGGAAGTGCCTTTGAGGATGGTTCTCTTCTCAAGGCCTTGACTTCATCCCATTTCATCCCACTCCCTCTCTCCAACAACCTTATTCTTCTTGCATGTCTTTGCAGTCATGAGTTACAGCCGTGTAATTCAAGACTGCAAAGACATGTATCCTATATAATCAACCTTGGTCTTTTGTTTGTGGAGTACTTTGCATCAAGATTCAAGATTCAAGTTTAAAAAAGCTTTATTAATGCCAGAGGGAAATAAGCACTTTAATTAGTGATTATGGTCACACGTGTTTTAGTGAGCAGATGTAGCGCTAAACTGGAAAGTTGGAGAGAGGGACTGCAATGATGTGCAAGTGGTTGCAGGAAGGCAGCAGAAGAAGGGGTCATTTTTTTGGTGACATACCTCAACCAGTAGTGTATTATTATGCTTAACCAGACCGTACTCAACAGCTCTAACTTTATCCATTAATTCCTTCCTACTCCAGAGCTACACATTGTAATGGTTGAAGTCTTGGTCCAAGTAGTGCTTCTTACCATCCACATGTTGCTGCAAGAAACTGAATCTGTGACCATAGTCCTTTTGCTTATGTTGAACACAACACGCATCAACTGTGTTTGAGTCAAAGTCATATCTAAATTGTGCAAAACTAGTAAAAGTACATCATTAGTTATCCACCAGGAATGTTTTGAAAGTGATGTATATCCAACGTGTGAGTTATACGTCATGTTAAACATCACACCGCTAAAACCAGAGTACCTGGTTAAAATTAACCTGGAGTGTCTTTAGGGTGACTATTTCTTAAGTTCAGTGTAAATGGGCAAAAGTGCCTTAACAAAAGGGCCACCTTCTCACGCATATGCCAGGGTTTCTGTGTAAGAACTTTTGATTGTCTTTTTCCTACCACTGATGGACCCTGGTGAGTTAGCAGCTTCCCTCCTGGCCTTAAGTAGGAGTGGGATTCTGATCGCCCACACCTTGTAGCCTTGAGTGCTTCCCATTCTCTTTATAGTGGTCTGCTCTGTGTAGGAGGGCTCTCACCACTGGGCTGTTATGTTATAAGTGGTGGTTAGAGGTTAAAACTTGCACTGCTGGCATTTAAATATATACTGTTGAGAATGCTGTATATTGACATATATTGTGTTCTTGTCTTGATGTTGGTGGTGAAGTCAATTGAGAGTGAGCAAGGGTACCCACATTAAACTACCCGCATTAAACTTAAGACACCACATCGTGAGCTTATTTGATTACTTAAAATTTGTCAGAAGTTCACATGATCATTCCTTGGGGAACCCTATAAAATACCCACCGCTTCATGGCAATCTGAGCAGAGCTTTCTTGCTCTGGAACAAAGTGTTCCATTTTTCGGAGTTGTACTTTGCACACATTGCACCTTTCCTTTATTCTCCATCTCATTGACAGCTCCCACTGTCTGGCTGTCTTTCTCACACCTCTGCCTCACACCAGGCTGCATGGCTTCTACACTAAGTAGGGCAGTGACTGATGCGAACACGAACTGTATTAATGAGGTAGGATCACTTTCTGCTCCAATTATTTACTAGTGTATTGAAGCCAGTGAGGTAATTCTTCATCAGGTGGCGCTGTGCCGAGATTCATGGATGCTCTGCTCCTTCAGATGAAGATCACATATGGTTTGTATCAGGTAGTTCTGCTGTGAAAAGCACAGTGTGGATGGGTTTGGCCAGCAGGAAATGTTGCTTCACACTCACTGGGGTGATTGTTGTGTTTAGGGTTGGAAATGAACATACATATCTGTCACTGTCATGAATTCACCTAGAATTATTAGAATTTCTAAGTTACTCAGTACCAATAAAGTCACACTTTTTCCTGCTGAAAAAAGATGGAGCTTTGCCCCATTTGCACACTTATGTTACATAGTAAAACAGAGAAACGGAGGAAGTATTGATAAGTAACGCTCCCTCCTTAAAGAATATTTTTAACTTGAATCTTCGAAGTTGACAAAAAATACTCACTGAATAGCTATTTTTAGACATGCGCTGGAACCCTAAACTTAACAAGACATTACCGCAAGGTGCTATATATGAGAACGTAAATGTTCCCACAGTTGAATGGAACATTAAAGAGAGTTCCCCCAGCCAAGTTTGAATACAGCAGGTAACTGTGCAGAGAATTCACTGTGATCATGTGGGTGTGTTGATGACGTTTTGATCACATGCCTGCTTCTGCCTCAAGGTGCTTTAGCATAGTTTTTGTATATTGTATCTTGTTTTTGTGCTTCCTTGTGCAGGCGCCACCCCTTGTCTAAATCCAGTATTTCCAATGAGTGAGAACACATCTGACACAGAGAATCTCCCATTATGTGCTACATGTGTGATTGGGCTACTCCGGACAGTGTCCGGCCCTGATTCTCCAGATATTGTCTGTTCATATGAGAAAACAGCTAAGGTCTGCTTATTACTTTTCTGTTGAGCTTTTAACCATAATGTGGAGTTTTCAAAAATTATGGTTTGGAATAAACTTTAATTGTAGTTTTTTATGGGAGTCTCATCAACATATGGTGACATTTTTATAACCTAGTCAGATGGACTGGATTGTCTAAATAATAAATTTAGTCAGGGAATGGAAAGGGAAAGAGATAGAGTAATGGCATTCAAACTAGGAACATTGTGATCACTGTATTGTATATAGGATCTCCCAGAGTAGGTCAAAGTTGAGAACAAACCTGGGTAGAATCACTGGCCAGACTAAATTGAAGAAATAACTGGAATGATCATTTAATAACTGTCAACTGTATCTGTGACTTCAGAGGAATTATTTAAATGATTTCTGGCCACCGCGCTATGTGTATGTTTAAAGGAAGTAGTTGAAAAAGTTCCATTTGTTTTCCATGGATGCACAGAGGTGAAATAAACCAAGTTTATATTACAACTTGTATCCAGCCAGAAGGAAAGAAAAATATGCATGTCCTGTGTGTACTGTATCTATACGTGTGTGTGTGAGTGTAATCAGCAGTTTATGGACTGTGCTGTAGAGGAAGTGTTGGGTAATTCACGGCTGGTTCATCACATGACAGAGTAGATTAATTGACATGGTGCTGGGATGCTGTGGAGCCAGCACCTGCCCCGTCACAGCCATATATCAACATTAGGAAATCAGCCAGCTCTGTGAACATTATTTGTCTGCCTCGACTAAACGCCCCTACAGCCTCCAGAATACAGTATGATGCTCAGGAGAGAGAGCATTTAACATGGTCTTAAAAGGCCCGGCCTCGAGGCTACCATACCTACTGCTTACACATTGAAAATTGTTTTTGTTTGCCAGGAGGGACAGTTTCTCTGTGTAATGATGTGTGTAAGAGACCACTGTATATTCATTACTTCAGAGTTCTCTGTTTGAAATAACCATTGTATTAAATTATATATCATTTGGTATAGAAAATAAAAACGTAGCCCTATATACATTTACACAGTGTTTTGTAAGTTTACACTTACAAGTTCACACAATAGCTAGCTCAAAGTTCAGTTCACACAGATTATAATGAACTAATTCACATTTTCAGTTCACAATTTTGAATACTGAAATTCCCCAAAAAATAATTAGTCCATATTCAGTTTTATGACATCACACTTTGGAAAATGGCATTTCTATGATACTTATTTTGTTCACAGGTTGGATGCAGTGGATTTGGGAGGATAATGGCTCATGGGAGTGATATAGACCATTTGCCTCCAAAACACAATTGACCTACGTATGTGCTGCATGGTCCCTGAATGCCACAGACAGAGTGAATGATGGTAGGGACATATCATGAGGGAGAACAGGTGGACGACCTGTGGTTGGTATGCTGGATGTACAACATTCCACCATGACAGGATGTAGATTAGCTACCTAGATAGGACATATCTCTATACTGGAATCACTTTATGTTTTTTTATTCATACTTGAGTTCTCTTTACAGTAGCTTCACTGCAAACTAGCAAGCGGGAGCAGCGAACAAGGCCAGGTAGCAGGTTTGATAGTGGTGTTTGCTAACTAATAATTTCTTTTTTCAAATCAATATCAACAGACCAAACAACATTTTATAGAACAAATAAAGACTAGAATTATCACATTGTGGTTGTATGCCTCCGCTAACCAGGGACATTGGAGTTTACACGCATGTCTGTCTAGACTCATATTCTAATAAGTTTATGAGTCCAAACAGATGTTTGTTCCAGATGTAATGAAATTCCTTCCAGGCCTTTCTGAAATACAGCATTGATGAGAATGGGGCATACATGAGGTCACAATGACCTTGAACTTTGACCACTAAAATCTAGTAGGTTCATCTTTGATGTGACAATTTGTTCCAAATATGAAGAAATTCCCTCAAGGTTCCTGAGACATCACATTTACCTTTGACCTTTGGCCACAAAAAATAAACAGTTCATCACAGAGTCCAAGTGGACAGTTGTGGCAAATTCAAAGAAATAAAGAAAGCATTCCTGACATGAGGTCACTACGGCCTTGATCTTTGACCTTTGCTCACCAAAATCGAATCAGTTCATCATTGAGCCCAAGTTGACAATTGTGTCAAATATGAAGGAATTCCCTTCAAGCGTTCCTTAGATATCATGTTCACAAGAACTGGGTGGCCGTACGGATGGATGGATGGATGAAAACATAATGCTTCTGTCCCTGACTATTGCCAGCACCCCTGTGCTCTGTGCATAACAAGGATAAAAGAAGGGATACAAGAAGTTTGTTATCGAACATTAAACATGTTACATAGTAGATTGGTGTTTTGGTCACCCATTATATAGGGGCCAAAAACATTAGAGACACAAATGTGTCAGATGTGTTTTGCAATAGCTGGTACAGCTGCATTCACTGATTTCTGACCACTAAGAGCAGCATAACAAAGTTCTTATTTTATCATTTTATAAAGTTGATGAATAAAGTTGATAATTACTCATTTTATGTACACATCCAGAACACACAGAGCATTGTTAATATTTGTGTCCATTTGTGTCCACTTTAACCTTACTAATTTGATTTGTTCTGTACATCATTTTATTCAAGACCCCACTGTTCTGCTGAGGCCTGTCTATCTGTCTGCTGCTAAATATAGATGTGACCCTCCAATCTTTAGATGACTCACAACTGAGGTCAATATGTCAGGTTGACTATATGGGACTATTTCTAACAGAACTGTGAAACCGGTACAACCTAATTGTGTTTTCAGGTAACAGCACCTGTGATGTCAAATGAAAAAAAAACAACTTCCATCTTGAATCAGTTCATCTTCAGAGTTTCCATCAAAGGGAAAGTACGCTGTTGATGGAAACAGACGCAGAGAGAAGGAGCAATTAGAGGAAATTCAACAACACTCCAGCAAACATCTGACACTAGCACAGTGTGGACGACCAGCTCCAATGAACACAATCATCAGTCTATTCATTGAGAGGGGTTTCTGACATGCTTTCAAAGAATTTCATGCTGCACTTGATCCAAAATTCAAAACTTCCACAGCACAGTTAATTAGCTTAACTGTGTGTGATTGCAGTGAAAATGCAAAGTGCAACTCAGCCTGTTGTTAATTTTTTTAGTGAACTGTACTGGGTTGATGAACAAAACCAGTCATATTGTTGATGCTTTTGCAGAACTTTGCCTGAAGTCAATGGTTTAAATATTCAGTCATACCTTTTATGTGTATTAAGAGGCTTTGCCTGTGTGATAAACATGTATTGTACATTAATGTTGAAGTGTTGAAATGTTATCTTCATGATCAGTAGAGTACTTTTTATACACCACACTTGTCCTTGACAACTTTTATCTTAAACTAGAATGAGTCAAAGTAAAACTGAAAATAAAGTACACTAAAACAAAATGGGACTACTACTGTGATGGTTTGTTCAGTTCCATACTGTTCTTGTGAACACTATAACTCAAGATTGCCTTGAGGAAATTTTTGTATAACTGTCCACCTGAACTCAGTGTATAACTGTCCACCTGAACTCAGTGATCAAATAATCAGATTTTGGTGGTCAAAAGTCAAAAGTCACCATGACCTCAAGTATGTGAATTCATGTGAAGACAATATCTTAGCCCACAATGCCACCAGATCCATGAAACATCTGAACACACACATACACACTTTACCACATTCCAGTGGCGGGCCGATTTGCTTCAGTCCTGACATGGTCCAGTGCTACAGATAGAGTGCATAAAAGAGACTTGTTTTAATGAATGGCCCCTTTCTTGTGTGTCTGCATGCGGAGCGAGGGCTGCCTCGTCCATAGTCAGACCTAAGATGGAAGTGGAGAGTGGAGTCTCCAGAGCTGCTAACCTACTATTGTTATTATTATTCTTCCACACAGGAATCTGCAGCTCGTGTACAAGCCCAGGTACTGTATTTAAAAAAAATGGGAGGGAAGAGCATGGATGGATTTGGGGAGAGAAAGTATGTGTGTGTGGATGAG
The DNA here is from genome assembly GCA_032362345.1 of Sandelia bainsii. Classification (NCBI taxonomy): domain Eukaryota; kingdom Metazoa; phylum Chordata; class Actinopteri; order Anabantiformes; family Anabantidae; genus Sandelia; species Sandelia bainsii. Next base: position 20,131,888 of record JAUMHL010000004.1, read on the forward strand.
GATGGGTGAGGAGCTATAAATAACAGTGAGGTATTTCCCATCAAAGGACCCGCTGGCAGGGGGAAGTAACGGTGCCCTCTGCGCGCCGGTCCATCTTTGAGCAGCATCCACTAATGAAGCGTTTTTACATGACAGCTGCCGTGTCAGGGAACATGTTCTGTTTATTCAACCTCCACAGTCTCGTTCAGCCCCTCTTCACTTCATTTATGTTTCATACACACCTGCTTCATGGTGAAGAGGAAAGAAACGCTATTATGGTGAACTGGATAAAAGTGCAATTTTAAAAACATCAACTTGTTTGGAATCTTTACATTTCTGGTTATGTGGACTTATTCTGCAACACCAACACAGCATAATTCCATATGGATTATGCATTTCTTTAATGTGTTTGGGACAGCTTTTTGTCACAGCCTTCCTGTGGCCCTACACTGATGCTATGTGAAAATGTGTTCAGGATCCCAACATTGGTGGAGTTGTCACTAACAGTGAAACCATAGCAATGGTGTCAGTGTAGAAGAAGGTAAGAGCAGAGATGTGGCTATTCATGGCTGCTTATTGCCTTGCTGACACAATTACTTTTAGATTGCGCAGAATAGTTACTACTAATACTTTAAAAACTATTTTACTTACTAGTATTTTACTGACGTGTTCATTGCAAGTGATGCATGTTGTCGTACATCAAATTGATTTTTAATGTTACAAATTTTAAAGTAATACCGTTCAACTCCTGGAATATGAGTTTATAGGTGATATACACCCTATAAAATTATTGTGAACTGGACTGGCCCAAACCCCTAAAGTCCAAATAGTTGTCTAATGCTACTTAATCCTACTTTATCCCATGAAATATCTCATCATCTCCTTACAGATGGTATCAAAATATGGCATATCCCATCCTGTAGTGCCACAATGAGTTGTAGTTTGATCAGTTTTCATTAAGCATTGTCATTAGGTCAAATATTCTGTTTGTCTCTAGTATACTGGATATCATTCTTTAATTTTTGTAATGCAGTAACTTTTTACTCCTGAATGTCTTGAATAGTTCATAGTAATATATTTGTTTATTCGTTCCTCTTTGACACTTCCTGCTTGTTTTGTCACACCAATAACTACATTTTAACCTAATATGAAAAGGAAAAGATCTTTGATTAATAAAACTCCAGGCCTGCTCTCCTCTTAGTTCTTCCAGTTCGTGCTCGTCAGTGTTTGGTACAGTACAGTACAACTCCCTCCCACACTCAGTGCTCTTATCACAGCAAGCCCTGTGGACCCAACAAGCTGTCAACGCCCTGCTCCTCCATATCTGCACTCTGCTCACAGTCGTCTAAACACTGCCAAGAGGTTGGTGGCTCCCTCACCCATGGGCTGTATGCTGACTTTTTCCCTTGATGTATAATGATCTGACACAGCAGCAGGCAAGGGTCTGAAGTAAACTTCAGACATCTTATCGTATATGAGCTTTAAATCACAAACCAGGGGCTGCAGCAGAAAATAGAATCACAGCCCAACTAATTGACAGTCTGGAGATTCACCCTTCAGTGCTAAATTAAACATTTGCTCCTCTTAAATGATGACAGGAAGTGTTTGCACGGGAGTTGAGATCAAAACTTTAAAGTGAATAAGAACAGTCAGATTAAAATTGGCTGGGGCTAATGAGATAGTTGAGCAGTCAATGATTTACTTGCTGAAATTTCTGTCTTTATAACTCACTTTGTGCTCAGTGATTTTGCAAATGTGGAGCTAAGACTGTCCACCAGAGACCATCCTCCATCAAGTTATTACAACCAACGGTAACATGTTAGGCAACCTCCAGCAACTGTAGCAATTATGAAAAGAAGACATTTGGTGACACAGTTTAAAGGGAGTGGTGCAGTGTTAGGTGTAAGTCAAGGTGAATGGATGGGGTCAGAAAACAACAGTATGTGGGCAGCCACATTATGAACAGTGGTGTGACATCTTTCCTTTTCGGTTGATCAAAAATGAGCCATGCTGCTGTTTTAGACCATCCCGAGAGGTTTAATTGTGCATGATCAACCCTGTCACCTGAAAAAATTACGTTCCTATGCAACTAAACTGCAACAGCGATTACGCTCATGCAAGCAGTGGCTAATGTAGCCTGAAGCCCCTTGCCTCAAGCAAAGATGATGAGTAGGTTAGAGAGGTGAGACACCCCCTCCCAGTACCGTTTCTTGTGCTATGCGGACTATGCAGATGCATAGGGCCCACTACACCCAGAAACTTTGTGACGGATGTTTCTATTTGGTGGAGTTTTACATCTAAAGGTAAACTCCAACAAATCCAAGTGTTGAGCAATGTTAGCGACTCTTTGAGATTCCCCTTAAATTGACCCGGCATTTGCATGCTCCCTACAGGTTTTTGCATCTCTTTGAGCTTCTTGTGTTCTGACAATGAGAATAAACAGTGAACTTTACGTACAAGATATATCATGTTGGAAGACTTCCATGAAGAGCAGATGAATGCCCTCAAAGTGAAAAACATTTTTCTTGACCATTTTCATGCACATTTAGCTGCTCGACATTCAGCTATATTAAACATTTTTGGGGTTAGGTCAAAATTGCAGTTTCAGTTTGTAGCACTGGTAATCTAGTAGTTAGACAAGTGTAGTGAGGCTGTGATTCAGACTGTCTTCTTTTTCCTTCCAAAAGCCTGAACTGTATATGCACAGAATATTTATGCTCTGGGGTTGAATTTGCTCATTGTAACACTTAACTTGTGCTTGTTGAATTTACTAAAAAAAAAGAAAAAGCATGAAATGATTCCCGTTCAAAGGAATGTGCTGGTTATTTTCAGAGTTTGCAATCCCTGCTGCCCAGGAAGTTCTTAAAAATAATTCACTGCCAGCCCACACTTCTTTTTCCGATGGCCCGGAGATTGACAACCACATTATCCACATTAACAGTGTGGAAAAAAATATCCCCACATATCACCTGCAGCCCCACTCATACTTGACAGTACTCTGACTTCCACACACATTGCACATGCACAGACTCTGTTTTAAAGTGTCTCCTGCCATTGGTAAAACACTGATTATTGTGCTGTTTACAAAGCAAGCTGCTGGATTCCCCAATTCAGTTTTCAGACTGTTGGAGAGCTCACGATGTCCGGCCTTCATCAGTATGCTGTGAGCCACCGCAGCCGGACTGCTTTCGTCTTAACACTCAGAATGAGATACAGGACAGGGGAGAGGAAGTTTTTAAATGCCTGTATTTGAAATCTTAAGCAACTGTGATCTTTCCAAAAAGGAAACCAAACATTTGATGAATTAATGGTGGAGTGGTTAATATGAGGAGTGGGACTTTTCCTACTGCTATGGCTGCTATACAAAAAAGAGACGAAGAAAAAAAAAGATAGAGAGGAGGTATAAGAAGGAGGGAGAGAGATAGCACGGCATTGTGGTGAACAGCTCAGCACTGTGGTTATGAGAGAAGGAGAACAGCAGTAGATCCCACAACTCCAAGTGAATCCAGTACAAAGACGAGTTCTACAGCTTCCTCAAAAGGCAGAGGACACCAGGAAGCTTGTACGAGTTTATTTGGCAGGGTAATTTTGTACATCTTAGTTTTCTTGAATTCTAATATTATAAGAAGTCTTCAGGGTCTGTGTGATTGCCTCAAATTCAATGTCCAAAGATGGGAATTATGAAATAATAATATGGTTAGTGCTGCATTTCATGCTGGACTGTCAACTTTGAATTTGAATATCTCTAACTACTAACTTGTTGTTATAAAGTTTGTAAAGAGAAAAATAATTTAATAGTTTTTTCACTTGTTTCTGAGAAGGTTTTATTGAGTCTTGAAGACATTTATTCATTTTGCCATTTTCATCATATCACAGAAATACAAAGTCTCTTGAATCCGAAATCATGTATCATAATCCTGAAAGCTCTGCAGTCCCAGTACTTGTAACTTTATCCTATTAAAACTTTGTAGCCATGAAAGAGCTTTTTAAACAGGACAGTTGATAATGTCTTGAAAAATCTGTTCTTTGAGGAATACCAGGACTGTTTTGGATCCATCTACCCTTCACTGGAAAAGCTGAAGAACAAATCCTAAAAACAAATCCTAATAGCAGATGAAGTTCAACAACACAGGACTCCAACACAATTTCTTATTTAACATTCTCAGAGGATCCTACACCTGATGTGTCCTCTTGTATATCACTGTAAGTGTCCTGGATTTTATGCTGGTTGTATTGGCAAAACTGAGTGCTATGTGACTTCCAGACCCAGCAGCACCATATGAACCTATGACATCTAACTGACATTGTAAAACTTCCTCGATGTAGGCAGTTCATATGGAGGACAATCACCTATGGACAAACACACTTAACAAAAATCAAATAAATAATAATAATAATAATAATAAAAATAATAATAATTGATACTTTATTAATCCCCTTGGGGAAATTCTTGTGGACAAATTGCCCCCTCTCTTTGAACAGTGTTTTTAAGGTAGGTTAGCTAGTGTCTAAAAGACTATTTACAGTGAGTGTTTTAGAGTTAAGTCAGCGACAGAAACTGCTTTTGTTTAAGTTGCAGAAGTTCTCAAGGTTCAACACGTTTTGCTGCCACAGATTCCTGAAGCGTTCCTGTTTGATAAGCTTTAAACAGACTGAAAAATGCCAACTGTCAAAGAAAATCATTTCAACAGCTTCCAAAAGCCTGACAAGAGAGAGTGTGAATATATGACTGATAGATGAGCTGCACAATGCAGGATTTATGTTCTGCTTAAACAGTATTATTTCACTTTTACCTGAGCAGGCGTCAAGGATGAAGACTCTCTTCAGAGGACTCTCTGATTTATTGTTTTCAGATTAGGGAACATTTCCTTGATGTCTACTTTGCTAAAGATGCTTTTTTATATACTGTATCAACAGTCTTTATGACAAGCAAGGTAATATAAAATAGACCGTGCGCTATCAAGGTAACCCTCAGTCTGTTTTGCCTGTACTACATATTGTAAGTAACATTTCTCAAGGTCATCTAGTCCATAAAGCTTGGTTAATGAGATAGGCCTTCTTTCAATAACACCAATACATCATTCTCTTAATGTACAGGAGGCACACAGCACCTCCACAAAGAGCCACACTCTCCCAGCTGTCATTACCAGGAGAACGTTCATTTACTGTATGTGTTGAAACCTGGCTTGGCGTATGTCTGTGAAGATTCTCAGTCCTCCAGGTGAAGTTGTCTGGAAGTTGAGTCATGGCAACTGGACTTCTTTCTTTTAAGGTAGATACGGGAGGGGAGGGATGTGGGTAGATGTAACAGTCACACCCCTGGCAACTCCTCCTGCCCCCATTAAGTGGGTCGTTAAGTGTGGCCAACCT
>JAUMHL010000004.1:20137336-20148998 GCA_032362345.1 Sandelia bainsii
AAGTGGACAGGTATGTGGTGTTTTCCAAAAATCCTTTTCAGTCTTTCAGACACACCAGCCATGTATGGAATAACCAGTGTCTACCGTTGGCCCTGGGATTCAGGTTGTTCCGTGGTCCTTTTCCTGGAAGAGGATTGGGTTGGCGTATTTAGCCACAAGTTTCTTCTGTACACTCCAGAACTTTCACTGAACCCGGACAGGCTGACAGAAGCTTGTAACTTGGGATTTAATAGCTTCCAGGCCAGAGGCCAGCTCGTCCTCTGCCTCCAGCCAAAACACGCAACTCTTGCCTTCAGCTGTGTACTTAAAGTTATACTAAGAGGTTTAGAGTCCACTATCCAATAGAAAGTGAACAAACCTATGGCATATTAATATCAGAATATTTGCAATAAAATATTTGAGCACATTCAGCCATTCTGGGAGTAGTGATAATGACCCTGTTCTTCTGGGACCTGTCACAGGCAGGTACCTCTGGTTTTGTTCAGTTCCACATGAGCAACAACAAAACATCAGCTGTGGACTGATAAAGTAGCTTCTGTATGGTTCATTATACTCTATCTTATCAGGAGTACACGATGAAACCTAGTATTAGAAGTTGAAAGCATCGAAATAAAACCAGAGCAGCTTCACTACTATCAGTAATACTTACACTGCACTTGCTAAGTTGAGATTCAAGAATGTGGTTCTCACCAGTGCCGGCTCTTGGCATAGGCGAATTAGGCGGTCGCCTAGGGCGCCACTTGCTGGACGGGGCGCAGTTTCAAGCCCTCAAAAAAAGTTGCTTGCAAATATTGTCAGTCGCAGGTTTTTGAGCTCGTTTTCTGTGTAGTTACTTATTTGGGCTTTTCTCCCTGCATGAACCCCTCATGATTCTCTCCGCAATAAAGTGAAACGTGAAAGTTTGTCCTTTTACAGCCGGGATCCATCCACAGCCCCGGTTTCTCGGTTACTGCGCCCGCAGCATGCCCCCCTCTCCTCCCCCGCCCGTACAGACACACACACACACGCAGACCTCCAGCTGACAAAGCGACAGAGGGACAATGTCTGGCAATAAGTGGAGAAAATATGGACAAATATATTAAAGAGTGGGAGAAAGAGAGGCAGTGAAAGACTGGATCCGACCTCAAAGACATCCTGCAGATTTATAGGCGGTTGATTACGGGGCGCCAAAATGGGTCGGGCCGGCTCTGGTTCTCACAATTCATGTATCTAATGTGCAATTAGCACAAATGATGTGCAAATGAAGGGGGCCACTTAGTCCATTGGAAGTTAATGGGGTGCAGAGACTTGCAAACATGCACCCAAAAATGGAATTGTTTTATTCATATCCTGATCACATCAGCTGCCAACACCCCCTATACGCTGCGATCAGTAGTACTCTAGTAATTCTTTGCATTTTTTTCTGTCTGGTGCAGGGACGAGTGGGCGAGACGGATTGTAGACGAATGTATGAATTAGGGTGCACAGGTAAGTTGACCACTCTGTAGGTCAGTGTCAAAGCCTGAACAGTGGTTTGCCATGTGTCCATTTCAAAAAAATAACACAGGCTGCTGCATTTTACATCATCTAGAGGTTTGATAGCAGAGGTTTTGTAGTCCTGCTAGTCTTCCATTGCAGCAGTCGAAATGAGAGATGAAGAATCCTCGAGGAGTTGAGCAGCATATTCAGAGAGGTAGAGTAGGATCAGGTAATGTAGAGGGCAAATCTCTACAGGGGTTTGGGGGGGACTACTGTTGTCCATCGGAACATCAGGTGTAACAACAAAACCTTTTAGAGAGAACAGTGTGTTTGTCACCATTCTTTCAACTAGTGCACAATCATTCAAGAAGTTTCTCTGTGGACCACGATGTACTGTAGGTTTTGCCTGACCCTAACAAACTAGTTTTCATGTCTAACTTTAAGCAAGCTTTGATTAGCTTTGCTTCACTGATTTCTTGTCCACATTTTAACCATGTAAATGGCAGAAATATACAATGGTTCAGATTACAGTTACTTCTAGGTCTCAATAGGAGTGAAAATATGCTACTACAGCATTCTGGCAGGAGACCCGATGATACTAAATCAAACCATAAAGTTAAAGCTGCTTTCATTTACACATATCAACACACACACACATTTAGTTTGTATGCACAGCTGCATGCTGTACACGTGGTGGATTTACTAAATAAGAATGCTCACATAAAATACATACAGTCGCACACACACATGCAGTGTCTAGTGTTTCAGTAGATTGGCCGTCATCTGCACTCTGCTATGATTTATTGTGGAATTTATTTATTTATTGTGGTATTAAGTGGAAAGATTCCAAGAAGTGAGTCAGTTTGTATTGGCAAAGCTCTGCTACAGACTCCAGGTCAGTGACCCACCAACCACACCCTACCCCCACCCCACCATACACACGCATACACTTCCTCATATTAGCTAGAGAAGCCAGAACAAGCCTTCCTAAGCAAACACACCAGTAAAACAATATCCATTAAAGCAGGAGATGGTGGCCATAAGTCAGCGGACTGCAGCCCTCACTAACAGAGCTGCTGCAACACACTGACAGCAACACTGAGTGACGAGCTGTCGTCAATCTGACACCACGTTTGTCCTGTTTGACACGTGTGACCCCCCCTCACAGACATAGGTTAGCACTGGAAATGTTCTCCGCGGGGACAGTGTTTCTGTCATCCTGTCAATCCCATTTCTTTGAACACAAACTGTTTATAGTAGTATATATATAGTTTTATATTCTTAATTAATTCAGATGCCTTGGTAGAAATCTCTTTTCAATTTCACATAAAACTGTTTTTTTCTGTCCTCAATGTGACCTCTTGTTGTGGAACAAGACTTTATTACAGACTTTATTTCCTGTTATTGTACATTATGTATAACAGTCAGTGTGTAAGTAACAAGTGCAGTATGATTCTGATCTTATGTTTAGATGTGTATTTTCTGGATTATTCTGTATTATCTTCTGATTTTCCATTTGGGATTAATAAAGTATCTATCTATCTAAAATATTATTATTTATTGATACTTTAATAATTATAATACTATTAAATAGTTTGACAATTAGATTTTTATAAAAACTTTATACAAAACTGAATAAAGAATAAAAAAAAGATATAATATTAAAAATACTAACACAATTCCAGTTGAATTTCACAGTAGAACCTGGCAGAGAAAGTGTTCTATAAAAAGGACTGTACGCTGGTTGTTTATGGTTCTGCGTGTGTGTGTGTGTGTATGTGTGTGTGTGAGCCACTCCATCATGTGGGTGAGCAGCTGAACAAATGGAGACAGATGCCGCCTCCTCCTCTGCTCTTGTGCCTTTGAGTCTCTCCCACACGCAGCCGTGACCGACTCCAACACATGTATGTCACAAGATATATGAGCTGCTGCCACCACTATTAACTATTTGCAAACCCACGGGCCGGGCAACCAGAGGCGGGACATCAGATCTGGATGGACTCTGTGACAGTTGTGCTTCTCTTTATACTGTATGTGGGACCTGACTATTTAATATGACTGTAGTCCTACCAGACAGTTCAAGAGCAAGCTTGCCAGTAGTGAGAGTGTACACTGCCACACACTGACATGTCGGAAGACACTTGAGGGAACTGCTTTTTAAAAAAGTGAAATATAACCACCAGCCCCAGTCTACACTCCTAATTCACACACAGTTCCCAATACCCTCTTAAAATCTTGTTATAAACGTTGTTATCCTGTAAAAATGAAAGACAAATTATAATATTTTTAGATATACTGCATGTGATAATATCACCTATCATACTTTAATATCAAAAATCACAAATTACTTTATTCAATATCCACTTTAAAGTGGTTCAACCTTTAACAAATAACACGAACAATAAAGTGACTTCCAAGATATATACAGTGTATTTAGCAATTTCCAGCACTTTAGATGTTAAATGCATTGTTTGACTCTGAAACAGTAGCAGTGGAGTTATCTATATGTGGGGAAAAAAGAAGTGTTTCAATTAAATTTGATATATATATATTTTTAAATATATTTTCTGCAATATTGGTGCAATAACTCATCACCAGTTCAGTTTTAAAAAAAACGTTTTAAAACGAGTTGTTGATATACAATGAATATAGAATGGTTGTATCTTCAGTGTATCTTCCAGGTCTGGCAGCAGAAGAAAAAAAAATCTGCTTGTTTATATTTGGTCCTTTTTCTGGTTGGACATCTTTTATTTAGAATAAATAGAAGAAATACAAGAAATGCAGAAAAAAAGCATTCCTCCAACCTGTTTATTCCTACTCTCTCATACAGCAGGAGTCTGTTGCAAATGCAGCCCTTTAGAAGCAGGCATAGAAAATCGTCAAAAATACTAGAATATAGCTTTGCAAACATAGCAGTTTGGTTGGGTTTAGGCACAAAAATAAGTATGGTTATATCTAGTAAAAATGTGGTTTGGCTTTTAAAAAAACTGTGTTTCCTGTATCCTTAACGTGACATCATGTACGTAATAACAACAACAACACACAGTTGAACTATAATCTCCTGTGGGAAATTAATCAGCTTTCCTCTGCGTGAACGTGCCACTACTACTGTTAAAATCGCTGAACATTAATAATCTGTTTTGGTCATTTTCTGCTGGTTTTACAATAACCTATAGACCCCAAGCAGCCATCATGTCCTGCATTGATTATGTATCTTCCTGTAACATACTTGTGCATCAGGACACATTAGTGTATGACTACAAAAGATGTGGTCAAATGCATCCCAGACCACCTTGGAAAGCGGTTTGAGTGATTGGTAAGTATAGTAATTGAGTGTAATTGAGTCATATTTTACTGAACAGTCTCAAAAAACACAGAAACAAAAAATGTTGGTGGAAAAAGTTTTCTTTGTGTTTACATATGTGTGATTACTTACACATATATTTATTGATTTAAAAACCAAGCATTACAGTCCGTGTGTCGTCCTGAAGGCCATGAATTATCTGTATCAGAGTAATATCCTCCACATGGCTGGGTGACTGTGTGTAGAGTTAGTGCAGAGCTGCTCCTTCTCAGCGCCCTCAGCCACAAATCACAATCAGCAGCAGCACTATTTATAGCTTGACAACAGCCTTTCAGCCTCTCTCTTCACCTTCTATGGAAAAAAGAGACATTCCAATGATCTGTTAATACCATAAGGTTTCAGTTAAAGCTACACTTGACAACCTGGCATGTTGATGGGTCCATGATTGCAGAGGGATGAAACTCTTTGGATTACGGAGGCTTCAAAAGGTAAAACACAGAAACAAGGCAATGTCAGTAAACTGCACCCAGCACACTTACCATCCTGACAGATCTGCTGCTGTTTGCAAACAGATAACAAAGAAAAAAGGAACAGAATGATCTAACCATGGCAACTACTGTATTATATCTATTTGAAAGTTTTTCATCATGTGCATACCACATGCTCCTACACTTCAAATTGTTCTAGTCCAAGTCTTAGATTTCGGCTTTATTTCATTCCAGCTTCAATTTGCAACATGTGATTACATCTCATGTCACTAAACACAATTTTCACATTTCACGGAAAAAGATGCCCATAAATAATTAACATAAACCAAGGTTTGTTTGTCTCTACATCAGATTCACCATCAAAAGCACAGACTTGTGGTAAATAACTAATTTCAGACTGCAACCTTAGTGCCACCTGATCATGAGGACCAGCACGTCCATGAGATTTGATAATCTGTATAATCAACACTCACAAAATTACAATAAAAGGCTTTGTTTGTAGAAAGGAGAAAATGTAAAAAGAGTCAGCTGTCAGAAATCGACTAAACTAAAACAGGACAAATCTAACAGAATCAGTAGTTGCATCGATCAATGCTACTGCATCGATCAATGCTGCTGCATATAAGTTAAACACTAAAATAGATCTTTCTAAAGCAAAAGTCTCTTTAGCCGTTTTCACATGTGAACTCTGGGCAACATCCAGAGAATCAGGTCCAGAATTGCTCTTTCACATGTGTAGTGCACAAGACAAGATAAATAAATATTTCCTAAACTTTCTATTGTTGTGCAAATGAAAAGGAACGCCCACTTGCTTGTTGTAAACTTTCCTGCTGTATACATGCAAGGCCTCAATCAGACATTACTAAAACTTTGTAGTAGAAGATGATACAGGGTTGTGTCCGTTTAATGTCCGGTCTGACTGACTAAGACATTTGCGCTCTCACATACAGCTCCTCTGGGTAATGTCTAGAAAAGTTCAGGATTCTAGTGCATGCAGGATTCCAGTCTTAAAATAACTCATTAGTAATATGTAAGGAGGTGAAGGGAGCGAAAATCATTGAATATAGTACAGTAGGTGATATTACACTGTTCGGAGTTTGATACTGGACAAAAACCTCAAATAAAACCTCAAGGTAACATTAGCAGGGAGATACTTTTTCTACTTTACTAAACTACAGTTTATTGACGATACAGACCTTAGACACTGTTGTGACGAAATACATGTAAATGATATTTGTATCACATTTAAACACCAAACTCATTCACATGAAACTGCTATAAATCTTAAGTCTTCTGTATGAGAAGAAACTTGATCTGTTCATGGCATGTACAACACGTCTGGACCGCTTAAGGATGTATTTCGTGCTTAACAGATAATTCTCTAATTTGCACTACTTATAAACAAATGTTAAGAAGAAATCTGTACATATAATTTCTTCTTGCATATGAGGTCCACTGTTAGAGACACTGTGATAACAGGTGACATGGTCAGAAGTGTTGGTACCCTTACTCCTTAATGAATTAGTGCTACATTCTGCCTTAAAATCTTTTTTAAATGTCACGAATTCTTGTTTATTCACAAAGCTCTAAAATTACCTTAACTAAGTTATTGTTTTTTCTTAGAACTGGTGATGAATAAATGGGTTGTACTGGAGTAAGGGCTTGACCTTACTATGTTAAATGCCTTGTGATGGTTTTTGTTGTGATATTGTGCTGCTTGGTATCATGCGTACCCAGCTGAGCATCGACAAGAGAAAGAAAAAAGCATCTTGCTGTTCCTTGGACCACAGCTGCTGATGATATTATTATATTGCCACACACTGTTATTATGATATTAAGAAGTTTAATAGCCATAGGACTGAAGCCAACCTCGCTGGATGTGGCCACAAGAGGAAAACTGAGCCCAGACTGAACAGAGGGGAAAGTTTGAAGAACCAAGAAAACATCAAAACTGATACAAGCTGAGCTCGAAGATCAAGGTACAATAGTCCAGTCTCACCATATCTGCCTTTCTGAATGAACGTGGGCTTTGTGGAAGAAATTCCAGGAAGAGCTTGCTTTTGAAAGAGAGACATAAAAAAGAGTGGAGTTTGGTAAAGAGTGTGCTGACAAGTTACAGTGCTTCTGGGACAATGTCCTTTGCACAGATCCTACAAAATGAGAGGTCTTTGGTAAGTCACATCAGCAGCTAGCACAGAGTGTTGGCTACAATGAAATCAGAAGATGGCTGATGTATTCCTGAGAGAAGCATACTGTCCAGTGTCAGAGAGGGACCCCAATAAAACATACATTTAAAGGGCAAGAGAGTGGACAGAGGTGGCACCTAAAACATCCTAAAACATTTGTAAAAGATATTAAATTGGAGTTTTTAGAACTGAAGTCCATTTTTAAGGAGGCTTATTTTTAATCATGAATGTTCTAAAAGTTTGAGATGATGCAGACTAATGAGAAACAGTGTAAACCCAACACAATTAAAAAGATATGATGAAATATAAATATATATATGTTAATGTTGACCATCTACTAAGTGTGAAGATACCCAACCACACATTATTAATATGCAGTAATGTTTGAAAAAAAGTTTTAAAATGTGAGGTTAACACTTTTTAACTCATTTACCTCATTCGAAATGTGACCCCCTTCTTTGTGTGACCCAGTCTGGCCATTCCATTAAAACATGTCTAGACTTGTGGATGGATGAGGAGAAAATACTGTATATAATGACACACTAAAGGTATTTATCTCCCTCAATGAATGGAATGAGAAACCGGAAGTGCTGTTGACGAGCCATTTTTGGCATTCATATCTAAGGTAACTACAGACTGTGCGACTGCTAATAGAAGGAAAAGAATGGAGCTGGCACAAGCTCAGAATTGCCGATTGGGATTTCATTTAACATTCAATGCGTCTCAGTCGTTGGCAGACCTCACTACCGCCACTGTTTGTGTCTACGTTCTTGGCAGTGTCTTTTCAAACATAAGCCACCAGTTGCCTGCTGTAGTCATTCAGGGACACAATGAAAAGAAGGCAAATACTGTAGATGGAGCTCATTCATTTTCCTGTGCTTTTACCCTCATCCCACTCTTTAGCTATGTTTTACAATTGAAGTGGCACTTTTTTTAACCAAACTGAAAGGAATGTATCGTAACTAAGTAGTTTTTGGTGAAAGTGGACTGTTGACTGTGCACAGGCACTGTTATTGCTGTTATTTCGTATACATGTGGCTCATATTTCAGTTAAATCTGCTCATGTGTGACAATTTAGGACTTACACTACCAAGGAAAAGTTTGGAAACACCAAGATATTATTGGATTTTTATACTGAAATGTAAAAAAGAAATACCAAAACACAGAAAACTCAGTCAGTGTTGAGTGTCACTTGAAGGCTTTGCAACAAGAAATTTGAGTTTGGATGGTATTAAATTGATTATGCATGCCCTTCAAGTGACAATGGTGTTGTACCATGCAAAGGTGTTCCTTAAACATCGCATTCACAACAAGAATTGACCTTGACCAAGTGTTGCTTACATATCATGTCCACAAGAATTGGTTAGCTGTACATACGGATGGACATCCTGAAAACATAAGGCCTCCGGCCCTGACTATTGTAGAGGCATAAAAATGGCCAAACAAAAACAACTTTCCTTAGAAACCTGACAGTCTATACCTTTCTCGGGAAAGGAAAGTTATTCTCTATGAGATATAACCAAGAAAGATTTCTTTAAAAGGTGTAGAATCTCCGGAGACATGCTGCAACCAGATTAAATCAGGACACAACTAGATTCACAATACACAGTGGAAGTCCTAATTGCACATCTGTCCAAAAATACAAGTACTTACAAGTGTCCTCCTTGTAAAGAAATAGATGTCTCACTGCTCCTGAATTGGCTGCATTGTTGAATAAAACAAGACAGAAACCAGTGAGCACAGATACTGTGTGTAGGAGACTCAGGCCAGCTGACCTTATGGGCAGAGTTCCCAAGAAAGGGTTGGCGAATTGGAGAGCCAAGATGCACAAACAGTGGACTTAGATGAGTGGAACTAAGTCTTGTGGACTGATGAATCCAAGTTTGCAGTCTTTGGATCCAAGTGAAGAACTTACCAGTACAGATTTCACATGCAGATCTCATGAAGAGATCATAGATGCCCAACACCATCAGTTAAACATGGAGATGGAAACGTGATTATCGGCTGAATTGAAAAGCCGATTCGATTGAAAAGCTGATGTCTTTTGTGGCGATTAAAATGCTAGTGGGTTTTGCAGAGATCGTCTCAAACTTACTTTTAAGGCCACCGTCATTTGCAATCTCCAGTAATTGATCCTCTTGCCGCACGGACATGCTCAATGCATGTTTACAAACGGAGCGTATTAAGAGGAGCTAACGGCAGAGAATCCTGTATTTCAAAATAAAAGACTGTCATTGTTTCAAACTAAAAGAATGTGTCGTGTGAAAACAAAATTAAAATTTTTTTATTTCTGTGCGGCCCGGTACCAAATGACCCACGGATCAGTACCGGTCCGCGGCCCGTTGGTTTGGGACCTCTGCTCTAATGCATACAGTACTGTTAAAAAGTATTTACCCCATTCCTGATTTTTTTTGTTTTGCATATTTATCATACTGAAATGATTCATGTCATCAATTTTTAATATCACACCAAGATAACCTGGGTAAATACAAAATGCTCCAAAGTTCTCCAAACCTGCTCAATTGTGATCTAAGGCATTTAAGTGTGACAAATATGCAAAAAAAGGGAGGAAGGGGGAAAATACTTTTTCACAGCACTTTTTCCTCCCAATGACAAAGTCAGTACAATAGGACGAACATGGAGAAAAGTCCAAACTGAGCAGGTTGAGGACACACTGAGAATAGCTTACATGTAAAAAAAAAACAATGTATAAAAAGAATATTTGCCGCCTCTGCATTGTTCACAGTTTGGAGCATCCAGAAGGGAAAGTTACGGCTTAGCCTCAATACGTCTCGCCTCATTTATGTAAGAGAATATCCCGGGAACTATCTAGAACTTGCTATCTGCTTCATTTTCCTACAGAGCATTCCTCCTGCATATTTCAGCTCTACCCTGGGGCTGAAACCCACTTTAAACGGCCTCCCCAGCCAAGACAAGCGGTCCGCCGAGAGCAGATCTGCTCGCATACTTATCCTGTGCTCATTAGGTGCCCAGGCACTGTACAGTCAGAGTGTGTGTGTGTGTATCTTTCCAGCACAATCACATCATACTGCAACAAGAATCCACTTTGACATGTGAGTGGCATGAGATATGTCACATCTATGGTGGTGAAGCTCAACACAAAGCAAATATAAGCTACAGCTATTTAAATTATGGAAATCAAGCATATGCCAAGAATGAGAGTCAGAAGCAAACCACTTCCTCTGAGTCATGGCTACACTGAAGGTTTCTAGGGGGTGGGTTGCATGGGTCTCAAAAATGCTTTGCACAAATTGTTATATCCAAAGCACCGTCAGGCACCAAAAGTGACAACACAATCAGCAGATCCAAAAAGTTATTTTACTGGATTTATGCAAAATGCACCTACACAATGCAGGATTTCAACCAGAAAGAGTACTGTCTAATCTTGGAGGAAAAGTTGACAACGCTTTCTCTTAAAAACTACATTACAATGTAGAACACAATGCACTAGATGGATTATGTTCTGAAGCAACATGTTTTGTGAATGAATTAAGTACTTTATGTATTAATTCACAAGGAGGTGGCCAGAGAAAATGGTGGTTTTGAATAAAAGTAAATAAGCACTTTGTTTCACCACTAAGTTTTTTCTATTAGGCCAGATAACAGTCTTAACCAGGTGATGTTAGTGTGTAAACAGAACCATCAAAAAGTTTCATATTGCTGTGGTCATGAAAACTGCATGTTGTACCCTATTACAATATGGATCCACAGCCGGAGAGGAAAAAAACTCCGTAGTAAATTCCTCCCCTGTTTGGGAGAAGGGGTATAAGACTGGAGGAGAATTGAACCACTGCAGCCATCCAACATAAATATGATTTAATTTGATAAAACCTGTTAAATTGTTATGTCAACATTGAGATTACAGTTCATGACCAAATTGGTATCCTCTCATATATGTATATAAAAAAAAAGAGGAGTAACGAAGAATAAGATTAATGTTTTAGTCCATCCTGTATTTCTGCCAGGACATTTCATTAGGCCCAAACCTTAGAAGTTTACATTTTCCTGCAGGCTCCACTTAGTCACAGGAAGTGGATGATTCAGTGGTTTGTAGTAAAAAGCATGCAAACAGTGACACTGCTAACTTATTTAGCAGAACAAGGTCACAAGGCTAGCCTCTCAAATTGGAGTACTGTTAAAGAGGTCACACATCTAGGACTTAGTATAGAAAATCTCTTATTGATAAATTGCTGAACAAAGAAAAT
>JAUMHL010000004.1:20153076-20172106 GCA_032362345.1 Sandelia bainsii
GTTTCACTTTTTTGAATTGAGTTACTGACATTAATTAAGTTTTTGATGATATTCTAATTTATTGAGATGTACCTGTAGTTATTAAAAGATGACACTAGGCAGACTGAACCCTCAATTTTCAACAAGATTTAAAACTATTGAGCTGGTAACAAAAACTCTACTGGTCCAAGTTACAGTGGAGAGTTTTTATGATGCTTGAAGTAAAATTCAAGAGATGCTCCACCCTCACAGGATGTGTGTGAACTATGTGTGTAATTGTAACAATAAAGAACATCACCTCTGTGTATTGTTAAAGAGCAGTGAGATCATAACGCCCTGCGGCTGGATTGCCATCTGTGTTACTGCGCTGAAAGAGGTGTACGTTACAAGGAAGCGAGCCAGAAACATAACGTTCCTCCTGTGGAACAGTGTTGTTAATGTTTGAATCATACTGTAAGTGCAGATCTATAGGAAGACCTGTGGGGGGTGAGATAAATCAGTCTGACTGAGAAAGTGCTTGTATTCTTTTCTGTGTGATACACAGTGTAGAGGAACTGGAAGGATCAGTTTTGATTGGTTAATATTGGGTAATAACAATAAAATCATATGATTTTTCATAATTTTCATCATTTTGAGAAATAACTATTAACTATTCAATGAAGACACTAGTATTAACTATTAGACACACTATTGTCCCTGAGATAAATTCAAGTCCAACTGATATCAGAATTTCTCATTACAGGAAAAGGTTTCACTTTGTGCATTTTGGGGCAGATTAGCTATGCCATGTCAAAAACAGACAAACTATGTCAGTACATCATTAAGTGCCTGCTCAGATCTGTCCTCCAGCTAGTTCCACTGAAAGTAAAGAGCCATTGCTCTATTTCACATGAGGCGACAAACAGAAAGGAGCTCCAGCAATTTCACCACATTTATTCATGTGCAAGGTAAAAATGTGCTGTTGCTGGGTTTATCTGATCCTTGACCAGTTAAAACTACTGAATAATCTGTGCAGGCAGGAGAGCGTTGATGTGAATAGACATGTGGACGTGGACATGTGTTGGGTGTGGATTCTTCTTTTTTCATGCAAGGACAAACACATTTATCTACATCTGACATTACAATAGCTCATTTGGTGAGTTCCTGTAGACAGGTCTATTTTTTTTTGCCTATTTTTGTTTTCATTTTGTAAATGTGATACTATTAAAAGCATGCTGAATTAGCTATCAGTAGTTCCTGTCTGTAATGCATCCATAGGTTACAGACAGCTGTCACTGGATTACTAATACTAATACTGAAGAAAATGTGAAAACTGGATAATCCTGAGGCAAGTTCTGTGTATTTGTGGAAGTTTACATCAGACGTGTCTTCAGATTTGAATGATTTAAATAAATGACTTGGTGCCTAATACTTACTGAAAAAGTCCAAAAACACTTTGCAAAAAACACACTCAAATATTTTTTATCAGTGTCTCTACACGTTGTATTTGAGCAGGTACTTGGACAGTCAGTGGATGTCCTTGTCAGTGCTTCAAAACATCTCAAGACTCTCTAGAAACAAAACCTTTCCCAGAATCAGCTTAAGCTCTTACACATGTGATATGTCAGAGAATACAAACTGAAATATAATTCTCAAGAGTAAGACATTCGCCAAAAGTGTGGGAGCTATTTCAGCTATTTATTCAAAGAGCTCAGGGGTCCCCGACTCTCTGTCATCGAGCCGCTCTGAGAGCAGCACTCAATACAACACCTGCTCAGTTGCGGCTCACAGGCTCGCATATTGTTACAGCCGAAGCCACCTCGCTGGATTACAGGAAGCCGAGGGTGGGAGATGTCATTGGCCCGGAGCGTCAGCATGCCGACGTGTGATGTTATTGTTTGTGTCAACTTGGGTCCCCAGCTGGTCACACCCTGTCCATTCTAAGCCACTGGAGAGTCTAATGACAGGCCTGCAGCTTGTTTCTGATGGTGTTGTCTCAACTCCTGTAAAACCCCTGGGTCCTCTGCTGGTTGCACTGGCGTAGAAACAGTCTCTTAAGTGGAAGGGCAAGTGTGCATTACGAGTCAACTGACATTTTCAAAGGTAGGATATGAAAACAGGCCAAATAAATGTGTTCTACACCTTCATACAGAAAATAGAGGCTCACTCCTGTGATTTCTTCCAGTCAACACATGCAGATTGTTCTGTTCACGCACTTGTTATATCATCAGCTTTTACTAGTAACATTTGTTTAACTATTAGATGAATCTGTAATACACATCTGAGTTTGAGCAGTGTGACATTTAAGAGTCTGTAAAGTGACATAAATAATGTTTAATATCAGTTGTGAAATGCCAAGAGCAGCGGGTTCTGCAAATATTTGTTCTCACTATACAGTAAATTCCCATTTCAAAATGTTCTTAACATAGAAAGGATGGATCACCCAAATGTTTTAGGGATTTTATCTAAATTCTGAGAAGTGGTGTGTTGCTCTAAATATGCTAGACATGAGCATCAGTTGTTTCCAAAAGAAGTATCGCCTGTAACTTCTACTTGTTAGTGCCAAAGGGAAAGTGCGTGCACGTTGGAAATGCGAGTATGTGTCCGTGAGACTATGAATCAGCCTTTATGTCAGTCACCTTGTCCATGAAAACAGTGACCTGAACTATTATTTCCAGAACTCTGAATGCTGGAAATATCTCAAAACATCTCAGTGATTCATTATTAGATTCATTTGTTAGTTTTCTGGTAACCAGAACCTTTCAAATCAGAACATAGGTGACCTCCAGACTACTCTAATACATTTTTTTTTATCATTTCTAAACACTTATCCTGAAGATAGAAAGAACACACTCCTTTCATGTCTGAGCCACATATGAATAACAGTTTTACAGTGTAAAAGTAAGTAAGCTTCCATTGGAAGAACAAGGAAGCATATGAGAAAGTACACACAGTGGGCTTATATTAACTTCAGTCCTGTTTTTTTTCACCCTTTATTTGTTCACATTCTGTTTGCACTTTACTCGTGTTTGGATTGAGAAAATCTCCCTTAGTTACTCTTATACTGCAGAAAACATGATGAATCTCAGGCAGCTATCATCACTACAGGGTGATCAGAGTTAATAAAACGAAAAGGTGATTCAAAAAATAATTGCATCATGTCCGTGTCTGTGTTCAGATTTGAGTTTTGATGCAGTCGGCTCTCTGGGGTTTTACAGATGCCTACTTTAATTGTCTTTGTGAGATGTGGACTGCTGCTACTTTTAGTCGAGTAAATCACCATAGTAACCAACTGCACAGCTAACCTGCTCCAGAGCAGGCTAACGTCAGAGCATCCACAGCACTGATACAAGAAAAAACTCAAAAAGTACAAAGAAGAAAAATCAACACACTCAGCTTGAAAAACTCCTCTGGATGACATGGTCTGGAGGACTTCTCAGTTGAGATGATGTCATCTGGAGGAGTTTTTAACTACAAGCAGAGAGGTATTTTAACATAGCGAAGGAAGATGGAAGTTTAATAATATTTATATCCAGTATAAATACACTCCTCAAAGTAGTGCTAAAAATTGGATGAAGTTGCTCTTAAAATATTTCCCATGACTATAAATGCAACATACATGTCTGATAAAACACATCAAGCTTTGACTTCTTACCCCTTCCTCACTTTCTGTCGTTTATCATAATGCAAGAGAGCATGAGAAAGATTGAAATAAAAAGCAAACATATTAAAAACACAGGCTGCACCTGTAAAACTACCTTAGCAGCCAACAGAACAGCAAAAAAAAAAGCTGGTCGACCCCTGCTGTACATGGTGTGGAGTTGTTATGACATTCACACTGACTCCTCTTTCATGTGGAGAGACTAATTTTGTCTGTTGCTAAATCCTTGTGCTGTGATCAGAATAACCAACACCTTACAGCCCTAAAGCAGCACCAACCACTGCTCACTGTGCTTCATTGTCTCATCCAGCCCACCAAGTCGCACCCTTCATGTGTACACTGTCCGTACCTGATTATGTGCAAATAAAAGCTCAGCATGAAGCGTGAATGCACATTTCCATATGAATAAATAGACACACACCATTTTGTGGTGAGTGAAAGGGGAATAGTTGTTATGGTGACGAGTGGTAAAAGGCCACTTTGTTATAGATGCTGAAAGACTCATGTCTGTGAAGGGAGAGGACAGCATTAGGGGGTTTATATTATGTTTGTGTGAGCACTCTGCAGTTATACTCCCCATTATCATTGACCACTGTCTGTACTGTGATACAAACCTATGAAACACTGTGTCACAGACATAGACAGTTTCTGACAAACAAAAGTACAACTCCAATTCAGCATGTGCAAACCTGGTCACACATGGTCACAGTTCCATCACTAATGGCAAGCACAAGCCTAAATCATGATGGCCACCACCACCATGTTCCACAGATGGGATAAGATTTTTTATGCTGGAATGCAGAGATTGGTCGTCACCAAACATAACGCTTCACATTCAACCCAAAAAGTTCTACTTTAATCCTCCAACAGCCTTTGACAGTGAAGATTTCTCTTCTTTAAATAAGGCAGGGCCCCTCTGAGTGTTATCCCATCTGACTCTAAATTCACCTTGGAATTACAGTAATTAGTAATCCTGGAGGTTCAAACATAAATATCCAAAAAAGGATAATTTTCCAAAGTAAAAAAAGGAATAAGTGTTATTTGTTGTGTCATTTGTTTAATTAAGTTCCTTTTATCTAGTGTTAGATAAATGTGATTCAGCATTGTGGACATCATTTTAAACCTGGGTTTAATCAAACTTGGGATTGATAAAATCAAATGAAACATGAAAAAACGTAATTGATTTGTCCCCAAAACAAGCACCTCCAGCACACAAATGACTACTGACATTTTTTAGTGCACATATGAATAGAATTACTGTATAAATAGAAGAAGCATTTTGTCAAACGCTTTACTCTAATTAACCTCCTCACACTAACTGCAGACAAACAACATCCCACTTCCTCTGCTACATGAATGATTTCACCTGCAGTTCTAAAACAAAAACAGAAACAAACCCTGTTTGCTGAATGAGAGCTCAGTCCCACCTCCTGTCATAAACAAGCTGGACACTGGAGAACTTTGTGATTTTGTTGTTTGAAGTTCAGCTAGATTCAGAATTGAATGTGAGTTCCTTTTGACTGCACCATCTCATAATAGACCTCAGCAAACAATCTGTGGCTGTTGTGCTGTCACTTAGTTTAGCTACAATTTAAAGTGGGTACAGGTAGCCCAGAAGGGTCTGGGCTTCAAAAAACTGCCTCCTAAACTGGACCCAGCATCAAATATAGCAGCTAAATGAGCTGTACTGTTTATCTCAGGCGGGTCAGAGAACCTCATCACTGCAGTAGGTGGGTCTGATTTTGTACCAGCATGCACTGGGGGCAATGGAATTATCGTTTTCAGTTTCCTCTTTGATGCTGTGTTGTTCCCGGTGTTCTAGTGATCTGCATTGTGTTCTGCAGTGCTTCCACTATTGTTCACATTTTCATCTTGTTGATTCACAGATTAAACGAGAGTGAGGATGTGCTATTGTTCCCGTCGATGATCTGCACAGTTACTTCTCTTCAAGTTATTTCTCTTCTGTGGGGTGGCAGGACACTAACATGCAGGAAGAAGAGGGAAGATTGATGTTTTTCCTAAATGGGCTGTAACTTTGAGACACACCCACTCGGTTTGGTTTAACAGAACTGTTCAAGTGTCACCTGAGCTTCAGCCAAACTTCTGAGAGCATTTTTGCACTGAATCACTACTAATATTACATTTCTATACAACTCAACTGCAAATGCAGATATGCTTTATAGGGAATAACAATGCAATGAGATAGCATGCTTTGTTAACCTAAAATGATAAGCTGACATTTAATCTAAATGGCCAGTTACATGTTGATAATGAATATATTAATAAGTGTTTCCAGATTTTTTTCTTTTAATATCTGATCTTGCCATTAAACAAACAACATATTTTTTCTCAGTAACTGATAGCATTCTATCTCTGTTTGAGTCTGTTTGGGTCAACTACATATGGGATTGAGTTTCAGTACCAGGTACTGCAAACGGTACCCTGTCAATGTAGCTGGTCATCATAGCAATGCTGCATGAAACACAGGAGGATCTTGAAGGAATGCTCTTCTTGTTTGTCAGTATTGTCATTATAAACAGAGAATTCAGATGACGAGATAAGTAATTGCAACTGTAATGCTTCTCTTGGCCCAATCAGTAGTCTTCAGTGTTATTGTCACTCAAACTTTTTTGCCTCAGTTTGCCTGGAACATTGATGGAGGCCAAAAAATGTACCAGATACTATCCACATCACAAATAATTTCCCTCTGGGATTAATAAAGTTTTTTGAATCTTGAATCTTGAATCTTCTGCCCAGTGGAAAATTAAAAAAAAGTAGAGTCAAGGCGAGGCAAATTAGTAGACTGAATAAATTAACTCTGGTGTAGTAAATTTACTTAAATTAACCGTCATCAGGGCCGGCTCTTGGCATAGGTGAACTAGGCGGTCGCCCAGGGCGCCACTTGCTGGAAGGGGCGCAGCTTCAGGCCCTCAAGAAAAAAAAAAAAAAGTCACTTGCAAATATCGTCAGTCGTGGGTTTTTGAGCTCGTTTTCTAAACAGAACTGCTAGGTGGGATACATTGCTACTCAGTATCAGGCCCACAAAATGGCACATGATGCTTATGCCAACCTGAATCAACTGCTAAACTGTCATGTTAGCTCTAGTCTTGTCTCTTCTGTATAATTTTGTTTAGGAAATGCTGTTATCCTTTTTTATCCGGAGAACCTTGTTATACCATTGTCAGTCAAAAATTGTTTGATGGCACACCTGCGTAGACAAACCATAAAGCATTCAAACAGACTCCATTGTCTAACTTCACTTTCCTCACTAATTTCTCAGTGCTTTGAAACAAGGGCATCAAGGCTCTTCTCAAATAACAATCTGTCTCTTTACTGAGAAGAGAAGAGAAGAGACATTTATGAGCCTCCTGATCAGACGGAGTGTTGACATGGATCATTTCTCATACAATATCTGGCTGAAACAAAACAATGTCCTTGCACTGATGCTCAAACATTACCCAAGAAGATAATAAATGATCACCGAACAGCCAATTTCTCTAAATGTTCCTACCAGGCCTGGATGCTTCATTTGAGAACTGTTAAGGGACTGAATATTGCCAGGTCAATGATTCACATGACTTGAGAGCTTGTTCTCTGGAAACAGCTGTTTGCTGTGACTCTTCGATGAGAGCTGAGACTGATGAAACAGTAAAACTGCCTGAGGCTTAAAACAAAAACATTAACATGAAAGATGTTAAACCTTCAGATTTTGGCAGTGAGTTAATAAGTCATTACTCCATTATTACTGAACAATGTAGGTCTTGAGACATCCTCTGCACAGGAAAAACACCAGTTATTTAGACACAGGAACAGCATTATTTTTAAGCAGTTACTGGCATTGTCAAGTCTTGGGTAGTAGCTAGGCTTAAATGGGCATTAAGTCTAAATGAGCTATTTTACCATGTTGCATTTTTGTGTTTGTTAAAGGGTATCTACGAACTAGGTTTATGTTGGCTGTTCCAACCACAATACTCAAAATGTGGGGAACAACAGTTTTGCAGAGGTTTCCCATCATAGAACAGGAATGCTCCCATGGATTGTGTGAGAGGGCAGGGAAAGACAACCTTCATGTGCATTTAGGCTGGAGGACGTGTTGGAAACAGACGCTATACCCTCCTCACTGTAGAATGCATACATTGCACACTGTTTCATAGCCCTTCCCAGTCTTGCCTGAGCAGGTGTAGAGTTGGTGTGGAGGGGAAGGCTGCACCCTGCAGGAACGAATAGAAAGGAAAGAAATGGAGACCACTGCACACCACCTGTCTCCACCTTAGTACTAAAAACTCTGAGGGGTACTTTGCAGTGGCTGCAAAATCCTGCTCAGTGTTCCATCTGAAGAACTGAAAAGCAAACTTATAAAGTCTGTTTACCAGGCTACCCTACAATCCCACTGAAAAGGGAGGAAAAAAACGATAAAAGCAGCTTTCATGCTAAAGGGTACAGAAGCAGCCCCGTTTACACAGTGTCATATAATTCTATTGAAAATAAATAGTGTCCTGTTGAAAGATTTTATGAGCTTGATGAGTCAAGGACTTGGTGAGCTCTTCTACATAATCAGTTGCATATTGTAATCTCAGGAATTGCAGGGTTATAGCTGCATTATACTGTGATAAAACGGCAGTTTAGTAGCACCAACTTAGTACACTGACCAGAAAAGACAAAGCAGCTAAGTGGAAGAATTTCTGATGATTTCCCCAGACAGTGCATTGTCTCTATGTATTTTACATTATAATACTTGTTGTTTCCATCATATAGTCTGCATCAAACCTTTGAAGTATGCAACCCAAATGTCACTACTGACTACTCCACTGACTTTGTATGTTATCACGCCAGTCAGTGGCCACGCTGTTTTTATCCGTACTAAAGATATTGGGTAGTAGGTGACTTCTACATCGTCCAGTAGGCTCAAATGTTGTTGTCATGGTTGCAATAATGCATGCAATACATGCTGACATGATTAAACAGAGGTGGACCCAGAATGCACTCATGCACACGAGGAGTAAAGTAAAAGGGAGTTTAACAAAGTCAAACTACAGGTTTGAACTTGGTCGAACTGAAAGCAACCTCCAGACAGAGGCAATGAAATAAATATATAAAAAGGCTGAAACACATTATGAGAGAAAACTGAGAAACACAACGGAGTTGATTCTGTTTATTCAGAGGTGAAGCTGTACTTCACAGTCTGGGTACAGTCTGGGTAATATTTTCTCTTCAGTGCTTCCACAGGAGAAGAAGGAGGGAGGGGATTTCTTAATGTTAATGCTAAAATAAAAAAGTAAAACAAAGTTTGTTCATGAGCCCCAAGTCTCTGTGTGAGCCAATTCACACAGAGACTCTAATCACCATCTCTGTATCTTACTAAACCTTAATATCTTTACTAAGAATCTGAAACATTCAGTATCAGTGATGGAACACCACCTCATCTACTCCATTTGCTACAAGGTCTCCAACTACAATTGAACTGTGGACAATGTGGTAAAACAACAAGATGCATGTGCTGGGGCACTCAGCTATATACTAATTTCATAATACATGTTACACAAAATAGTCAGTTCTCAAAAAGCACGCAAGGTAACATGTCAACAAGTTGCATAGCAAACAGACTAAGCATACTGTACATGTGCACACACAAACATGTTAAAGTTGAGCATATAAGCACTCCAAATGGTTTACTGGGCTTACTGGAATAGAACACAGCCATAATTATTATTAGTAAAACCTACTCTGGTGAAAGGTGAAATGTCTGCTGTGAAAAAGACCAGTAGTACAGTGTCATTGACAGAGGTGTAACTTATAAGCTGTGTAGCAACGTAAAAATAGCAGCAAGTGACAAGCAATCATCAGTCAGACAGAGGCCTGAATGGCATCACTGCTCCCCATTTTCCAGGGAACTTGTTCTCATTGGTTTTGCTTGAGTGAGTTCCTTTCTGTTCATTTGATTAGATTATCATTTCATTGATAATCTATACAACAGCCTAATACAGTAATTTAGTTTAGAATTAGAGGTAGATTTGGATACATATCAATCAGGTATCAGCAGAAAGAAAACTCCAGTTAAATAGGGTAAGTTTACCTTCACTTTCTTTTGAAAAAGAACATAAAAATGTACATATTGTTTATGTTGTTAATGTACATAGGTTTGTTATGATGTCACTAATATGCAAAATAGTACCAGGTTATAAGTGTCTTTATCAGGACTTTTGCCATCTCATGTACACACTGATCAGCCACAAAATTATCACCACCCAATGTTCTGACACCTCTGAACATGATCTTTGTCAGCATCACATTTTTCACATGCTGACATTTGTCCAGCACAACATTATCACCACCAGGTGGATAAATCTGCAGACATGTCAGTCTAATGTGACTAGTAAGAATCCGCCTATAAGATTTATTTAACCAGGGAGATTATTTCTATTGTCAGAGAAGTTCAGAAATACTTTTACATGAGCAAGACCTGAGTACTAACAGTTCCATGGATACACAGAGAAAGGCCATGCCAACAGGACTCAGTTTCCCAAGAGCAAATTAGCATTTAAATTAACTTTGAACACAGCTTTTATGGGAAAAAAATGATGATGTTAGCATGAATGGACGCATCTGAGAAAGCAGATTGACGTGGGTGGATGGTGTATACCTTGGTATAAAAGCACAAAGCAGCATATGCAGCGTAACACAGCAGCTCGGCTGGCTGCTCATGTCCCGCTCATCTTTCTCACCCGCCGTCAGATGAAAGAGGCTCAGCGGCAGCTGCTATCTGTGCTGACAGCTCCGGTCATGGCCACGGCAAGGAGCGCTGCTGGTGGAGCTGCCTCCACCTGCATACATAAAGCTGTCTGGTCCAGAGTCTCCTCTTCCCTGGCGGGGTATCAAGCATGTCTGCACAGGCAGCTATCAAGCCTGCCTCGTTTGTTTCTTGTTCAGACAGAGATAGTGTAAAGCTGTGTGGTGATGGTTGCCCAAGCACTCGCCCTCCCTCCCAGCAAAAGATTGCTGTATGACCCCCAGCCAGCACAATCACATTCCCACACTCCAGGTTGTGTGTGTGTGTGTGATGAATGAGGATCCTTCTCACAGCGATAAGGCAACCACACCAAAGGGTTTTTCAGGAATGATGACAGCCGGCGTTTTGTGTATCCAAGCGAGAGACAAGTCATTTGTGTTCAATTCCTGGGCCAGCATACTCACCGCTTTCTGCCAGCTTGTGCCTCTGGTTTGAACGCAGCCACACAGGATAATGTATTCATGTGTTGTCAGTGTAAACATGTGCTCACAGCTGCTTTAACAAAGCAAAGAAAACTAAGCCTAAAGTACATCCTGTTAGACCTTACAGCTAACCAGCCAGGACAGGCTTCCTTTCATACTCCAAACTCTTTTGTGGGCCCAGCTTGGTGAACATATTGTGGATAAGATGAATTTCAAAAAGACCACACCACACACACACACACACACCATCCCCTACCCTTCGAGGCTGCAAAATTCATGCACTTCAGCATATTATTTCAAAGTGCTCCAAAAACCCTGGAAAGTGACTACACGCTTCAGGGTGAAAGATGATGTGGGCTTTGCGAGGTACAGTGTGCAGAAATACTCCATAAAATGGTTTCCTGTTTCCCCCTGGTGTACGTGTACAGTTAAAAGAAGAAAAGGGGGAGAAAAGAGGAGAAAGTCTGAGAAAAGCATATTTCCCATCATAGAATCCATTGTAGCCAAGGATATAAAAGACATATGTGGTGTACGTATTCCTTCTGCGCTAGGCTACAATCCCCCTGTCCTGTAGATTATTTATGCTCCATACTGACTGTGGTCTTCATCTATAATGCATATGGTAAATAAATAATTGTTCACCTAGCGATTTTCTCCTGAAGGGGAAAGTAACAGTGCAAAGAAAAATAACACTCCTGCAAATGGCACTCACCCCGGCCTCATCTATTCCACCTCTGTCTGAAACCTTCCTTGAGACACACAGGTTCTTGATGGTCCTGATGACCAAGGCATCACCTCTGTGAAGGTGCCCTCTGTTTTGATAGATAGAGAGGTCAGGGAACAGGAAATATAAACTTCACTTGTTTCCACGTTGAACACGCAACGTGGAAACCTTTTCAACCCTCCTCACACATTCTGTGTCAGATATTTCTCCCCCAATAATTTCCTACAGTTTCTCTGACGTCCACTGAGGATACAGGCTTATAATCACACAATAATCACGCTTTTTATCAAGAGCAAGTTAGCATTGTCCTCCTTGGTGACATCACATGCACACAGTACATATAAATTAGTTAATCTTATTTTAAAAAGCATGCATGTTTATCACACCTACTATTGAGTTCAAATATTATAATAATGAATGAATAATTCACTTTAGATGTATTCTTCACTCTGAATTACTATTTCAGACAACTTAATCAGGTTGCACGGTGGTTAGCACTCACAACTAGAAGGACCTGGGTTCAAATCCACTGGTCGGCCTGATGTCTTTGTGTGTGGAGTTTGCAAGTTCTCCCCATGTTTGTGTGGGTTCTCTCTGGGTACTCTGGCTTCCTCCCACAGTCCAAAGACATGCATGTTAGTTTAATTGGCGACTTTTAAATTGCCCATAGGTGTGAATGGTTACCTGTCTGTATATGTCAGCACTGTGATAGGTGACCTGTCCAGGGTGTACCCCGCCTCTCACCCAATGACAGGATAGGCTCCAGCACTCCCGCAACCCTTAACAGGAAAAGTGGGTAGGACAGTGGTTGGACAGACAACTTAATCCATTGAAGTGAAATATATGCTGTATATTGATGCAGTAATGTAAGTGTTTTACTCTCAACAAAGTAGCAATGTCTTTTGTTGAAAATCAGTTCTTTACTATATATACTGAGCATCTTTGGCACAAACACTTGTTTGAGGGTTTGAGTTCAGTCTGATCTGATTTTCAGGCTGTGACCATTAGTTCACTGTCTGTTCTCAACCTACTGATTTTTTTTTAGGTCATTCATAACCACCCATGTGTGTTGTGGTGTGTGTGAGATTACTTAAAATGTCTTTAACTTTAATCTACCTCATCTGCAATGCATGCAAACAGTGAATCTACAGCACCTCGAAAAGTTGTGATGCTATGGACTGTAGCAAACTGTAGCTTTAAAAAATGTGTCTAAAGAGTACTGAACTTTTTTCAACGTGAATACTCGACTTTAATGGTTCTTCATATCTTTCATATTCTTCATCATTCATTTTGAGAATATAGTGTGGATATGCAAGAATGGTCTTAAATATGACTTGTTGAAAGCTGCAGAAGCTGTGTATTAGCCTTTTTCAGGCACATGCAGATGTGATGGTGCTGGGCCTCAAGCCCCTGCCTCTTATCAAACTAAATGTGCCCCTTTCAACATTAACTAACCCTTTAGTGCATTCACTAACTATTTCATTATTACTGATGCCTCAAATCTCTTGATATATGAACGTTTCTATCTGCACAACAAACATCAATGTGCAAATGTTTCCATTTGGTGTAAGGGAACAATAAAAGTAGGTTTAGATTTAGAAAAACACTTGGGGAACACTGACAATCCCAACACAGACACCATCTAATGCATAATGCCAGCCCATTTTTGTCCTAAATGAAAGAAAGAAAGAAAGAATAACAATAGCTGCAAAAATAGTGAAAAAATGTGAATGCATCATAATAAAAACAGCAAAAAAAAGGTTCAGAAGGGTTAATGAGTCCATGACTGAGGACAAAGAAACGAAGGGAAAAGGCCTCAGCTGAGGAAGCTACAGCGAGGAGTCTCCAAGAGGAGTCAGGGCTGTTATCTCACACTTGTCCAGGTCTTGTGGGACTAATTAATTAGACTTTTGCATGTTTTGATACAGAGAGAAACAGAGAAGAGATGGAAGGGAAGACAGGGAGAGAAAAAAAAGAAGAAGAAAAAGCGGATAGGAATCGAAGGCTGTCTCAGGAGAATCCAGCCTGCATAATGACATGCCTTCCTCTTTCTGTGCATCACCATACACCCCTCTGCAGCTTTCCTCAAAGGTGCACGGCACAAGGCAAAGGGAATTCTTAATAAAGAGTGGGGCTTGTATTGAGTTGTTGTGTTGCCAGAACATGAGTGTAGCTCATAGCCAGACCTCCCGCTGCCTTCCACATTGCCACCATGAACACAGTCATTAGCGCAGCGTTGTTACAAATGAGTGGGCAACAGAATCACAGTTGGGAAGGGTTTCTAGAAGCATTACTTATCCAGGGATCAATTTTGCGTGTGATTAAACACAGTTAACTAATTATGGTGACAGTATGAGTTATGATTATGGGAAAATCATATGAATTACAACACGGTGGCGTAAAAATCCTGGCTGTGATTTATCTGAAGAGGGATCATTTGGGGGCCAGAAAAGAAAAATAGCATTAGCAGACGCAAAACATATTAATACATGGCTAATGAACATCCTGCTAAACAGCATTCGTCACCATCATGTTAATTTTGCATGACATTCAGCAGAAAGGAGAAAAAACTGAAGAGGAGCAGGGAAAACTAGCACCAGCACTGGTCATTTTTTGAAGAGGCAGTTCACTTTTTATCTCCAACATGCTAAAGTGTTCTTTTATAGAAATGAACACCATTAACTGTGCCAGGATGCTAATGTCAGGGTGGATAATTACTGGGTTAAGCTTTTTCTTTAGCGGCCCACAGTCAAACATTCATTGTCATGCTCCATTAACAGAATCACAGCAAGGACTTCACTGTCATGGCTAAAATGATATTTAGGATAATATTTGATATTTATGTTTTAAATGTTTTTATCACGCTTGAACACTTTCTAGAGCTACAACTATCCTTTTTATTCTATTAAGGATCAGAATGAACTGATTGTCAGTGTACTGTATCAGTGTTTTAACATGCCTTATGAATATCAACAGTTAGATCCAGATACAGTATGTTTCATCATTCTGCCTTTGTATGCCACCACAGTGTTGTGCCATGGTCAGGTCCAACCCCTGCCAAAATGAGGCTGCCTAAATATATACAGCGCTGAGATGTAAATTGTTGTGTCACTGACCTTCAGAACTGACCATATGACAATTAGAAGGGTGATTCCCAAGTAATGTCTGATCTGACGGGTGTTTAGTGAACATTTGGTTAAGTTCAGTCCACTTCAGGTTAGGAAAAGTTTGGTTGGTCAGGGTTTGAAGAAACCAGTGTAGACTGTTGGTTACAGAGAATATGCAAAATCTCCAGTAGAGAAGTCAAACACCTTCTATCCCTGAACATCTATGCATCCTTATCTTTTTTTTCCTTGCAAACTTTAAAATGTTAGAATCTCATGATAAATCTGACTACTGTTATTCAACAAAGTAGTATTGTTGCTGTTATCTTTTCATCAGCAAAAAGGAAATACACACAGCATAAGTTTATTTTCTCTGCTTTTTTATTTTTTGTGGCAGCAAAGATCTGTCGAGTCCTTTGGACATATAAGGTACCCTTTTGGATGGGTCTATAATCAGAGCTGGTTCAGGTGACTCTGAACCATCTCTAAGTTATATAGGCTTAGTCTGCTGGGGGACCTACTTTGATCCTCTCCTCTCCTCTATCCATTTATATGCCACCATTTCTTATCAACTTATCAATTTTGTGTCTTCTCTCTCCCATAGTTGTGCCTCTTCCTCTCTGTCTTTTTCTCTCTGTACCTTTCTGCAGGTATCTCCGGTGTTGAAGCTGTTTGTATCCAGTGTGCAGTTACTGGCCCAACCAACCTGCCCAGTGTTTTTTTGCACTTCTTTTCTCTCTCCACTTTCCACTCATCCCAACCGGTCGAGGCAGATGGCCTATAGATGGACTATATAGTTGATTATCATTTTCCACACAATTCTGTAAGGTCTTAAATCTTATAATGTAAAGTCCCTTGAGATAATTTGAGATTTGGTTCTATATAAATAAACTGTATTGAACTGAATTCTCCTCAGCTTGCAGAGCTGAAATCTGCATTTGATTTCTTGAATAGAGGAATGAGGAGGTTCATCCTAGGAGGCATTGCTAGGAATCTAAGTGCATCAAATACGTCCTTGATTACCTCATGTAAAGATGGGTTATTAATGGTTTACTGTGGTTCCTACTGCAAGAACACTGTTGTGGCTGTTCTAGCTTCAACTAGGAGCCTGCCTCTTATCTCTCTCGTCAGCTTAATGTTCTATCACACAGCTCAGGATGTGGGACCGTCTGAACTGGTTTTGTCCATAAACCTTTGAACACCATTGTTCTCTTTTGCAAATAATATTTAATGAATGCCATCACTTTTGAATGTGATGGTAAATTCAGTTTCTGTTGCTATAGTTCCTCTGTGTGTGAGTGGCACAACAGTTGCTGTCAGAGGAAGTAAACAACTTGAGGCCCTAAAAGCCGCTCCCAGGAGATGCATGGATGTTCAGTCGGAGGGGCGGCTGACTGTTGCCACACTCTGCCGCCTGATAAATGCTTAGTGTTTACATTGTGCAGAGCTCGATTCAGAGATGTGAAATCTGTGGGGCATATCAAAGGCACATTCAAAGAAAAGGTTTCCCTCTGAAGTCAGTGCATGTGAAACAAACTGGAATCTAATAAATATCATGTTTGGTTTCTATTCATGAGGAATGACACAGACACAAAACTGCAGAAACCTCCAGAGCCTTTATGCATTAGCATTAATGCATTGCAGCCTCAGTTTTCATGTTAAAAATGATTTATTCACTCACTCAGTTCAAATGGCTGGATGTCAATGGGTTTAGTGTATATAGTTGAAGAGAATCATTTTAATGTTAGTGATGAATGCAACTAAATACAGAATCTACTGACATATGTCATTTGATCATTAACATAATTAAAGCTGCTAAAGTTAAAGGGAGTTTTTCCTCTTCAATGTTGCCTAGTGCTGCTCATGTGGGACTGTATTTTTTCTATATTATTCTATATATACTTATATTCTGGGAAACACTTTACAATAAGGGTACATTAATTAACATTACTTAATGCGTTAATAAGCATGAACTAACAGGTAAGTAAGGTTAACTAATGCATCTACTAATCCTTTACTAATGGTATTTATGTTAACTAAGGCATTAATTTATAATTAATTAATGTTTATAACAACCCTTATTAGCCTTACTTAATGTAGTAATAACTATTAACTAATAGTTCAGCAATACACTAAACAACAGTAAGTATCAGTTCACAAATTTCTCTTGTTGAAATGTATTTAGGCCTTACATGCTAATTCAAGTATTAAGTAACGTTAATAAATGGTTGATAAATATGTTAATTAACATGTATATCAAGTTAACAGCTCAGCCTTTTTGTTAACATAAGAGTGTGTTATGAAAGCTTATTTAAGGCTTATGATTGCCCACTTACTTGTTCATCCTCAAACGTATGACTTCTTTTTGGTTAAGGTTGAGAACAGTGGACACACCTCTCTTCATGTAGACGTTCATTTGCTCACTCAGCTTCATGTAGACATTAAACTTGTCAGTTCAATACAAAACTCCCTTAAATAACACTTTATAAATGCCCAGTAGAGCATAATAAGCCTTACTTGACTGTAATTATCATTTATTAAGGTTCTGTGTGACCCTTATTGTAAAGTGTGGACCCGTTTCCCTTATGTAACATTTTAAAAATGCTCAGTAGTGCATAATAAGCCTTACTTAACTGTAATTATCATTTATTAAGGATCTTTGTGATCCTTATTGTAAAGTGTGAACACATTTCCCTTAAGTAACACTTTAAAAATGCTCAGTAGTGCATAATAAGCCTTACTTAACTGTAATTATCATGTATTAAGGCTCTGTGTGACCCTTATTGTAAAGTGTAAAACATATCCCCTTAATTAACACTTTGTAAATGCCGAAGAGTACAGAGTAAACATTACTTAAACATAATCAATATTTATTAAGGCTGTTTGTGACTTTCATTGCGAAGAAGAAAACATGTATCCCTTTAGTAACACTAAAAAAAAAATTATTCTGCATTTAATTGCTATTAACCATTTCTTAATGCTCTTTATAACCCTTGAAAATCTAAATCTGTCAATTTTAGATTTATTTAGAATTATATAAAAGAATAACAAAAACTGTTGTATGACAATTACAAAATGTTTTTTGTCACTGTATATTATTTTGAACTACAGTTTAAATCCAAATTGAAAAGCATTTAGGAGGAGTTGACCTTAAAAATCCCAAACACCCACTTTCTTCTTCACCAGCTGTTAGAGTAACGTCTTCATCCATACTGAAATCCATCCATACATACTTAAGGGAAATGTGTTCACACTTTACAATAAGGGTCACAAAGAGCCTTAATAAATGATAATTACAGTCAAGTAAGGCTTATTATGCTCTACTGGGCATTTATAAAGTGTTATTTAAGGGAGTTTTGTATTGAACTGACAAGTTTAATGTCTACATGAAGCTGAGTGAGCAAATGAACGTCTACATGAAGAGACGTGTGTCCACTGTTCTCAACCTTTACCAAAAAGAAGTCATACTTACTTACTTACTACATTAAGTAAGGCTAATAAGGGTTGTTATAAACATTAATTAATTATAAATTAATGCCTTAGTTAACATAAATACCATTAGTAAATGATTAGTAGATGCATTAGTTAACCTTACTTACCTGTTAGTTCATGCTTATTAATGCATTAAGTAATGTTAAATAATGTACCCTTATTGTAAAGTGTTACCATATTAGGCAAGGTCTTAAACCTTACAGTGTAAAGTACCTTGAGATGACTTCTGTTGTGATTTGGCACTATATAAATAAAGTTGAATTGAATTGAATTAAAGTTACCATATATATATATATATATGTTCTATCTGTAGGAAAGTTTACCAAAAATAACAATAAAATAGTTCACTATCTGTAACCCCAAACAAGTCAAATGAAGAATTTCAGGTAACCAAGTAAATTGTAGTTGCAGTTAATTATCCAGTAATTTTTTCACAATTCAAATTAAACTGGAACTAATTAGAAAATTTAATGTACTTATCTGGAAATCTGTGCAGTTTTGTGACAATATTTCACCCAATTCTTGTGAAAAACCTGTTTCACACATTGTAATTTCATTACAACTGTGGCCTAATTAATATTTCAATTCAAGTCAATCAAGTCAAACTCCCTTTAATGGAAGAAACCACCAGCAGAACCAGGCTCAAGGTGGGCGGCCATCTGCAGGTTGGTAGGACCTGTCAGGTGTGTAAAGACACAGACAAAGTGTGTGTCTGGAACACCCTTGTTGCGTGTGGTATTGACCCAGTTGCGGAGTGAGCCACAACGGGTTAGAAGACACACGCCGTTTGCTGTTGTAACGCCCAGAGCGCTGAAAGCGGAATCCCACCGGGAGACGGCGTTACAGATTAACCGGCCGACTAGACAATAGCAAAGACAGATA
>JAUMHL010000004.1:20172206-20186951 GCA_032362345.1 Sandelia bainsii
TGAGTGGACTTCCTGTTTATATCCTGTCCTAACCAATCCTAGCTCTTCCTCGCGGTCACCTGACTCGCTCACCTGACGGGACCAGTAACTCCAAACTGGAAACATACAGCTCCGAGGCCGAGGATACCTGCAGAAAGGTACAGAGAGAGAGAGAGACAGAGAGGATAACCAACCAAGCACAATCAGGTAATATTAAAAACTTTCCACTAACTGGTAACAATTTCATTACAGCTGTGGAACAATTAGTGAGTAATTATTATGTAATTTGCAGGTTGTAAATGACTAGGTTATCAATTCGACATGCAGTTTGCTGGGACTGAGAATCGAACTGCTCACCTTTGGATATGAGGACAACTGCTCTACCCACTGTGCTATCATGCTCCCCGATGATCAAAACAACAACAACAACAACAAAATCAGCAGTTCCAGTAAAACTCACCTCAAACGTTCACCAAAACAAAATGTGTTAGTGTCATGTCTTCAGATCATCTGCACTGGGAGAGAAATAAAGAGGGAATGGTTCAAGCTGTGTGAAGTTAAGACACTTGTTAAGACAAAACATGTTTTCAAAGCAAAGTGCTCTATAAATATGTGAGGAGGTGAATGGGACAATGTCCCCTGTAATAGCATTAGAGTAAAAGAATGAGAAAATCAGTGAATACCAGATTCAGTTGCTTATACGTGGCGGTTAAGAACAAATCTGTTTTGTGTTAATAAATATTCATAGTAGCAGGATGTGTATCAGTCTGCTAGAACTTTCATTACATTCCTCTAAGCCATGCTCATATTGGAACAATCTAATCAAAACTGAAGGAGAACTCAAGAATCTGATCAAATCCCTCTTGTAATTAAACCTGCTCACATATTCCATTTCCCTCAGAAAGATATTCTAATTGTGACTATGACTTTAAGACAAGAAATTCAAATGCTTCCTTCCTTCCTGGAGTGTTTGACCCAATGATCTACTAACAAATAAAAATGTTTAAAACCAGCCCAGTGTCACTCTAGTCCTGCAATTCTCATACTGCTGTATGATCTTTGTCTTTCACCTTATTGAATATCCTACAGTTCCAACAGGTCCGGATCATGAAGACTGTTGAAAACCCACTGTTTGAATGGACTTGAATAAACTCGGGTTATTCTATGCTTCTAGATACACATTTTCTTCCACAATGCCATGTACAGGTGCAGGGTTACTGCTCCACTGCATCTGATGTCACACAATAAACTGTCAACAGCATTTGTATTGAACTAAGAGGTCTGAGTGTAGAACATGCATGAGAGGTTAAGATTCAGGGCCAAGATTCTCATCCACCTGCATACAAAGTCAGTGCAATGATGCCACAATGTAGCACAAGTACACACAGTACACACTTCAATTCATTCAGATGCCAGTTAGTTGTTATAGAAAAATGTTATCACTTGACTTGTACTCTTCATGTAAAACTTTCAAACACATCCCAACTTCTAGATCATCAATGAATGAATGAATGAAAAATGAATTGTCGATGAATTATCATGTCATCCAAAGATTCTTGCCATGTACTGAGCTTGTATTTCAGTAAATAACAAAAAGCTGTAGGTGTACTGTTGCAGAGTTAAATAAACACTGTTACTTTACGTTTGAATCCATTTAGGGAGCAAGTTTTGGGGGGACTGAAGCCTGACAAATACACTGTCAGAGAGTGCTAGATTGATTGTTTTTCTATGATTAGCAAGTAAACAGGCTGTGTTGTAGACTGTCAAGCTGGAAAAATATGAACCATGATGGGATTAAATATTTAAATATTATTCTGTAGCCAGTATTTAAATGTGACTTATTAGCCATATGTTCCTACAGTATAAACTATAAAATGATTTAACATCATTTCATTGCTCAACTACTGTAGTAACAGCACGGTCGTTGACCTTGTTGACCCAAAGTGCATGTCCTGCTTTTTCAGAGAGAAAATGCTGAGAAAAAAAAAAAAAAGACAAAAACTTGACAGGAAGAAGATGGAAAAAAGACAAAAGAAAAGAAAGAGAGACAGAATTATAGAGATGAGAAAAAGAGATAAGGAGAAGAGGGAGAAGGAGACAAGAATAAAACAGCATCAGAAAGAGAAAGAGAGAAGGAACAGAAGCCGGAAGTGATCGAGATAAAGTCAGATCAATGCATAGCCCATTGGTTATGGGCTAAATCAAAAATAGTCCAGCTAATACCATTCACACATTCACTCACAATTTCACAATAACATTCACTTCTTACTATATGATATAAAAAAAAACTGTTCTGATTTAAGTTAGTGTAACTAAATTAGATAATCTTCTATTTGTTGTCTTTTACATTATTAAAAAATAATAACACAGAATCTAGCAACAAATAGTGATAGATGATCCTGCTTTATTCCAGCTAGACCTCATGGTATGTTTTTAACATCTGTTCATTGTAAAATAACATGTTTTAGATTCAAACGTGTCTCATAAAAACTGTGTTTCTATACAACTAAACTGCAAACGGATATACAGTGCATTTTGTAGGGAATGTAACTGCAACCGGATTATAATTTTTGTTAATATAATGATATAAGTTGACAATTGACATCAACGGCAAGTTGCAAA
Organism: Sandelia bainsii; assembly: GCA_032362345.1. Taxonomy (NCBI): domain Eukaryota; kingdom Metazoa; phylum Chordata; class Actinopteri; order Anabantiformes; family Anabantidae; genus Sandelia; species Sandelia bainsii. Next base: position 20,174,808 of record JAUMHL010000004.1, read on the forward strand.
TACATTCTGCCAGAATATTCAGTCTTGCAGTACAACATTCACTTTGTCTGACTACAGTCTTTTTACAGTTGTCATTTAATGTAGCTGCTTCTGAAGCCATTTCTACTTGTTGCTGATCAAACCAAATGAGCATGAAGGGGAGGAGCTAGACACTGAACTGCCACTATCCAGCACCTTACCCTCCTTGATCAGATTTAATTTCTCTGCATGCAAAAAGTGTCGGATCAGTTCTTAAATATATCAGAAAGAAAAGAAAAAAATATGTTTGGTGTTCAGAAGGAGGCTGAGAAACTGGAATCCATGATGGCTTGCTCTAATTCAAGCAGGCAAGTAAAAATTCTCCTACATGTCAAATAATAAACTAAATGTCAGACCTCACGATGTGGTCTAATGATCTGATCGTAAAAAAAGAAAATTACTCATAAATTATTTATATTAATCATAGTCCAATAACTAAGACTTGCTATGAGAGAAGTTCTGAGTATAGAATTTCATGCCTGCAAACTTTGAGAATTTTCCAACATATTAAAATATATTAATGCATGTCTGTGGAATTAAATAAGAAAAACATGGTTGTAGAGGCTGCTCCTTTCTCCTTGTTTCAGTCTTCTCTGGTGAAACTGCCATATTGCTTGAACTGACTAATTGACAGGTGACAGCCCCTTTTCCCTTCTCTAAAAGAGGGACTTTCGGGGTTGCCTGGAAAACATTGATCTAATGTGGCAATGTGTTGAACAAAGGCATGGGCCAACTGATCCATTACTGCTGATTACGCTAAAGGTCAGGGGAAAAGTTTTCTAGGATACACAAAGCAGCATCAGAACAGCACAGTTAGAAAAGCAAAGAAAACAGAGGAGTTAGGTCTACTTTTCTCACAGTGTGTTGATGAATTACTATCATTAATTAAACTGTTTCCTCTTACCTTAGATAAGAGGAGTGAAATGATTTCACAGTTTGGACCTAAACACAAGACTATAGATCAGCAGTGAGGTAGTGTTAAAGACATTAACAAGCACAGAACGTAAAAGAGGAAATAGCTAAATACAAAACCTAATAATTACTAAACGCAACAGCACATAATGTCTCACACTGGACTCAAACGTCTGTCTCCTGTGGGAAAGTCCTGCGTGTCATTGATCCACCCAGCCACCAAACCCTCAGTACCTCATTGCTCTAGGTGCCAAATATTGATGTGTCTGGTTTGCAATTGAAGTCGACTGAACATCCTGTGAGTCTCATACCTATGCAAAGGACCTGACAAAGCATCATTATCTGAACCCATGTCAATGAGAACTGTAAAGCAGTTGGCAGAGCAATAGTCCATGAACCACAGGGTCAGTGGATTTGAGTGCTGGTTCCTCAGATGTCGAGGTGTCCTTGGACAAGACACCAAAACCACACAGTAGTATCATCATCTATGTGCAGCAGTTCAAACAAAAAATCCCTCAGGGGGATCAATAAAGTATCTATAAATGTATAAATTTTATTTATATTGTGTTGCTTGAGTTTGACTTTACTTCTGTTCTGAGGACAAAACTATTACAAAGAAATTCTTTGTACAGGTTGTTACCCCTACATTATTATAATAGCTCCCATTGTGTGTCCCATTTAGATTTAGGGGGGACAGATAGCCCTAAATAAAAGTTAGCATACTGCTATATCAACTCTTTTTTTGTACACACCCTGCTCCTTATGTCAGCAAACAGACATAGCCTATATGATCAGTACAGCACAAATCACTCTCAGTGTAATCAGAACCAAACATCAAGCTTGTGCCGAGGATTTCCATCTCCGTCCTCAGGATGGACAAATTCTACAATTAATCAGCGCATTAATCCTCCACTGTGTTCCAAGACTTATTCAGACATAGCAGCCAGAAGATCAAATTGCTTAGAATATCACTTATGGCATAAGACAACTCGTGCACTCATTACATGTTCCTTTGAAGTCATTTCAGTTTTACTTGCTGGTGGTCCTGAAAAATATCTGTGGACCCTGCATAATGTGTTTTGTGAGGTGCTTTGTTACATAAATCTTGAGGTTTAAAAATGCCTAATGATTAAAGATGTGCAATTCATTAAGAGTAAAAGATTCAATATTTATATGAGATTTCGACAAACTTTACTGTGTAAACCTAAGTCCCCTGAAAAGTCAACTTGCTGCACTGTTGCTGATTGTACTTTAAATTCAGCCCATAAACACAATCATAAAAGCACTGCTGACTCAGGGGAGACAAGGAAATGTTCCTTCTGCTCTCAGAATGCTTCATTTAGAGCAAACAAATTTGAGTCATCTTTTCTGTCACTGTTGCAGTGTTAAAACTACATAACAGCAGATTTTTCCTCTATTCAAAAATCACTTCAGAGGTTTAACAAGAAAGAGAGCAGCTGGTAAGATGATAGGTGCAGGATGTGTGTAGCTAGAACTTTATACAACCTGATTTATACTCAAAGACAACACTTAATCTCTTGCTCAGTTGTTGCAAACAAAAAGACAAGACACTTAAATTACATTGATAGAAAGTGTGTATCCATTTCAGTGAAAATGTAAGTATAGGACAAATGCTTCAGTCTTTTATTACAGCCCAGCAGTAACCAGGTATGTTAGTGTAATAATGTCTTAACAAGAAATAACCAACAATAAGACAGAGCTAGTCTGACTTCTGTTGGTTACTTCAAAAAAGTTTTTTTCTTCTTTCTTCTGTCTACAAAGTCCATGGGTGTGTATTTGCAATGTTTGTACTAGACCAAACCTGTTACCTGCATTTATCTCTAAATAAAATCTGGACTCAACCCAACTTGTTCATTTATGACCCATGACCTGAGAAATAGCCGCAGCCTAATTAAACACACACACCGATCAGCTACGATATTAACATTATTTGGTGGTTTTACTGTTTTGTGATGAGCAGGGGTTTTATTTTGATACCTGTCAATGGTCATTACATACCACCAGGTTGTGTTGGCTGATCAGCGGAGTCAGCGTCATGGGAGGGCATTCACAGACCATGCCACCCCTCAGTGACAGGCCAAGCATTTGGCACTGAACTTGTATTAGTTACCTTGGAGACTGTACTATGGAGCATATTCTCATGCTTTAACATTTTGGTGCATGTACAGCAAAATGTGAGAATTTATATTCCACTCCACTTCACTTTATGACGCCAGCTTGTGATGTTTGACATGTGTATGTACCCACAGGTACACGACCCGGTGCAGGACTCTGGAGACTGATTGTCATACCTCAGATCTGTCGTGGCCATTGAACAGTAGACCAACACTTTACATTTGTAGGGCTGCTTCAGGGATTGTGAGAGTTTGTGTATCCAGTCTACATGTGCTTTGTGGATTTGGAGAAGGCATATGACCGTGTCTCTTTGGGGGTCTTTATGGGGTGCTGGGGCTGATGTTACGGCCATCTCGTCCTTGTATAACCGGAGTGAGAGTTCAGTTCCTATTCTTGGCAAGAAGTCAAACATGTTTTCAGTTAGTGTTGACCTGTGCCAGGGTTGTCCCTTGTCATCGGACTTGTTTGTGATGTTCATGGAGAAGGATCAGTTGGGTGCAGAGTGTACATGACCTCTGGATCACTTCTTTTGCGAATGATTCAATTCAGTTGACTACACCAGACCATGATCTTCAGCATGCACTGGAGTTCTTTGCAATCAAGTCTAAAGTGGCTGGGATGACAGTCAACACCTCTAAAGCCATGGTTGTCTACCTTTGTGTGAGGAGTGACGTGAATGCTTGCAAGTGGAGGAGTTCAAGTGTCTCAGGAGCATGAAACTGGCAGTGGGACTGGTATAGCATCAGCTGTAATGTGGATGTTGTACCAGACTGTTCTAATGAAGGAAGAGCTGAGCTGCAAGGCAAAGCTTTACATTCTACATTCTAGCCCTCACCTACAGTTAAATAATAGCATCCTTTATGAAGTGAAACAAAACCCTTAACTTCTCCATGGATCTGACCATAACCTGAAGTGTCAAGTTTGATTAACATATTTTACTGATGTACTGATTTGTAACAAGAAAAAAACCAATATGAGCCCAAAATAGTTAGCCCTCTAACAACACTAACAGTGTAACCTTTCTGACTCACAACTGACAACAGCCTCTTAGGGTAGTTTCTAACTAGGCACATGTCTCCAATTGCATGGTTTTCAAGCATGGACATTAACCTTGAGCTCCTGCCATAGATGTTTCGGGTCATTGCCTTATTGACGACCTAAAGCTAGACTTGCAGCAGATTTTTTTACACTTGTCAACTTCTTTCTAGAAGATTCCAAACACCCAAACAATGTTCAGGATCAATCAAAAGCAGCATCCAAGTGCCTAAACAGCTCAAGTTTGATCTCATCAGACCAAAGCACAGACTTGCAAAACTCAAATGTTCACTACATTTGGCATAAAACAAACCTCAAGATTTATTTTACATTCCCAAATGTACCTACTGGGCTTAACATTGATGAATGTTGTACTATGTAAAGTTTTATGAATGATGCAAACACAAATTTAAGTGAAATAGTCTGTGGTTCCTTAGAGGAAGAGGTAGGATGCCTCATAATAGACCCAGAACATGCTGCAGGCCACCTAAGACATTATTTAGTTGGGTTATTACATTTGAATGGGCTGGTTGTTGTTACATGTTATTGCTGTAAACTAATAATTTGTTCAAAGTGACAATGAAGAGCAATTTACTGAAGTTTGAGAAAAAAAATCATTTTGGTCTAAAAACATTTTATGTAATTTAATTACTATGTTGAGTTGACTAACAATTGACAAAAAGTGAAATAAAATAAAATAACACTAGGACTAAATATGACTAAAACAAACTCAATTTTAAATTCAGTACTAAGACAGTGTAAAGACAAAATTAACACTAAAAAGTAAGCTTACATTGCCACAAGACATTATTTCTCAACACTGTTAATGATCCATTCCATTTAGATTGGAGGAAACAAACAAAATAGCCAAACAGACAGATATATGTAGGGGAGGGGCTGTTTGAGTGACAGCCTGGAAAGACTTGTCATCTGTAAAAGCTCTACCTTTAGTGTTTCCTCTCAGACTCACCTCTCAGAGTGTCCATGCCAATGTCAAACTCATTAAGCAGACATGTTGATGGCCACCTTTGACGGAAAACTGATACCTTTGTTGCGCAGGCAGACTCACATTCAGTCTGGGAGACAGACTGACTGCACCCCAAGGACAGCCAGTAAGTGGAGAGGGACAGCAGAGGCCTTTCTTTGTTTGAGCTTTCTCTCCAGTTTCACACTAAACTGTAATCTCATCTCTGCAGATAAAAACACACACACACACACACACACACAAATATACACCCACATTAAATGTCCACCCACTGAACAAGGAAATGACCTGGTGACCTGATGAGATTGAGATGACCTTGAATTATTCATTTCTGTCTTTTCAGAGGCAAGACACACAGGGACAAACGGCAGAGCTCTGATTGACACTGCAGTGTTTTCTAAATAACTGGACCTGACTGAAAAGGTCTGCTTTCACAACAGCGCGTCACATGAGGTTGCTTAAATACTTCACAAATACTAGGAGAAATACACTCTGAATCACCAAAATGATACAAATACACATACAGAACACAAAGGACTCTACTTTCACACTGACACAATGACTAGCAGTACACTCCAATTGTTTGGTACTTTTCTAAACTTGAAACTCGCTCGGTATTCAGGCTGCACAAACTATGTTGTGTGTATTTTAGTGGAAAACATGTTCTAGGCTGTGCTGTAGTGCTGTAGGCTATGTTGTCTCAGACAATGACAATCTGCTGATAATCTGATGGTTTTTCCAGCAAGAAAAAACACAGTACTTCATCTGGAGGCAGCAGGATGCATGTGGATAAATCTGCAGCCTCTGGTTTGAGAAGTGCCACACAGAGCACAGTACCATTACACACAGACATCCACTGTGTTTACCTTCACTGAAGAACATACAAATGAACCAGGCTGCTACAGTGTAACATCTCTGCACACATGGTTGGAACTCTGACTTGACAACGACTACAGCTCATTAATGTTTTGTTTCACAGCCTCCTATCCAATATAAAAACACTAGTGGAGTCACCTTAAATGTATTTCTGCTTGAAATGTGTTTGAAAGCGACTGTGCCGTGTTGTATTTTCTTAAAGAGCATCTTTTACATTTGTCATCATACATAATTAAACCAGCTGTTTCAAAGCAATGCGACAGTCCAAGGTCTGACTAGCTTCTGTAAATTCATACAAAGGATTTATGTGGATTTCTTTAGTTACTGCTCCTGAAAATATGATGCTCCTTACTAAGCATAGTCAAAGTAGTGGTGTACCTAAGTACATATAGTATATAAAATGTCCTTCACACTTAATCTTCAAAATGAACTGACAATATTGCATCAACATTTTTACTGGCTGAAAAGAAAGTTTTACAGCAGTTTAGCAGTGTCTTCATCTAAGCCATCGCCCACGATATAAGCAACAGAAAAGCCAGGGACGGTAAGAGGAACAATCATAATCTGATCGAATATTAACTGATTAGCCTGTCAACAGACTTCCTTCAGTTCAATAGTATGTGTAATCAGATTAGTGCTGAACATCAGGGTGCAATGATGTACTGTGTGCACCGACTGTTCAAGTACATTTTTGTGGAGAACATAATGTGTTTGACTGATTGTATCCACCACATCGTTTTTTGATTGAACATAATACATTTACATTTATTAATGGAGAGTATTTTGCAAGGATGTGGTTGGGTTGAATGGATGTCTCTCAAAAGCTCCAGTGGTCATAATTGGTCTCCTTTTCACTGCTGTTCAGTGTTTAATATGTGTTTTAGTCAAGCTTAATTTTGCCAGATGGTATTTATAAATGGAAACCACTGAACAGCAGAGAAAAGGAGACCAATTATGACCTGTATGGCTTTCAATACACATCATAAAGCCTGGGACTCAAGTGCAACTCAAGTGCATGATTGGTTAAGTTTAGGCAACAAAAGCACTTTGGTTAAGATTAGGAAAAGATCATGGCTTTGCATAAAGCAGTGCCTAAATGTAACAATAAAAAAAAAGTTTATTAACGCTGTAGTCAGACAAAGTGGATGTTGTGTTATGTTATATCTATGTTGTCTGGGAACATCATATTATGTATTTGTGACTTGACATATTGCCAACATATTCTCATTATGTTAATATCGATAAATGGTTTTAATTATTTGGCCTACAAAATGCATTTGTAATTGCAGTTTAGTTGTTTAGAAACATAACATTTAAGGTAAAAGGTTGTATTACTGGGAGTACATGTGAACAGAGATGTGATTGCTTACCAGTGAAAAAGAGGAAACAAGCCGCATATTCAAAGACTCTTAATCTTTGCAATAAACTGAACAAACCAGGTTGACATTTTAAGGTGTCCAGTACTTTGGTTTATGACCAAATACCAGAAAGCTGTATTCATTTTTTCAAGTGAGCAAATGTTGTCATACTAAATATTTAAATCATAGACTTTATGATTGTTAGACTTTGTGCAAAAAACAATCATATATTCAGTACTGTACCCAGCTCAAATAAATAAATAAATAACTCACTTCAGGGACCCACTGTGGGGCTAATATGTCATACCAGGAAGTGACATTCTTTCAGGAGCACTAACACTTCAAGGAAAGTAAGGATGACAGGAGCATCAGAGAGCAGTGCTCCTGACCTGCTAATCCTCTCTGCCCTCTGGGAACCTGCCTCTCGACATCTGCCTCCAGCTTCAACCAGCAGCAGCAGCTTCATTTCTCTAATGTGAGCATCACACATGCTGCCAACAACAGCTGGCTTTGCTGTGGCCGCCCTGTGACCTGCAGTACTGACCTTCACACACATGCACATACACACACACACACACACTGGAATAAGTGAACACAGTTTGCACAACACACTTTATCCTGGGGTTAAATAAGTAAGGCATAGAGATTGGTTGCACATTACATAACATTTTGTTGACAAAATTACACTCAGACAAACGCACAAAGAATTGGAAGTCACCCAGATACAAAATATGCTGTTTGTTTTATGCATACACAATTTGCAACTACTTCTGCTTGCTTCTATCTAAAAACACACGCTCCCACTTTCTACAAAAGAGGGAACGAAGATGAAAGTGAACTCCTAGATGAGGCAGAAAACTGCAGCAGGGCAATTTATTTTTCAATGACTGAAGTAAAGGTACAATGTGACCAAGAAAAAAGCCCTTTTTCAGAAAAGTGAAGAAGATAGGAGTCATTGAGAGGCACAGCATGTGTCAACTTTGAACTTTCAACATTAATCAGAGTCATTTTGATTTTGCTGGTTCTGTTCCCAGTAGCTATGGATCTGTCTCAGTCATTCATCTGTTTGTTCATTTGTACGTCCATCCGTCATGTAATATCTCCTACAGCTAACTGGACTTTGTTGAGGCTTGGAACAATTATATTTGTTCCAACATTTTGTGCATTACCTTAATTACACTTATTGGCCCAGTGGGAGAGTGAGATGACATTTTTTTCCACTGAGAACTGGAGGAGTGTGTCACTTACTGGAACATGTTCTCTCTATGTGTTGCTTTTTTTGGCCTAAAACTGTGATTCTTCTTGTAAGTGATGGGTGTGATTTCCCAGTAAGGTTTCTTCTTGGGTTTAGTTCAGTATAATTACAAAAACCAATGCCAAAGTTATTGTTTAGCAAGTCTTAAGTATTAGGTTTGAATTTCTGAGTGATATACCAGGTAAGGGGATGTTGCAAGTGAACTTTTTTTTGTTCCAGTGTGGCTGGAATAAACTTGTAAGATTGATGAAATCTCACCATCTGTTGGTACCTTAACTTAAACTAGGTTAAGACCTAAGTAAAGTCTCAAGTCTCTCAAGTTCAAGGCTCAACATCCTGATCATCTCTCAGCAGTGGTGCACCATGGGTTTGCCATCAGGACCTTCAGTAAGCAACTGTAAACCACAAACACACATCTTACTCATCTCTGTTACAGCCAACGCAGCCATATGAAAATAATGTTTATATTATGCCACATACACTCTCAAATACACAACTGATCATCACCGATCATCTTTACAACTAGAGCTGTACAGTCTCTAGTTGTTTAGGGTATTTGAGTTTGCTGGGAGCAGGGATGCAGGTTGTGGAGATGGCAACAGAGACAAATTGTGTTAGTGCTTCCACTCCTTCACCCACCATGGATGGTAGAACAACCTGCCTGTGAAGGTGCTGCTCAGGGCACTCAAGATGCCTTGAGTTAGAGGGTGGGAGGTGTTGACCATCATGTCCAACAGTTGGGCCATCATCATCCTCCTCCAGAGATCACTCCAGGACAGTGCTGGCCATCCTTATCAGTTGCAGTCCATTTAAGATACAGTTTTACAGAATTGTTGTTTCCACACTGTAGTTACTGCAGAGTGAGTGTTGTTGCAGTGTTTTGCTGCAGTCCTGCTGTGTCCATCTATCCCTCTTGGTTAGCTGCCACTTGCAGCAACTGTTCGTGTTTAGAAAATGTTATCATTACCTTGCAGATTGTTCCTTTTTCTGCATTAAGTGTTTTTTTCTCAGTGTCTCCTGATCCTGTGGCTGAGATGCTAACTGAAATGTTGAAGCCTGCCTATATGTCTCTCATTGCTGTGAAGAATCAACATAAGCATACATACATAAGGTGAGCATGACACCTTTCTTAAAAGGGATCCTATGTAATTTCACTTGTGTAAGTAGGTGCTTTTGTGTTTTGTTAATTTAATTACAGTATATGTCTGTTATTGAGGTTATAGTGGGTGGTGTAGTCATACTGGAGTGCATTATATCATAAGAGGTGGTGGATGTTTTGTCCCCCTCATTTATGTTAGTAGGGTGGTCAAAACATTAGAAAAACCTGGGCAAGAGGCTGGGTACACCCTAAACAAGTCACCAGTCTATCACAGGGCTGACATTCATTCACACTCACATTCACACCTAAAGACAATTTAGAGTCACCACCTAACTGCATGTCTTTGACCTGTGCGCCCCATTAGATTACACAGATGTACCTTATAAAATGTCCAGTGAGCGGACATACCCCAGCCACACACAGCACCATAATTAATCTTGCATTTGATTAACTTGATACACTTAACCTTACTGTAACTACATGATGTCATTTTGATGTCATAAACTGTTTAGTTGTCCTGTCTGAATATGTGTGCAGTCTTAACTCTTTTGTCTCTGTCTTATGTGTTTTGAAATTGAATTTTATACAGTATTTTAGGAAATATGCTTATTTTCCTTCTCATCGTGTCTCTCGATTAGGATGTTATCAACCTATTCAGTGGTCTGTTATCTGTTTATATAAATCTAGTATTGTTGTCTAATATTTACATTACATTTGTGAGCTAAACAAGTGAGTAGAGACTGCCTCTCTTGCTTTTATCTCATTTACTACTGCCGCTGCATGATAATGACTGATTCCTGGTCATTGAATAGCATGATAACTATCAAATTGGGTGTCTATGTATAAAATTGGAGTCAAAATGCATTTAGCATAACTTAGCTTTATTAGTTTCACTAAAGGTACATTTTGAAGTAATGCTGAAGGTCTAGCTACAATCTGTTATTTATCAAGATGCACTTTCATAACTCTGATAAATTACAGATTTGTTTTTGTTTAGTATCTGCATCCAGAGTGCTGATAATACAAATCCTGCCAGATTTTCTATTTTATTTTCTTTCAAATTGTGAATTTTCTCATGCATGTAGTTGAAAAGGTGAGAAAATAAATTAGGGTGAGCCAACAAAAGATTAAAAGAAAAAAGGAGAGCTCACACCAGACTTGCTCCAGAGGCTTGTCGACTTGCAGCTTTGCCTAGTTTCAGCGCAGAGGCAGTGGAGAGGCACCAGGGGAGATGTGCTGGATTTAAATCAAAGGCAGTCGGGGGCTGCAAAGGAGGGTGGGGTCACAGGTGTCCTGGAAGAAGGAGCTTTTTCTTTGTCGTGCAGCACAACCCTTGAGCAGAGTTTACATTTCAGAGCGGCAGGGTTCAAACTTGCGCATGTCCCTGCTGACATCTCCCACCGTCAACTGCTGGAGCCATTATACATTTGTGCCTGCTCTGTTTTCTGTTAAGAACAATAGAGTGTGACTCTGGAGACTGGCTTGGCCAGTGTTTGGTAACAAATGTACATTATACTGAATTAATGCTGAACTTGAAGAAGAAGAAGATGGAGTACATGTTCACTACAAGTACTAACAGCAACTGTAGTTTAAACTCTTACCAAAAACATATTTTGCAAATGAGGGCAAGTTGGGAAACATGAGCCTCTTTCAATACAGGCCCGCTTCTCTCTACAGACACTCTCCAACATTTCTGAATTTGCAATATTAGCAATAAGCACCTATTTCCTTACCATCTCATTTGGGTTATTAAATGAAAGTAAAATTAGGTATAATTCAGCTAGAAATTAGGATTTTTTTTTTTATGACACTGATTTGATTTGGCCTTAGCTAAACACCTCACCCACAACCCTTGCTGTGAATTTGATCTTTATTCAAATGATCCTCACATACATTAAGAGGCTTTTAGCCACCTTTCCATCTACGAGTAAGGCCCCGAGCTCCAGGTGAGATTAGATGTGACTGGATGATAATGGAGGCACTAATGCAATGACAGCTAGATTCACACCACGCAAAGGTTACAGCCCAGGCAAATTCTTAATCAGCTCGAAATGTCAGAGAGCTAACCTTGGGTCCAAATAAGGGCGTATCCAGGCATTAGGAGGTAGAACTCGTCAGCATGCTGATGAGCCACAAGTGGCGGGGAGTGGTCAGAGGAATCAGCAGTCTAACTTTGTTTGCAAAATGAGATGAGTGTCAGAAAGTATGGGCTAGACATTTCTTTGTCTTATTTAAATGTATTAACCTTACTTCAGCATATTGATCAGCAACCTAATGGTTCCCATTATAAGGCACTGATGCTCATTTGCTGTAAAATGCATTATGTTTCATAGCATTTACCTCACACAAACCAGGAGTGAAATTGTAAATATACACTACCAGTCAAAAGTTTGTACACACATAGGAATTACCATGTTTTTCATGAAAAGATACATGTCTTCAGTTGTGTTACCATCATTGCACATGGTTT
>JAUMHL010000004.1:20205131-20219134 GCA_032362345.1 Sandelia bainsii
TAGTGCATTTTAGGTTCATCCTGAAATTTCACCCGAAAGCCGAATATCCCTAACTTTTTGTGAGTAGTGTATATCCAAACATACACTTTTGTACGAGTACACATTTTTCAAACACACTCATACCTCTCTGTCTCTAATTTACAACTATATTATGGTACATATCCATGGTACTAAGATCGTGAATCCTAATGAATTTGTCCATTTCCTGACATTTTGTTTCTCTGGCCATTGCACCAGGTGGCCACCTACATTAAAGGGGCGTGAGGCATGATGGTGTGGTGGTTAGTACTGTTGCCTCACAGCAATAAGGACCTTGGTTTGAATCAACAGGTTGGCCTTTTTATGCGTGGGTTCTCTCCAGGTACTCCAACTTCCTTGCACCATCCAAAGACATACAGTTAGGTTAATTTCTGATTCTAAATTGCCCATAGTTGTAAATGTGAGTGTGAATATTTGTCTGTCTCTGCATATCAGCCCTGTGATGGACTGGTGACCTGTCCAGGTGCACCCCACTTTTCAGCAAATGACAACTGGGATAAACTCCATCACCCCTGCAACCCTTAAGAGAACAAGCGGTTAGGATAAAGGATGAATGGATGTTTCCCATGGGCCATGTCAGTGCTGAGTTGTTCATCATGTAACCATATACAACAATCTGATAATGTGAATAGTTAGTTCAACATGATTTTATGAGTTTTGAAAATATAAAACTAATATTTTTAGTTTTAGTTTTATTTTTTATCATATGGGCAGTAATTACAGATTAGCTATTTTACAGTTATTTGAAGAAAATGAGTTCTTTGTCAGGAGCTGCAGCTATTGAAGACATTTCGTACCAGAGATAGTAAACAGAGCTGCTCCAAGTTACTTTATTCAGCTATATGTAGGGGTAGGAACTGGATTCTTCCCTTCATCACGATCTTCATCATCTTTATGAAAAAAACAATCATGACTTAATTTAACATTTATTAAAGACAAACACGTTTCTAACTTACAAAAGGTTTAATTCTGCAACAGTGCATTCTGGGTTTCTTTAAAAGTTTTAGTTTTGCTTCTTTAAAAACCTCCATTAAATTAGCTGCGTGAACTTTAGCAGTAAATTCATTAAACTCATTTCAGTTCCAAAGACTTCAAATCAAGCTCTAAAGTGAAAGTCTGAAAAAACTAGACAGTATTTACTTGAAATTTATAAATTTATATTTGATACATGTCATTGTATAAAATGCACAAAAAATTAAAAATATTTGATATATTAAATATTATGCTTACAAGGAATGTCTGCTGGATTTAATTTAACACACATCCAGGCTGTGGAGGTTGAACAGAAGCACTGTGTCCATATTATTATCGTTTCAGTTACAGTAGTATATCATATCCAGTTTGACACAGTTTAGTGCTTTGGGACTGAATACTACAGTAACTAAAATACTAAAACTTCCATATTGACATACTTGACATAATTGACTACCTTCTCCTGTCCACTGAACAACACCAACATATCTGCTTTCACTGCTGGTATAAATTCGTATGGAAATTTAGGAAAACTCATATAAATATTGTGAATCTCCTAAACCTTATAGTTTACTAAAATGTCTTATTTTCCCTTTGGAACATTTAATCAAGCCGACGTACTTTGAAATTTCCTGAGTTCGGGTAAGAAACTGTGACCTTTCCTTCATTGCCACCATTACCACTTGTACACAAGAAATATTAACATCCAGTTTAGTGGCATGCACTGTATTCTGCAATGTGGCATTTGATAAACATTGCAGCTAAAAAGGTTTCTAGGTTGCCTTAAAATTCTAAAACTTCAGGTCACATACAACCCAAAGTTACATGCAAGAACATACTGTATGTTCAATTAAAGAGTTACTAAAATGCATTCTGGGAAATTAAGAAAACCACTCACTTAAATGTAAATAATTAAATAGTGGATTTGGGCAACAGAAATATATTTCAGAGGAAAGGGTATACTAAACATATTACATTGTGAGATAGGATGTTCTGTTTCAGTTTAAATCTATTAAAACAAAGCTCTTGTGATGAAATGAGCTGTGAGTAGAGTGGTGTGAACTGGACAATGGTCTTGTTTACTACTAATCAGCTCCCTATGGAGGGAGCAGCCAAATTCAGAGCCAAGCTTTGTGCTCCATGGATCTCTAGAGGTGCAATTATGTGCGATTAACCTTCCAAACACTGTCAGAACTGTTCCCCTTTCTCATTCTTCACAAACAGTTGGGTGGCTGAGCTTAGACTGATCAGAAGTCACCATAAGAAAAAGAAAGACATATTGAGTTCTCTTTACATTCAGCAGCAACAACATTCAAACCACTGACAGAGGAAGTGAAGACAGATGAAGACAACAGTTTACAAAGGTACCTCTGAAGTGATGGGATATAGTAGACATCAATTGAACAGTCAGTTCTTGAAGGTGATGTGTTGGAAGCAGGAAAAATGGGCAGCATAAGGATCTGAGTGACTTTGACAAAGGCCAAATGGTGATGGCTAGACAACTGGGTCAGAACATCTCCAAAATGACAGATCTTGTAGTGTGTTCCCGGTATGCAGTGGTCAGTTCTTACTGAAAGTGGTAAAACTGGTGAACTGGCAAAAGGGTCCAGGCACCAAAGGCTCAGTGATGCACATCTGGCCTGATCCCACAGAATTTCTGGCACAGTCCATGAGTCCATGTCTTAATGGATCAGAGCTGTTTTTGTAGCAGAGGACCTAAACAATTTTAGGCTAGACATTATATTTATATGTTTTTAATGTTGTGTTTGATTAGTGTATTTTAATTAAATGAGTAAACACCTGAAAATTTAATTGTATATAATTCACAATATATTTAATACAATTATCTGTGAAATATTGCCAGGAAATTGGAAAATAACAGAACTAATTTCAGAAAAACAGGGAACATGAAAAATAATTTATATGTTTGTGGTGCATCCTTTATGCCCTGGTTAAAACAAGGTAAAATCGGGTAATATTTCAAGTTTAATAATTTGTCTCCAGTTCTCCCATCATGTCAGCCTTATTAGCTGACATTTATCAAGTACAGCCATATGAGTGTTTCCTTGACCTTACAGCACTAATACCCAACACTAGTGGATATGATTAACGCTGTTTGTCACATCTTAGATCGTGCCCTCAAAAACTTATCCTAAGTAGAATCTATTAACCTTAACATGGTACAATAATCGAGTCGGTGCACTTCAATGTAAGCTCTTGGCTCTGGTCCCGAAAAAGCCTTCAGAGAGGAAAAACGCACAGTGGGGACTGGATGTGGAGGAGGAAATGTCATTGATACATGTAAGCCGAGACAAGCCGACTCAGCAGGCTACATTCTAATAACGACCTCTGCCTGGGAGACGAGGGGGTGTAAGGGGTCAAACAGTCTCTTCAACCCATCTTAGCTCTTATGATTCTGTCAAGCAGCATTTCCTGCAGTCTCTGATAGCTTGACAAGTTGTGTAAATCAGATGTCCAGAGTTAAATAGCCAGTATGAATAATGTGTTTATTGGAACTGTACACTCATCTGAAACTGAAGCTGGTAAATGTCTGTGAAGATTCTCAGTCATCCAGGTCATGGTTATCCCAAAAAAGGTTATTCAGTGGCAACTGGACTTGTTTTAGTTCCTTGAAGACGTTTCATCTTCCATTCCAGAAGGCTTTCTCAATTCTGACTGACTGGTTGTAGCAGCAGGTTTATAAACCCTGTGGAGCCCTTAAGTCAATAGCACTTGATGGTCACCTGTGGGTTGTTGTTCCCCTTGGCTTTCATGTGTGTCACTGTTACCACCTGAGTCAGGGTGTGAACGACTGAGCTGAAGCTGGTAAAGTCTTTTCTTCATCACTTACTTCATCACTTACTTTGCCATTGCACCCAACCCCACATCATTTTATCTTTATAGAGAAGAAGTGAAATGAGAAAATGAAAAAATGAAATGAAAATCAGAAATGAGAGCGCACAGCTGTCATTCACTCACTCTGTAACACACCTGAGAATAGACTAACACAGCAATATGATACCACCAACACCTTGACAGTTTCTTGACATGCAGACGGTTGGTGTGACACAGCAGGATGCTAGGGATTGGGTGAGATGGAGGCAGATGATCCACTGTGGCGACCCCTAAAGAGAGCAGCTGAAAGAAGAAAAAGAAGACACGCAAAGTCTTAATGACAGCAGACCTGGCATCTATTCTGATGGGTAAAAGTCCCAAGATATCTCAGGTACTACCAGCTACATACCATAGAATCTGCAGTGGGTGTCTGCTGTCCTGAGAGAATAATAATAATATACTTTATTGGTGGACAGCTGCACATAGAAGATCATGCTAGTATGGGATTTTGGTGTCTTGTCCAAGGATACCTCAACATGTGGCAAGAAGGAACCAGGAATCAAACCACTGACTTTGCAGTTTATAGACAATTTCTCTACCCACAGCTCCACAGCAACCTGGTCTCCTAAAAACTGTGTTTCTATACAACTAAACTGCAATCACAAATACGTTTTTATAGGGAATGTAATTTCAGTTGGATTCTAAAATAGTCAAAAATATGTTGATATATCAATGAAATGTACACAGACAACATATTTTTGTCTGCCAAAATAAAACATCTTATTTGCGAAAATATCTGAAGTAGCAGTTCAACGTGCAGATATGTGACCCTAGCATTATTAGTGTTTTTTGTGGTTGAGTTTAGGCATCGTAGCACTACTGGGTTAAGGTCAGGGAAAGACTGTGGGCTGGGTTAATAGACAAAAATGCAACACACTGCATTGTAAGTCTGCATTGAAAATTACAACCAAAACACAATCTTTCTGTAACCTTAGCCTCAGTACTTTTCAAGTCAAGTCAAGTCCAGGTTTACTGTCATTTCAATAATATACACAGTATACAGTGAAACAAAATAACGATCTCCGAAGACACGAGACAACTCAAACTAAAAATTAAACTAAACATGAAACTAAATAAACTATATATAAACTTAAACTATACTAAAACTACTAACTTTTCTCGCCTAAACCACATCTTCATGCGGGACTTCAGGTTTGCAGCTTGTTAGCCCTGCATGGTATAAACCCGCCATCCATCCCATTCAACCTTTACTTTAGCACTTTAACCAGCTAAGCCATAGCACCACAAAGTGTTATTATTATATTATATTAGTATTATTCCACAGTGGGGAATCAATCCTGGGTCTTCTGTGTGATAGGTAGAGCCACCGTCCACTGTACTAACAAGGATGGGTGAAATATCAATTTGTACAGTTTTTGCTGAGCCCCAGATATTTCCTCCAACATTACTATTAAACCAACATTTCAACGTTCAAAAAATCTTGTCATGGAAATGACTGAGAACATTCATGTTATCAAGAGCTGAATCCTGTACATTTTGGATACATTTATTTGTTACCCTCAGAAAAGAAGTTGAAAAAAGATATCTCTGAATCTTATACTGTTTGTAGAAATCAAGAAATTTACTGAGAACATTCTAATCCCACCACCACGAT
Source organism: Sandelia bainsii (assembly GCA_032362345.1). NCBI lineage: Eukaryota > Metazoa > Chordata > Actinopteri > Anabantiformes > Anabantidae > Sandelia > Sandelia bainsii. Next base: position 20,210,653 of record JAUMHL010000004.1, read on the forward strand.
ATTTTGTCTTATTGTCTACCTTATTTTGGGCAACAGGTGGACAGTAGTGATGGGAAGTCCGGCTCTTTGCAAAGCTTTGGCTCTTTTGGCTCGGCTCCCTTAGAAGAACCGGCTCTCACGGCTCCCAAATGGCTCTTTATTTAGCATCGCTTGGAGCCTTATATTTTAGGCTAATTTAGCAATTATAAATGGTTTGTGTGTTGGTAATCAATTTTTATTCAGTGTTTTCATAAATGACTTATTTTTTAAGCATTTTTAATATTTTACAAAAAAAATACAGAGTTACTATTTAACATTTTAATCAAACCTTTATCCGAACAACTTAACTCAGAACCACAGCAAACAAATCAAATAAATAAAGACCAAGTCTTTACTTTATATAAAAGTCTTTACTGCAGGTTGACATTCAGAAATTTAGCTCATTTATTTACTTTTTCCCAATGCACTTACATTTAAGTCTCTCCGGCGCTCCGTGTACCTGGCCTGTACCACTACATTGTCTTCAGAGCGTCTGCACCCCTTCCTTCTTTCACATAATGGTATGATCCTAGTCTGTCTTTGCATGTGATTGGCCGCATAGTGTGCCCATCAAAATAAAGTCCTGCCCCTGCCTGCATGGATTCTCAGCAGAGCTGAGCAGAGCAGCTGAAGATTTGGCTCTCCCCGACGGGAGTTGGCTCTTCTGGCTTTCTACAAAGCATTGGCTCTTAGAGCCGGCTCGTTCGCGAACAACACATCCCTAGTGGACAGTGCAAATGTGTACCAAACCAGTGTGTAAGCCTCTGATGGACGTTTTGATGGATTGTCAAATGCCAGATGAAAGAGGGTACTGTTTGACCTATAGGATTTTTAGAGGCAGTTCAGCATTGAGGCCAAAAGGTTTCTGTTGACACACGATGAAGCTACAAAGGTGAAAGCTGCTTTTATCAAGACTTTTCTTTCTGTGTCTGTGTCTTTGGCAGACCGAATGGAGACAGACCCCCAACCCCCATCCCCACCTCCACCTCATCCTCTATCATCATTCCTGCAACAACTTAATAATTGAAACATGTAAGAAATTTCGTGTGCAGCAAACCCAAATGAGCATTATTCCAAACACACAACATTCTGTTCATATTTGATCCAAGAATACCTCTGAGTGGTGTCGCAGAGACTGAAGTCACTCACTTAATTTTTCATGCCACTAGCCAAGCGTGTGATACGGCTCAGCAAATGGTTGGTTGTTCAAACATTAATAACACAATGGAATTTCAAGGTCACAGAAAATCACTCTGTTAAACAACTTCAGAACAAAATTATCCACTTTCAAGTTGGCTAATTTGCCAGCTTCTTCATTTGGTCGAAAAACTGTGAAACTTTTCGGCCACATTTTGGCCACTAGAAACATTTTGTTTCTGAAGAAATAAAACAGGGGATGAAACTAGTGAATGTGATTGGCTTTGATAGGATTGTCAGTCCTATAGCAATGCTGCAAATGTGGCTATAAAACAAAAAGTGCAGTTCTGCAATGAAACACAGCACTTCTGTCCACTTAGTTATATTGCTCAGGGATAAATGCAAAATGAGAAATTTCTCCATAAATTGGAAATCCACAGCCATATGACCTCAGCTTGCTCCTAACATTGACTTCCTTTTGCCAGCATGCAACAGCCTAATGGCACACATAAATACCAAACTGTACATTACAAAGATGTGATGCGTGTGTGTCTGTGTGTGTGTGTGTATTCACAGGGCCTATCCCAACATATGTCCTAGCCATCTGTTGTAATATAAATTCCTGGCATTCCTTGACCAGCAGATGAAATATGGCACAATACTTGGGCTAAACAATCTTTTATCATTATTACCAGGCTTCAGCAGACTTGAGGAATGGTGCAGAGCTGATGAACTGGTTTTCTCATACAACCAAGGAGTTGAAAACCTGAGAAGGAGGCTCAGCAAGCATAATTTTCCTTCATCCATGTCCACCTGGCTTATGTTTAACTGCAGAATATTCAAGGTGATGTCATTACTCACCTTTTTCTGTTGAGAAGGTTAAGGGTTTGTGTTTGCATTATATTATGTTGTCATATTGTTGATTTTTCTGTGCCAATTGAAAGCATGTTCATTATTCAGAGAGCAAGAATTATATAACAGCCATATCTGTGGCAAACAGCCAGAAGAGTCTCCTACTAGCACAGTCATCAAATTGGAATATTTCTCACAGCTCTCTGTGACATCTGTAGCAGAGGTGGCTTGGAACCACATTACTGTAATAGGGTATGCCTGCATGAGATACATAAGGGAGTTTGCAAAATAGAACAGAACTTCTCACTTTAATGCGATAATGTGCAACAACCCTCTCTGATGATCTTGGAGGTGCACATTGTGATAGATTCTGTGCACAGTTTTAGAGCTTCTGACATCTCTTTAAAGGTTTTTCTCTTTTTCCCAAATGGTCTTCTGTCAGCATTAAAAAGCCTCCTAAACCACAGCAGAGGCTACCAGTCAGCTAATGCAACACTCTGCTCACTAACACAGAGAGCACTGCTTATAGCTGGAGAAGTTGTGGTTGCTGGGATCCACGTGGGTTTTCATTTTGGTCTGACTTTAAAATGTTTTTGACAGCTACACAACAAAAAGTCATGTTGGTCTTGAAACCTGAGCATGTGCTTTTCCCCTGTTCTGTCTGTTGGTGTATCATGGTAATGAATACATTTTTCAGGGTCAGTGTGAGGTTGAATCATATCCCAGCATGCACTGGGTATAAATCTGGTATTCTGCATAGGTAGCCGCTGTAAAATATACCATGTATTCTTTAGGTTAGTGTTACATACTGTATGCTTTTTTGATTTAGGCTTTCCAGACATCATACAGCCATTAATTTCAATGTAGAATGAAACTCAGTTTAATAAGATAATCAATCATAATGCAAGCCTGTCTCCTAAATATTATGTTCTTATACAACTAAAGTGCCATCACAGATTTGTTTTTAAGGAATGTAATTGCAACAACAGTCCCTTTTCTATTAACATAATGACAATATGTTGACGATTAATGTAATTTTCAAGTTACAGACGTTGATACTGAACACATGGATAACATGTATCATGACAATGGATGTTTTTCTGCCAATCTACAACATGCAGATCTTACTAGGGCATTCTTTTATGATTTGGTTTTGGCACTCAGCATTTGTTTAAGGTTAGATAAGATGGTGGTCTTGCTTAATAGAGAAAATTTACCAGTCACCACACTCGCAAGGTGTTTATTGAACTAATCCCAAACCTCTAACTGGGACTCGAGTTGAACTCACATCTGCAGTTTCAAAGTACAGCCCAATATATGGCCCCCACCCTCCCCAATCACCACATTGCGACTTCCTTTCTGTTAATGAATGCATCACAACATAACCATAATATGGTTACTACAATTCAGAATAAAATTTAGAGTTTAATTGCATAAGAACTATTGCATTTTAGGAGACATGGTTGCCCAGTTCCCAGTGAGATTTTGTTTTGCTTTACATTTGTGTGTTGTTAAATTATATTCTTGTCATATGCAAGAAAAGAGTGTTTTCAAAAGTTATGTCTTTGCTGTGTGTCAGAGAAATCTAGATACAAGAAAGTACATTTGTATTATGCTGTCCCTGCATAACGTAACATAAACAGCACATTAGCAGAGCATCAGCAGCATCTTCGGTTCTCAGAGACCAACATACATTCACTGTGATTACACATGCAATTTGCAGGAAGTTAGACTTGAAATATTAAATTAGGTGCATTTTGGGACTGTGTCATGTGAGCACCACCCCTTTCCCTCAGTTCATTTATCACTGCTACTGTACAGTAACTCAGACAGCTTCAATTATCTTCCTGCTATTGAGATCCTACATGTGCACTGTATGTTACACTCTGCAAAGACAAAAATACAAAAATAAATAGTATAGATAAGTGGATCTGGCACAGTGAAACTCAGTGTACTGACCTTGAGGAGAGTCATTGTTTCATCTAATGACATATGATGTACATCTCTACACTGTTGTTGCACTAACCTGACTTCATTTTCTGTCAAGAAAATCAGCAAAGAGCCATGATAAAAGTATATTTTCTGCTTCTGCACAGTCAACCATGTTAATGTGTGATGTCAATGCGAAAGAGGTTCAAAGAAAAAAAAAGTTTGCTTGTCAACAAACCAGAACATAACTTTGTCTAACTTTATTATTATTAATACCTAGTGCAAAGGAAAATTCTGTGCACTAATGATGTCTCAGTTGTGAATGACCAAATCTTGGTCAGTGAGAACCATGTGCCATGGATAGCCTATACTCTGCAGGTTTTAATTACAACCACATAGTCCACCCGATGATTAGCTGTCTTTCATGTAAAGAAGGATAATCCATTTGTGAAATCACCTGCTTAGGTGATTGGCTTGATTGAAAACCTTTCAGACTTAGGGTTATCTATGGCACATGGCCCCTGACTGAAGTTTATTATTCATTTGTCTGTCTGCATGGCAACATGACAACAAACGTTGAAACTATGCAGACATGCAACATAGCATGTATTGCTTGAGCATATTTTAATTATCTTTTAACATCAAGGAGCTGTTCTTTATAGATCTTTTGTTATTATTGAAGCACAAACTGTGCCACTCTGCACAGTAGCTGTGAAAATTGAAATCCAGAATCAGCGTGCTCCCAGGAAAGGAGCTGTTAACATAATTGTTTCTTCAATAATTATGTTGATGCAGCACTTTTCCCCCTTTGCACGTCCCTAATTAATGCAATACCTCAGGCTGTTCAGAGCTCTTTGATTCTATAGACAACCAAAATGATCAATACATATTTGGAGCGCCATGCTTGGTTAAGCCTTAAGGGTGTCTGTACTTCTCGATGCTCAGACAGTGGAACAGCATGCTGTTTTTCACTGTTCAGCAAAAACAACAAAGGATTCTTCTTTTAAAATATCCACTCATGTATCAAAAATCGCCCTTTGCAAAAGTACCTATTTGTTACTTTCTGGAACTGCTTGCTGTAGGAACTTTAAATTGTGTCTTGCAAAACTTTCATCTCATTGAAACTCTGCAGTTAGAGTGTGCTGTCACCTGGATATAAGTATTGTGCCCTTATTTATCTGACTGTAATGTTCAGTGCCAATTATTTTCACCGTCTGCATTAACTGCATTTCAAAGTATAGTTAAAGTAAGATGATGGTTAGGAAATATAGTCACAGGGAAGAGTAAATTTTTGGTTTTCTGCATACATTGGTCATGAAATGTGATGTGATCTTCACTAAGTCACAAATATCAACAAACACAATATTTGTGAGCTGTGGCTACTCTTCATTGAATGCTCTTGGAGAGGATGCTATTGCTCTCCAAACAAAACATTGCAGCAGCAACACTACATATGGCATACAAAGAGAACCGATCACTACCATAAAAACATGATCCCAACAGTGAAGTGTGGTTCAGGGAGCATTGTGATTAAGGGCTGCATTGCTGCCTCTGGACCTGCGCAGCTTGCCATTGTCGTGGGCAAAAGGTATCATACAGGATAATGTCAGGGTGGCTGTCTGCAAGCTGAAGCTCAGAAGAAGGTGGGTGATGCAGCAGGACAATGACCCTATACATCAAAGTAAATCTACTACAGAATGACTTCAGAGAGGTCTGGGCAAAAGGTAAAATCCACCTTTTGCAGTGGTCCAGTCCGAGCCTCAAAAGAGATGCTGTGGAATGACCTTAGGAGAGTCATTCACACCAGACATCCTAAGAATATGTCCGAGCCGAAGTTGTTCTGTGACGAAGAATGGTACAGAGTTCCCCCTAGATGTTGTGCAGGTCTAATCCACAGCTACAGGAAGAACTTGGTTTAGGTTATTGCTGCCAAAGGTGGTTCAACCAGTTATTGAAAAACTGTTTCACTTACTTTTTCTACTTTTTCACTTTGTATGTTTAATAGGTGTGTTCAATAAATACATGAAAGATGACAACTGTGTTTTATCAGCTTAGAAATAATGTGTTTGTTGATATTTGTGACCTTGGTGAAGATCAGATCACATTTCATGAACATTATATGCAGAAAAACAGGAAAATGCAAACAGTGTATTTTCTCTTGACTGCATGAAAGTTTGGTTAGGTTATGGTTGGGTAGGGAACGGTTAAGATAAGGAAACCAAAATACTAGGTCAAGATTAGGCATTGCATAGAACTCACAGTACATTCACAGTTCATTTATTCTCCACCTGCTTTTCCCATTTTTGGTAGCTGGCCTGTTATTTTAGATGCAGGCAGTTCCAGCTGCTGTGCATTAACCTCAGCCATCCCAGCCTTTCCCTGTTTCCTGATTCCTCACACCCTCCTGTGCACATGTTCCCCATCTGCTCATTAGTTCCTTTACAATAGATACTGATTTGCTGTGCCTTTCCAGGAGAACTCTCCAACCTTTGGTTCTGCTTTTGTTTCCTATTCATTCCTGACAGCCTCCCTGTCTTTGTTTTATCTCTGCCTTCTGCCTGCACCTTTTTGACTTGATTGCTGGCTGTTTTTCCCTACTTGTTTTCAACCTCTGCATGTCTGCTGACCACAGCACTCATGGATCCCCTAATCTATTTCTGCCTGCATTACCTTAATAAAGGTGAACTTTTTATCTGCGTCTCTGAGTCATACAGTGGAGTCCAGTGTACTCTTAGCTGTGACAGAACTCCAAATGTAACTCGTGAGGTGCAAAATCTTTCATTGTGGGTGGAATTTCAAGACATTATTTCGTCATTATTTATATAGCATTTTTTAAACAGCACAGTGATTCAAAGTTCTTTTTATCTACATCTGAAAGCTTTATTCTTTAGTTGTATTTCTCCAGATTTTATTCACTGCTCCGTCATTCCATTGCTGGTGAGGTAAGTACTATATGGAATATAGTACAGTTGCTTTGGGAAGTCTTCAGACGCACTTTGACCCATCAATCTAAACACAACAATGCAGTGTATCTCATTCTTCCAGATCCTCCCATCTCCATCAGATTGGATAAGAAGTGGCCAAGAAGTCTCTGTGATATGCTATCTTTAAGTCTCTCTACAGATGATCTACAGGATTTAAGTCTGGGCTTTGGCTCACACAAAATAAGTGCTACTTCTTCATGAAAAATAGAAATAAAGCCCATTTATTTCCTCTAAGTTTATTAAATATCTGCAGCCATCATTCAGTAAAATGATTCATATGAACATCTCAGTGAGAGTTTGTGTGAATTTCTGCAGGTGCCTCAACAGTGGTAACTTCATTAATTATTCAGGAATATCAATTGTCCCTGACACACAATCAGAGTGTAGCAGTAAATGATATTGTGACTGTGCGTGCATCGTTCTGACATGACTTCTCAATACATCAATAACCCAACATAGACTGTTACTGCAATAAGAATATAAGAAAACAGTAAACATGTTAAGGAAGCTTCAGATAACTGCAGCATGAACTGGAAACTCACGATAACACGCGTCAAATTCGTGGCCGGTGTGCGGGTTTACATTAAAAACAATGAGTGCAGGTATTTTGATGTGTCAGACGTCATCGATGTGTGTTGGCCTTTAGGTGTACGAAAACCCCTTTCGTATCACTTCACTTGATAATTGATTACTTTGTTTGTTCACAAATAAGCGGTTGTACTGTTGATCTGAACTGCTGCTTGTTATAGCACTCATTTAATCTGTCTTGGATTACATCTCCGAGATAGATTAGATATATTCTGGGCATATATTCACTGACCACAGGCTTGTATTTTATCCCCATGCTGTCATTATTCTGTGGTAGTTGGTTAGTGTGTAACTGTAATATTAATAAAATTTAACTTGCATCAGCATCACAATTTTATTATACTTTATATGTATGTCTGTTATATGTATGTACTCAGTAAGGCAATGTCCTCCCCTGATGTTTGTTTTTTTATCACTTTGAAATAAATCAGTACTGCATTAAAAGGTATAGTTAACAGGAGCATGAGGGTTGGAAGCTGACTTTTCAGATTGCCTCTGCAGATGTGACTTTCAGGCCTGTTCATTAGGTATTTGCTGGGGCATGAAATGTAATCCTTTCTAAACTGAACACAAAGCTGTGTAAATAAACCTTGATTCAATAACCCCGCCCCTGAGTAAGCCCACATACCCTGCTATCTGGAAAAGGCATTTATTAAGTCAAGCCTCTAATTTGCAGAAAACCATGCTGCTGATCCACAGCTTTCCCCATTTTTAGAACATAACTTAAGACAGGGAACAGAGCTCTCCTTTTTTTCTATACTTTCATGTATGAGTTCATGGATTGTGAGCACTGGCTGAGCTGTGTATTAAATATATACAGTTTTTAGTCAGATCATTTCACTTTTTGTACACTGTACTGTAAATTCAATTTGAAATGCGAAAAAGAAAATAAGATTCAGATTCAAGATTCAAAACACTTTATTAATCCCAGAGGGAAATTGTTTTGGCATGTTACAGCAGCTCTCCGTTCAAAC
>JAUMHL010000004.1:20240370-20259724 GCA_032362345.1 Sandelia bainsii
ATTGTTTTTGTGGGTACATGAGTGTCTACACAGAAATTAATGTAATCTGTGATGCAGTCTGTCAGTCCATCAATGTCATCACCATGAGGCTCACAGAGAGTCTTCCAGTCTGTGACTTCAAAGCACGCCTGCAGGGCTGCATTGGCCCCCTCTGTCCACCTCTTTACAGTTTTAATGATGGCAGGCTGCCTCTGAACCAAAGGTGTGTACTGAGGAAAGAGGTGAACTAGGTTGTGATCTGACTTGCCCAGGGGCGGGGGGGGCAGTGGAGCTGTAGGCTTCTTTAACATTTGCATACAACAGGTCCAGTTAGAGTTAGAGTACCTGATAAGGTGGTACGATTGAGGCAGGTGTCTAGGCATCATTGAAAAAGAGGATTTATGAGGTTGAGGTGTTTAGCAGGCTAGCAGTGAACATCTACAGATAAGAATGTAATTGCGAACATAAATGAAGATGAAAAACAACATCTGTTCTTCCATTTGGATGACGAAGACAGACCAGCCAGCCTCAGTCAACAAACTTTGTTTCACACTGTAAACTAGTCCAGTATATAACATTAAAACCATCTGGTGGCTGTGGTGGAGACAGCCTGAGGAAAATGTTACGCTTATCCCTGATTGGTGTACCTGTGTATCTTTCCAAGATTCATATGTCTAACTTGTTCTTAATAGTTGCCAGCTGTTAATGTCAACTTTCAGTAAGAGGTGACCATGACCATGTGGTAGGGCAGTCGTCTGTGAACACCCAGTATTAGTGGTTCGATTCCCGGCTCCCCCCAATTCCTGGCCAAGTGTCCCTGGCCATTCGCAGGCCGGCTGCTGGTGGTGAAGATAGGTAATAGGAGTGCTTGCCTGCCGTAGAGATGTGCAGTGTTCCCAGTGTGTGTTGCCGAGACTGGGGTGTTTTGTGGATTGCTGTAGTTTGCAGTGTGTCTTTGGCTTCATGCCCTTACCCACTTCTTCTGACATGGGGGTTGTAGCCTGGAAAAGCAGTAGTCCTTAAATCTGGTATTACTGGTAGAGTGGTGTTATCGATATGAAATTGTCATTTTAAATATTGCTGTTGTCCAGTCTCCTTCTTTCTCCTGTGCTATCGCAAAGACCTTGTATATTTCCAATCAAGATTCAAGATTCAAGATTCAATCATAGGTTTATTACAGTACATTCATATAGTTTGAAACAACAGGAAGCACTGCACTGTGAAATACACACAATGAACTCAAGTTTGTACCCGACACATTATTTGCACTGTGGAGATATGTCACCACTTAATATTTTATGCTACATAGAATATTAAGCCATATACACCTCCTAAGTGGACATAAGTGTTGACTATCACACTTATTTTAACTGGTTTTAGACATGCTCAAACACATGTCCCTCCACAGTATATATCCAAAGGCAATAATGACATACTGTATGCACTAACTGTACTAATGCTCCCTGTTAGTCTGAGGGACACAACAATCTGACTTTTGATTTTAAGAGTGTGTGCTACAGTGTGTGCATGAGTTTTTAGTGTTGTTTGTTGTTTTAGTGTCATGCTGGTGAAATAATGGGAAAAGATGCAATTTTCCATCCTAAGACACCTTTAGGGAGAAAAGTGAAAAAAAAGAAAAAAACTCAGCTCATAAGAACAGTGTGAGGTCTGCTCTCCAGTGCCAGCATTTGTCTCTAATTCTCTCCAAGTGCCCTGCAGCAAAACAGCAAAAAATACTCATATTGAAAAGTGTACCTGGCATTATTTTTTTCTTGGTGATAAACAATCTAATGCTGCTTTGTTCCGGTGCCCAGAGAACTTATCTACACATGGCCTTTAACAGAAACTGAACACAAGTCTTGGATATTTTATTTGAACTTTATTTGAAGGCCATGTGTTCAATTGGCAGGAAATGTGTACCCTGCGTCGGTTACATTGCCAAGAACCATGATAAAGGTTGACCTTTAATACAGCCCCCTTCAGACAGGGGAGCTGCCAAAATGCTTTTAGTACAAACTTTGTGTTCCAGACCTGTTCAAACTGGGCTTTTGTCACCTTGAACCACCGCACACACTATTACTGTCACACAAACGGTATCATTATTGAAAGCATAGGCTGTTAACTGCAGTAATGTGTGATAGTTTTGTGGTTATTTTTTCTTATAGTGTACCTCATCGTATTAGTTTGGCATGTAATGCAAAGCTGTATAGCTTTTAGCACTTTTAGCAATACGACAGAGGTACGTTCACACCTGGCCATTACGAAAACCAGTGGCGGCTGGTGAAATAATTTTTTGGGGGGGCGCACTTATGCAACTCAGTTTTCAGATGCGCTCTAACCACATATCATCACTAGTATAAGCCAAAGCACCATTATCATGCATCACAGTTTTTTAAAAGATTAAATTAAAGTAAAAATACACAGTCTGTGTTTTCAGTCATTTACTATTTATAAGTAAATTTCACCCATCGCTCCTTCAACTGTCACATCATGTATTAAATCTGTAGTACCTGTCTGAAGCCAAGCTCGTTCTGTTCCTGGCAGCTGACAGAGGACAGAGCAGGAGAAACAAAACAAAGCGCCGATCTCAGGACAGACAGTTAGCCAGGACTTCTTCTCATACCAGTTTCTGGAGAAACATCGAGTGTAGTTTCTCCCTCTGTCTTGTGTTTATTTGATTTTGATTTCCGGCTGGTCGGGTCCAAGTTCTTTAAGCTTTTCCTGTGGGGTTCTTCTGTGGAACGGTTTAGTTTTTAGCACCTGAATTTGTTTTCTCCGTGAAAAAAAAAAGCTCCTCCAACTGACTGTAAACAAAACACATCCGTTTGAATTTCCGGTTCCGGAGCTGTGATGTCAGTCTTGTGGGCGGGCTTTGGACGCCAAATTTTGCGCCCCAAGGTTCTCCTACACTTTGTATTGGAGGGGGTTCCAGTGCGCATGCACCAGTTATAACAAGAGTCTATGGTAAAGATTTTTGCACCCCAAAGGAACAGTAAATACGTCACACGACTGTTCAGTCGCGGTAAACAAGTGAGAGAACATTTTTAAACTACACTTGAATGCAGATAATACACAGTGGTCACGGACTGTATAATGTATAGCTCATTTATTTAAATTTTCATGTATTTATAAAATTATTTAATGTGATTCCTATCTTCTTTTTCTTCTTTATGTGAGACAGATGGGGCGTCCCATTGCCCTCTATTGACGAGCTGCCACTGACGAAAATTGATATCTAGGTTCAGTGTTTTTATCTGTATTTGATGGTGTTGTAGGCCAAATAGTCACTATTTTGGTAAATGTTGGTGTGACTAATATGGATCTCTCATCATTTGTTAATGTTTAAAAAAAACATTACTTACTTCTGGCTGCTTGTACAGAAGTTGTGTGTGAAAAGTGCAGTTTGTTGTTTAAACCTAAACACACATAGGACACACAGAACTGTCATCCACCTCCAATTTTTGACTCAGTTTATATTTATAAATGCAGTGGTTAATGTTTAAAAAATGTACTTTGCACTGGCTTTTCATGCTGCACCAGCTCCAACCACCTACATCATTTTTAGTGAGGAAATCTAGAACGTTTGAAATAGTGTTTTATGATCTACAGCCTTGAGTTAAAGTGTCCTATTGCATTTTCTGTACTGTAGATTTCTGAGCAGATATTTGCTGATGTTGCTATGTGGATATGGATGATGTCCCTGTGACTAAGTTAAAACTCTGAGATCAAGAGTACTGTATGTTTTCTTTTCTTGGGATAGTTATTGATGTGCATAAATGAGGTGGTCAACAAGACTACACCGACAAAGATATTATTTATCTAAATCCCTGTTTTTTGCCACACTGTCTGGACTGATGACTGGAATTCAAGCTGAGCATTAATTTCCTTTATGAACACTAGCAAACTTGGGATTTACAGGGAATGGATCATCTTCTGTGTGGACAACGTTTGGCCGCTGAGATACATAACTCCACTGTGGTGTTATCTTCTCAGTAAATGTGATGTATGCTGGTGTAAAACAGATGCATGGGACCTGACCCAATAGAGGCTTTATATTTTCCTTCCTGTGACATTTACATGTCCAAAAAGGCATTATTATTCTTAAGGCTATTGATTTTCCTGCATGTGTTTACTGCTTTCACTCCCTGCCAGCGGAGCAGCTTGTAAAGTTTTGTTTGGCTCAAACCTACGGCTTCTAATAATCTCAGCTGTCTGCAAGATGTAGCTGCAACATTGTGCGTCCTTGTTTGAGTAAACCCTCAGAGCAGCAGATAAATCTCTCCTTGCTCTCAAGGAAGTTTGCCGTTTATTGCAGCCCTCTCCTTTGTCTGCCTGATGGATTATAGTGGAGAATTTATGCACACTTGACTTATAAATCTTGATCAGGCACTCTTAAGCATCATGAATCACTACTTATGCCATTATCTGTGCCTGATTGTGGAAGGGCCGTAGGGATGAGAAGAAGTGTTTCGGAACACTTTTTAAATATTTAGCATGTTCCCATTCATGTAGTCATAATAAATCAACCTACACTGCAATTATAACAGTTTCTGAAGTCATGAATTCATCTGTTATTGTATTTTTTCTGCTTTGCTCATCAAATAAAGGCACTTGTGTTTTTCATTACACCTTTCTTGGCCATGGTCCTTGCCTTGTTAGCTCTGGGAACAGCTCACCACCTACAGGGTCCTAGCTGCAACTAAATGAATCACTCTGTGAGGCCAACATCTGTATTTGAACTGGCCTGGGGCCCAGCTCTTGCCCCTGTTCTCAAGCACAACACACCATTTATAATATACAGTATAACCTACATTCTTGGATTAAAGGGAAAGTGCCACTGAAGCAAAAGTTGCTCCAGTGAAACCAACAGCTGTCTTTTCCAGTTGGCCCTGTGCTCAGTCTTTCTGTGCAGGCCATGTGCTGTGGCTATTTGGTTTGGCACACAGGGCATGTTCACATCCCTGCTCAACTGTACATCTTAAAGATGAAACGCAATGCTTTCCGGCCAATGTTTAAGCCAGGCATATCCACGACTGTGTTTAAAGTAAGAACATGCGAGATTCTCACCGCTCTCCTGTCGGGATGTTTGTTGTAGTTTCTGCGGTCCCAGAATCAGTGGATATGGGATGGAATTTCCAAAAAGAGAGAAAAGAGGGCAAGAGAAAATGATGCACACCGCTCTGGTGGAACGTTTTAGAGCAAGAGTTGATTATAGTGTAGTTAACTGGTATATTTTGCAGATTTGGCATGGCTGGCTTTGAGGGAAAATGCACATGCGGAATCTGTTGAAGACATTTTATCTCATTTAATAAATTCATAAATTCTCCACGTACATGTGATGCAAAAGCAGCTGGTCTCATTAAATAGAGTCTTGACTTCCTAGAAGCCTGCAGTGGAACATGGAGGCTTCAAATTGATATTTTACTGTAGGTGAATCCACTGTAACTTCATCTGTTTGGACTGAATAATGTTAAATAGCACATGTATTCAAACATATACATACAGTATGTTAGCCATCTGGTCACATCTTTAACAATAAGATATCAGCCCGAGCCACACAACTGACAGAGATTCTACTAAAATATTTCCATGAACAAGCTGAAACATGACAGGTTGAAAGTGATTAATCTGTTTCTTATTTGGGATTTGATTCATGTAAATGAGAGATGAGATGTTTGTGTCTGGGACTGAACCACGGCCAAGAATCTGCGGCTGCCTGCACTGACAGCAGGCTGGAGACGGTTTCTGATAAAAGGCCACATTAAGCATGAAATCTCGGCATCTACGCTAATGCATATTAGGATTAAACCTGGTGGAGTGGGAAAGTGATGAGGAGAGAGGTGGCAGACACAATGCCAGTGGAAAAGAAAAAAAGTATTTTCAAAATAAAAGATTATTTGATACTGAAACTAGATATTTTTTATGTTTTCCACTGCTTTTGTTTTGACTCTGATATGGATGAGGTCGGCCAGGTGCCTTTCTGTGTGGAGTTTGCATGTTCTCCCCGTGGGTTCTCTCCGGGTACTCCCAGAGAGAACTCCCACCATCCAAAGACTGTTAGCTTAATTGGTGACTCTAAATTGTCCGTAGGTGTGAATGTGAGTGTGCATGGTTGTTTGTCTCTATGTGTCAGCCCTGCGATGGATTGGCGACCTGTCCAGGGTGTACCCCGCCTCTCACCCGATGACAGCTGGGATAGGCTCCAGCACCCCCCGTGACCCTTACGAGGACAAGCCGTTAGGAAAATGGATGGATGAGGTACAAGGACAAGTGTGGTACAAGTGTCTGTAACAAATGGATGGAAAAGGATGAGGCATCAAAATAATATCAAAAAAATAAAATGTGGTTCATTGCAACTTCTACCCTATTTTTGGTTATAATACTGTCTCTAATTATAATTGATGACATCTAGGAACAACATGACAACAATCCACAGAGCAAGAAACACGAGCAGTCAGATGAGAAGACAGTTGTTAACAAAGCAGCTGCTTATCCATATTATGTAAACCACTTTATCTGGAGGTCAGACTAAAAGAAAGAATACACATCCACACTATAATAACATTTAATTTGGTAGCATAAAAACACAGATGAAATACAGTGAAATCATTTGCTTCAGTAAAAGTATCAGTACCACCGTGTTGAAATACTCTGTTACAAGTACAAGTCCTGCATTCAAAATGTTACTTATAGCAATAATATCAAACCTGGTGGGGGATAAGGAAGGACCCACTATGCAGGTTGTGTGGAGAGAGAGGAATGATCGCACTTAGCTAGGGAAGATTCAGAAAGGGAGGAATTGAGCTGGAAGCTGGGAGAAGATGGCCATCACTGCCGATCCGCTGACTGTAAGGCATTGTGGTTAAGGGTCGACACATCCAGTGAAAGCCGGGCACCACCTGAGCACTGTGTACTACAGCACTGTGCAACACTTTATGACACCACACCACAAACAACTACACTGGGTCAGACTGGCTTTATCTCACTGGCAAGAGCTAAAGGAGATAAGATGATGCTAGAAAGAGGCTGAGCTGGTTTTCTGTTATACTGCTTGCTTCTTGTGTATTTGTGTCAGTGATGTGTTTGTTTTTTAACGTGACAGGATGTCCACACTACCAGAGACAAATTGAATGGCCCATCAGTCACTGAGCTCGCTCACAGCGTAGTATGTCAGCGCATGTTGAAAGAGGTTTAGCCACTAGCTCAACAGCTTGAAGTTAGGAAAGCAAGCAAACATACTAAGTAACGCAGCAGGACACTGGAACTGGGAAGAAGGGCTCTTGTGTTGGTTGCTGTATATCTATGTTGTTTATCTTGCTACACAAGTAACCAAGTCATTACAGTAACAAAAGCTGTTAATGATGGAGCAGATTTAAACACCTATGTGATGTTTTGAATAATCAAAACTATAAATTATATCATTATTAGTCATTCATTTAATACAACATTAATTCATTAATTTCCATTTATAATTTTATACAATTTATTTGAATTACTTCAACTGGGAAACTTGTGATTTCCACACCAGAGATCAATTAGGTAGTGGTTATGCTGTATTTTGTATCATTAATCCGATTCAGAAAAGCAACTAATAACTATAGTTGCAGTGGTGTAAAAATGAAACATTTGCACCTGAAATATTGTGAAGACAAAATATGAAGCAGCAGAAAAGGGAAATACTCAAGTACACTAGACATATCCCAGAACTGTACAAGTACACTACTTAAGTAGATGTATTTAGTTACTTTTCACCACTGTGACAATGATTTCAGCCCCTATCAGCAGCTACAATGATTTCACACTCTCCCAAGACTTTGATTTGTTCACAATTTGCAGGTTTATGCAAGTAAAAATTTTTACCAGTTTTTCAGTCGCAGGTTGTTAGTAAATGTAGTACTGTGATCCCACATATCTTGTCTTAAACATCTCTGTCTTTTACCCGGGGCAAAACTGCTGTTAAAAAATATTTTTGCTGTGCTGTGGCCAGTGCTGCAGACCTAACATACATTCTGAAAAATAAGAAGAGCAGGTGGTGAAAATACTCACTGTAAACATATGAGACAACTGTGGGACTGTGAAATACTGTTGAACACGCATCCCACTACTGGATAACAGGTTAACAAAACAGAAATATTAAACTCCCAGGAAGCCCACTGATGAGTTATTTTTATCTTTTACAAACAGTATAAAAAAAAAATCGGGAGTCACCTGTAAAAGTAGCAGATTACCATAGTGACAGAGATAATAACATGCATATAGAGAAATTCAAAACCTTTAATAAAATAAAATAGGATGCATCTGTGGATTGCACTTCCATCGCTGGACCCATGCATTCATTCTTCAGATGAAATTTCATTTTGGTTGTTGCAGATTTGTAGAAGATGTGTATGTTTAGATCTGCCACCCTCTCCCTACCCTTAAGTAAAGTTATAGGACCTGAGGAAGTGAACTAATGTGCCAAAAAGACATCAATACTCATACCCACCACGTCAGGACATTCCCAGCACAACTGTACATCTTGGGAACACCAGTTCCAATTGTGAGGTTGACATTTTTCAGATTTTCTTCAAAATGTCTTAACGACTTTTGGACGGATGAAATTTGGTACTAACACTCATGTTCTCCACAGGATGAATCACAGCTGGCTGGTCAAAGTTTTCACTTCTTTATGAAACATCATTGGCATCATTCATGGTTCTCAAAGGATGAATCCTTTTGGTGACTTTGAACTTGGCAATTTCCTAACGCTTGCTCTTCCACCATCATGAGATTGATGTCTTTGGTTTTCATCTCAACAACTAGCAAGTGGATTGCCATGTCACCTGATATTCAAGGTCCCAGAGGATTCAAAGATTCCTGCAGACTTTGGAGGACCTCATCTATAGCGGTCACATTTAAAATTATGTTGAGAAATACCTTGACATATAGTGTATTATAGCGTTTTGTCTCAAGGTTTGAAACATTCATGGTTTCCAGATGATGTATCCTAATGACTTTGGTGATTCTGTGACATCAAAATGCAGTACAACCAGTAGGCTGACTTTGTTGGTTCACAAATATATTCAGCTTAACATGTGTGTATTGTAAACTATAGCAACTAGAATGGCTGTAGTCATGTATTTATACAGAATCAGTCAATTGTGAACTGTTGATTAGCTGTTGCTCACAGATGAGCACAAAAAGTGTACAATGGCCAACTTTCCCGAACTGACAAGCTTGTTGACTCTCCACACGTTGCCTGTGGATTGTTTTACTTATAGTGTGAATGAACGACAACAGACAGGCAAAACAGGACAAAAGGAGACAGTCCAGGCAGCTGACTCAGTTTGCCCAGATGTCTCTCAACATGGCTCTCTAATGTGCCAAATTCCTTTGCAGCAGTGCAGCAGTTGTGTCTGTATACCCTGCTGTGAAGGAAAGCAATAACACGGGCCAGGAGACCAGACTGGACATTTGGCAAATATTATTTCAGCTCCATGCTGCTCTTTGAACTGCCCCGTAGATCCTCAAACGTTTATTTATGCTCATATTAATTTGTGTTGATCTTCTAACTGCTTTCCCTTCTCTGGTTTCACCCTCCTGTTGTCATGGGTTATTTTTAGGGTTGCAAACTGTGTAAGCAATGGCTGCACTCCCTGAGCCTTGATCTGTCCATCAACAGTAAAGGCGTGTGGATTAGAAACATGCAGGTAACCAGATGTGGAAAATGTATGAAACCACAGTGCCCCTGCACCCTCTAGACTCTATTTCTTCTGCTTCCCACATGAACCCAGTAAAGTTCACAAGCAGCTAATTAGCAGCACTGATTGACTCAATTAGCTGTGGAAAGTGCCTGGATGACACTTGTAAGAGTGGATTTGCTTAAAGTCATGCACAGTGCACAGGGAGAAGCTGTTGCTCTTGGTCAAACTACAGTACAACCCTCCGCTCTAGGGATTCAGAGTACCTGCTGAAATTCTATACAATGTGTATATGTATATGTATATGTATATGCATTTTCATGTACTTATGTAAATACCTATTAAAAGAGTATTCCTAGCTAATTCATTAATAGAATGTTTGTACCACAGTCCCATTTTATATTATATACTTATACTAATGCGCTACATTTCACCTGAACTTTTCTCATGCATTCAACCTTTATCTCAACCCTCTCTATACATTCATTGTTTTCCCAGTGACATTGTCATGGCTACATATTTGCTGGCTGTTTTTTTGTTTTTTTTAATAATGAAGTGCTACATTTATTAATGGCAAGAAGTGGTGGAGGTGGGTGGTGGTCGTACACCAAGTGCAGTCACACCAGACACCATCTTTACAGTCCTGTCTGTGGTTTAGGAAAGAAAAACACATAATGTACTTGTGTATTAATATATGTAATATAATATATCATACTGGATATTAGTTACTGTATATATAAACATGACTTCTAAGAGACAGGGGAAAATAAGAATCTAAAATAATAAGTAATAATATTGAAATATATTGGCTCCCTGCACACAGTATATTATTATTTAAAGCATGTTGGCATATACCTGATAAGAAATTGCAGTGCAATAAATGTAGCTGAAAGAACTGTCAACGGAACCTCAAGCACAATGAAACACTAAACAATGGCAAAAGCTAAACATAGTTAGTGTGTGGGATGTAAAATCATGTGAATTATGAACTGTCAAAAAGAAAAAAACACCTGAAGAAGTAATACTATATTGTTTTAACTTTTACTTACACTGTAAAGTGCCTTGAGATGACTTATGTTGTGATTTGGCGCTATACAAATAAAGTTGAATTGAATTGAATTGAACTTTATTGCTCTGCCAAGTAAAGTAAAGTAAACGATCAAACAAGTTGAAAGGACTTTGTCTCGTACATAGCTCAACAGAGTCAGCTACTCCTGAATATTTTCTAAGATAGCTCCAGCATTTTTAGTGGAAAAATTATGAAATAATAAACACATAATGGCTTTAGGATTTCTTCTTCATGAATTCATTACTCATGTTCCTTCATGTTCAGAAAGAACTTTAATCTCAATCAGAAGAACATAAAAGCATCTGATGAATAAATTGGATGACGATGAGGCTACGTGGATTTCGACAGTTCAACAATCAGACTTTATCCATCATGGATTATTAATGTATGTACCAGATTTCATGGCAATCCAGTTTATAATTGCAGATTTTGTAGATAGTAGATATTTCAGTCTGGAACAAAGCGGTGGGCAGACTTTGCCTTTTCTCCCCTAGAGCCATGCATCTTATGTTGCTGATAATCTGAATAATAACTGCATTTTGGTCTTTTGTCAAATGTTGAGTGGTGTACTGGGGGACTTCTAACCTCACTGTTACAAGTTGTATGGTTTGTTCACAAACAAGCTTTTTTCCGCAAAGGTAGAACACATACAACAACATTACTTCCTGTAGTAATTACGTCTAATCGCCAACTATTATTAGCAGGTGTAAACTAAATTTTCACCAAGCTGTCATTTGTACTCCTTTGACAGCACAGCCAACCTTTTCTATCTGATTCTGTTTTTCACCAGACATCAGTTTTACTTCATTGATATAATATGCTAGGCTTTTTTTGTTTTGCTATCTAATAATGACATTTGAAAGGCATGAAAGACAAGTCCACAGTTCATCTTCTCACTGGCAGCAGATGAATTATAGATAAAGAGTAGCATACAGATCACAGTCCTCAACCAGGTGCACCTACAGTAACCTGCTTGCATTCCAAATCCCCCACAGTCAAAGCAAGAGGCTTCATTCACTCATAATCAGACAGCTAAAGTTCTGCTGAGGTTTGTGCATCAACAGTTCAGCAGGATGATTCAGTGAGTGGATCTCATGAAGTCCATTGCTACTTTTCTTCCTTTGGTTACTGAACTTTGAATACTGCTGCTGCTGCTGCTGCACAGTCGAGACTGATGACAGACTCAGAATATGGGATTTCTCTGGCATTCTCAGGATCAGTCCAGCTTAATTATTTCAGGAGTGGACAGGAGTAAGAAGACATTTAAGTGTTTCTCGTCTATATCATCTGACAGTTGCTGCAGTTTCACTGCAAGCTCATTAAAGTTACCTTCATTCTTTTGGCTATTCTATGACAAAGGCCCAACTTTCCTTGATTGGAGCCACATTTATAAGCATTATAAAATGGAAAAACATTGCCTATAATAGATTTGTCTAGATTCTGTTTGTACAATGGCTGTAATTGGGGTGACTGGAAGGGAGATATACAGTACACCATTCCTGTGTGACAAACTATAGTACACTTGCTTTGTATCTGTAAATGGATTTAATTTATCATCCATCCATCCAGTGTCTCAACAACTTGCCATTTAAGGGTCATGAGGGTGTTGGAGCCTGTCCCAGCTCTCACTGGGTGACATGCAGGATACACCCTGGACAGGTCGCTAGGGTCGCCATTTATCATACACACACCATATTTATATATTATATACTGTATGTGTATACGGTATGGCAGCTGATAAGTGTAAAAGGTCACATTAAATATATATCATGGCCATAATTCTTATACTAATACTAAGCCTAAACAGCTAAAAGCTAAATTTAATAATAATAAATAAGATCTATACTGCTCAAAAAAATTAAGGGATGATTTAAATCATTCAAATCATTCAAGTTGAAAATCTTTACTAATGTACATTCAATATACATAACAGTGTTGGATGTGGTGAAGGTGGGCAGGCAAAAGGTTAGTGAGACAGAGGAGGAAGAGGAGAACAGAGATGGAGACAGATGAGAGGCTGTGGTGATACCGCACTGGACAGTCCAGTGAAGTCAGTGAGTTCAGTGGTGCACTGTTAAAGCACATTTGTTTAGAAAAGCACATAAAAATACATTATAAAACTAATGTCACTCTTGGTGACTAGTTTTATTTCTTGGTTCTGACGTACAGAGTCTATACCTACACATTTCCTAATGTATATACAATATTTCTGAAAAGGTTTGACATTGTCAAAACGCCAGGAAATATTTGAGGTTTTTATAGCCAGTATCCTCCACTCAAATCACATCCCCATAGCTTCTCAGTTCCACAGCTTCAGACCTGTAGATGATCTTTAATCGTGTTCTCCAGCCTGGCAAACTCATCTCTCCTATGGCAGAATAGCTGGAAGTTTAGTTAGTTGGAAACTTTATTGTCCACATTGCTTTTGGCTTCACCACAAGAAACCAATGTCTCTCCACACACACAGTCTCTTTCCTGCACTTATTTTTTTCTAGTTTTTTTCCTTTTCCCTGCTACTTTTATGCTTGGCTGACTGGCTCTATGTGGCCCTGTGGAGTCTTTACAGTTGACTCAGAGAGCCCGTCAAGCCCAAGGGCTGGTGGTGTGCCAAGCAAAATGAAGCACTGTATGATAGCCTAGCAGCCTGAAGTTGTTGCTGAATGGGTAGGTTAGAAATGCATCATTGTTTTTGGTCAATTTCACCTCTGCAACACTGAGCTGACAGGAACAGACAGTTGAGTTGATGAACTGAGTATAAATGACATGTCAAGCTGTTGCTGTTCAATCAAGACAAGCAGTGGTTTTGTCATTTAAAGCTATTGGTTGTCAAAACTACAGTGCTCTGTATCCATCCGAATTTAAGGAATTGTGAGACAGTGGACTGTTGAAGTTCAAAGGAATGATAATCAAACTCCCTGGAGTTTATGTCCTTTGTTTCTGGTTTCACAGGAAATTCCATATCTTCTCTAGAGCAGTCAGGCTGCAGCCCCTGTCACGATAATCCCACCCCCAGCCCCTAATACAAGTAGTTCTCTAGACATTATGGTTGATTAGAGCTGGCAGTACATGCGAACCACATACAAGAGAACTTACTGAACAGTAGTGCACTTGGAAGAGACAAGAGGAACACCGGGAGGTTGTCCTCTTAGCTAAGTGCATTTTCCTGGCTGGTATTTTGAGGGACATTTCTTGATGTGGAGCTGCATCATCCAGCTGGACTGTGGTCGCTGCTCGTAGATGCAGCGTTCTCGTCTGGACACTGACTTCTAAATAATTAACCATTTAAGGGGGTGGTAGGACCAAAGTAAAACTCACTTGTGTAGAATTGAATATTTTATTTGTATTTTTTTCCTGAGATCTCAGACTTTTTTTTTGACTCGATACTGAAAGCAACACAATTACCTGAGAATAATACATTTAAAGGAAAGGGTCAGTTAAAGGGTCATAAGTATTTTAGGTTCATGTGACAGTGTCTGTGAAGATTCTCAGTTGTCCTGATCATGGTTATCCCAAATATTCTATTCAGTGGAAACTTGTTTTTAGTTCTTCCATCCAGAAGGATTCATCAGTTCTGACTGACTGGCTGGAAAAGTTATATAACCCTGTAAGTGGGTGACAGATTATGTCTTAGGCCACCTCCTCTGTTTAACGCTGGTCATTCAGTCTTGCAGAAAACAGCTTCCTTCACACCTCATTTGAACCAGTTGTCTTCCCTGTCCAGAATATGAACATTTCTGTCTTTAAAGGAGTGGCCGTGGTCTTTCAGGTGAAGATGTACTGCTAAGTCCTGTCCTGAGGAGCTGGCTCTTCTGTTTTGTTCCATGCGTTTGTGAAGCTGTTGTTTAGTTAATCTCTACATTCTTCATTGCATTGAACTGCATATACTACATTGCTCTTTTTGTGTCCGGGTGTTTTGTCCTTGGGGTGGATCAGTTTCTGCCTCAGTGTGTTGCTTGGTTTACAATGTACAGGGATGACTGTGTAGAGTTTCTACTGCCAATCTCCTTACAGAACCTAGTGATTGATGAACCTAGAGAACCTTGTAACCCTGGTGACTGAGCAGAACTGTATGAACTTGGGTCTCACACTTGCAGAGAATGCAGAAACAGATACCTCAGTTGTTAAACCCAGGTTCAACAGTATAGATTCCTATGCCGAGAGTAAGACATAGGTCTGCTAAGGGTACAGAAGCAAAGACAAGGAATGCTCTCTCTCCATATTGTTTCTCTTCCACGCAACATAAACAGACACACCTCACCCTCTGGCAACATCAATTCTCTGAATGTAATGTAAAGGCCTCCCTTGACTGCACACATCAATTTGCCACACAGCCTTGCACCTTGCTTTTTATAATGAAAATCAAAATGTGCTTTTTCATAAAAGCCCATGACAGAACCAAATATGGTACCTTGAACAATCCATCAGCAACATGTCACTCAGCTAAAACAGAAAATAAAGTTGTTCTTGAGTCCTAGGGTGGTGAGTGGTGCATGTAAAGATCAGCATCAGCACATGTTCTCTTGTCTTCATTATGACAAAATACAGTATACCATATGAATTCAGCATGGTGTGATCTGCAACAGGAAACACTGCTGATGGCAGGCCTTTTCATACTGACAGAAACAACTGTTCAACAATCTTTAATTTGTGCAACTTCTTCGCCTAGATGTCTTGAATTAGATGATTAATGTTAGGGAGAATATGGGTAAAGTGGGAAACTTTTTGAAAATGTTTTGGAAACATTCTGCATTATTACAATTCAAATGCCAAGCCCCTCATATGATACTGTTGTAAATAGTTTAAGAGCTCTACTGTACTACATAGAAGAAAAAAGAGAAATATTAAACACAAGATTGATGGCTCTTCTTCAAACACACACTGACCCAAGATTTTTTTCCAGGTGCTGTTGGCAATGTGGGAAAAACTGGGACACATTCAGTTTCTGAATTAAAAAAACAAACAACCATAAAAACAATAAAAAAAATTGTATTAATTAAATAAAAAAAGTAACACTCATTAACCTCATCAACACAAGAAGGAGAACACAAACATCTGGTGGTAAAACTAAAGAATCATTGTGGACATGTAGTAAAGAACAAGCCAGGATACTACTGAACTACTGCAGCACTGAAGCAAGCCAAAGCTCTTGTCATCTCACCTTTATTGCCTGACGTAGCAGTGACTCCCCACCTCGGAAATCAGAAAATGATCTTGCATTCCTGTCTCATCGCAAATCCAAATGTGTGAAGGAACATCCTTGATGATTCCAGTTCAATAAGAAGATCTTGGTACTTCTGGAACCACGTCTTAATTGTTGTGGGGTTAATCCCTGACAGGCAATTTTGCCTCAGTGTCTTTAGATAGGACTGGTTTGCAACCTAAATGCTATGTCATTGCTGGTTCACTGCTACCTTGTTGAATATGACTTCCCATGTCCCTGGATGTGATGTCATACCCACAGAGCCCATGTTTTTATCACATAGTTTCTAATGATTAGCTCAGTTTAGATTTTTAGTAATGAAAGAATATATGTGTAAAGATAAACATGATTAGGCTTAACTGTCCCACATTACCCATAGTCAGCCAATTTTACATTGCCAAAAATAAGGCAACCATGAAAAAGGGCTTATAAGTTGCAACTAACTTAATTAATAATACAATTAATCATTATGTAATGCTTAATATATCAGTAATATTCTGTTGTATTAACAACTTTTTAGTTGGCTGTTTTAGTACCATTATTAACTGTAGAATTGATGGTTTATAATATAGTCAAACCTGCAACCTTTTACTGAATTATATTAAACTAGCAAGGCAATGCAGCTTTTTAAATACAGCACACTTTAAACACTAAAGCAAAGTACTTTACATGGGCAAAAAGAAGCTATGCTGGTTTCAGGCTGCGTAACATAAGCCTAATAAATACTAGCCCAACCCATGTAGATATAGGGAGTTAAATGATCGGTTCACTTCATATAGCGCCATTCACATCTGGAACATCAACACAAGCATTACATTTTTTTCAACTTCCATGTGCTGGGTGACACTGATCAATAGGACAACAGAGCGCTCTAACAAACATGGCTGCAAACATGGCAAAGTGAAAGAGGAATGAGTCCTGCGCAGCATCTTTTTGCTGTTCCTAGGCCATAGCCTTGAGTTGTCCAGTTACCATGGGGACCACTCTTGTCCTCGCCTTACACTTTTACACTTTTCTAGTTCTTCTCTCAGCCCTTGGTATCTCTCGAGCTTCTCATGTTTATTATTCCTGATATTGCCATCACTTGGGATTGCTACATTGTTACGACCCTGGCTCGATACTACAGGTGTAACATAAGAAATAATAACAAGCAAGATGTTAAAATTTGTTAACAACATTTAGTTGTTGTTTATTGTATAATAAAAAAATGGTGTTAGAGTTTACAAAAAGTATGTAAGGAGGAACACGGGTAAAGGATGCTATTCTACACAATAAATAAATAAAACAAAACAAGTCTATCTAATAACCAAGAATCTCTCAGATTAAGTTAGACTAAGAGGGAGAAGAAAAACAAAAATCCTGGTCTAACTATGCTACTCTATGCAAACAGCATCCCTTAAACCTAGGGTAATCTATACAAAATATTAAAGCAAAAACAAACAAAAAACAAGGTTCTAACAGATAAGTCTTAGTTTAGGGCCCAAAGCATACTACCACCACATTAAGGAACAAACCACTGTCACAAACCAGGACACAGACCAGTACAGAGGCATCCTGGGGATGAAAACATACATCAATCTCTATGGTCTTTTCCCTCTGTTTGTCCACCACTATAAATCCATAAAGAGAGTGCCTTATTAGAAAGTGGTACCCAGTTTCTGCTCTCTGTGTTTAATGAAACATGTTTAGCCTAGCGTAGCACAGACTGAAAGGATTAGGAAACCTACAGCCTAGCCATACACTGACAGTGTAGGTTCAGAAAAAAACTGTTTTATATTTTTATTTCCACACAAATACATACACATAATTTCTAGTGCAGCTTTACAGTGTCGCTAACTGTGAAAGAATCAAATGTTGAGTTAAAATAAATGTTACAGTGATACCACCAAATCAGGTAGCCTGTCCTTATAGTGCCTTTCCATTTCCAAAGCACATGTTCTGATGAAGCTACAGACAGATGGAGGGTGTCATTTGCTGTGTAAACGGGCCAGATACAGCTGGCCTGACAAAACGCGCCAAGGCGCAGCAGCTGTGGTGCTGTGTATTCCTGTCAGTCAGCAGCAGTGTTGCGACATAAGAGCATCATTTAGCCTCACAGTATTTTTTTAAAGTCCCACTGGGTAGACAGAGACATAAACCTTGCTGTAAGTGGGAGGTCAAAACAGGACTGGGTAGGTTATTGCAGTTAGAGCTGTTTTATGTTAATTCTGGGAATGTAGGAGGAAAGCAACATGGCTTTCAGTCAGGATGGCAAACATACATGTTGAGTTAATTTGTTCCATGTTTTGTGAAACTTGCAGCACCACGATCTGCTAATTTGCATGTTTTAGTCAGTGACAGCCATAATGCCTTAATAGTAGTGATTTTAGTGTGTATACTAGCATTTTCTACAAATAAATGGCTCTTTTTCCCAGTGTGAACATGCAATATCATTCTTAGTATTAGTATTACATTCATGTGGAACAATAAGTTCCATCTTCAATTGAGCACACACTCACAAATAAGCACACTCCATCGGCTCTATACACTGAAGACATTTTTAATCACTAGTCAGTGAATCAGTTCACCAGATTGAAATATTATCATTACATAGGAGAAATTAGCCCAGGTCCATGTTTAAGTGTACATAAAGCAATTAACAAGTAATTATGTGTATGAATTGAATAGAAATAAACTTTCCTTGCCTGACAATACATTAATTCAGATTTTTCTTCGTTGTTTTAGCTGCCTTTAATACAGCATGCAGGTTTCTGATAGTGGGGCTTTTTAGTTTTATACCTGCTAAGGGAAGAATGCCTGCAGCTTCCTCCCATGATGAAGACCTGGAAGTAGGATGCACAAGAGAGATAGAGGGAGATATGCTCATGTGCTCGGGAGAGAAAGAACAATGGGCTAGATGAATGCAGTGGTTTTCAAAATAAATACTGCAACCCTGTCGGCTGGACTACTATGGGCTACTCTGAAATACAGGGTTTATTAATTCATTGAGACTGCAACCAACCCACCAAGGTTCCAATCCAGCAGGGTTTAGTCATAAACCAGAAATCGAAAAACCAGAAATCGCTACTCTGACGTAGCAGTGACTCCCCACCTCGGAAATCCCCACCTATCCTAAATGGCAGGTTTACATCCTGTTTCCGTCCAAAGTCCAGGACGAGTTCCTTCATCTTTTTGATGTTTAAGGAGAAGTTTTTTTCAGCACACCAACCTGCTAGTCTGCAGACTTCATCCCGGCAGGTGGTCTCATCATTATTTGAGATGAGACCCACAACCGCTGTGTCGTCTGCAAACCTGATGATTGTGTTTTGCAGATGACACAACAATACAACCTGGGACCTTGTCGTCCATGAAAATGAAATTAGGCCTGTGTTGTTCATGCAGGGGCACAATGACTGGATTAATGATGTTATTCAGGTAGTATGGGCT
>JAUMHL010000004.1:20300834-20327664 GCA_032362345.1 Sandelia bainsii
TCCAGGTTCGGGAGGCAGACACCCTCTCTACCTTTAAGACTAGACTTAAAACTTTCCTTTTTGATACAGCTTATAGTTAGGGATGGCTCAGGTACTCTGAACTTTTACTGTGATAGACGGAAATGTTGCAATGTGTATACCGAGTGCATTAGATGCTGTGACACAACTCGTGATTTATTTAAACACATGGAAAAAACAACCCAGTCTCCTAAAAATTACATTAGTATAAAACTAAACATCAATCCCGATTACGTTTTTGTAGAGAACATAATTGTGACCAGATTACATTTTCTCTTAACATTATGATCAAATATTCTCAATCAATGTAAAGGAAAAGTCGCAAATACGCTGATTCCTAACATAGGAATGAAATGTCCACAGGACAAAATATCTGATCTACAACATCCAGTTTTCTGTCGGCGAAAATATCCGACGTTATAGTTCATCATCAGATATGTGAGTGTAGAGATATTTAAGTGTTTTATGGTTGGGATCACAGCAGTGGGTTAGGGTCAGGGAAAGACTGTGGACTGGTTAATGGATAAAAATGTCACTTCACACAGTCGCTTCTAATCACCACCCTTAGTGTGAGTATAAGGGAGGTGATTATGTTATGAGGAATAGGTGAGCAGGTTGGTGAATCAGAGTCAGGATGTAGTACTAGCAAATCCGGGCAAGCAGGAGGGGAGGGGAGGGGCAGGGTCTGAAACGAGAGGGGAGAAAAAACATTACAGGCTTTATTATTAAATTATTATAATTATTAAACGTTTTTTATGGTTGGATTCAAGCTTAACGTCAGGGAGGGATTGTGTCTGGCTTAATATAGAAAACTTCAGTCACTTCACACACAATGTCTGTATTAAAATTTAAATCGGGCTTGTTTTACAAAAAAAATAAAAAATTTCAGTCCATCTGACATGAGCTTGGGCCCAGAGAACTTGGCTGTGTTCCTGCACAGAGCTGATGTCTCCTCCTTGTGTTGGAGGTTGCATTTCAGCAATGTTTACAGAATCAATTAAGTTGGTCAATGAAAACTCTGTAAATCTTTTTGCATTTTTCTCAGATAAAAATTCAAGTGAATAAAAAATCACAGATTAGAGTTTTTATTGCATTTTAGAAAAAGACTAATTTTTTCTGAAAATGGGGTTTGTGAATTAACAACATAATATTATTATGTAAAGTGTAATCTGGTTCAATAATGTTTCTTTATAAATGTATTTGCTATTACAAATAAGTTGTATATGAATGTTATTGCACCACCACATAATATGCAAATGCATATAACCATTGACAGATGTTTTATGGACATGTATTTAATACAGAAGAATATTTGCAAACAGAAGAAAGAAAGAAGATCAATTTCTTTCTTTAGATAGTCGCACCTGCCTGTATCAAAAGACAAAGACATCATAATTCACCCCCTTTTTCCTGTCGCCAGACTGTGTTACGGCTCCATGCTCCACCACACGTGTGCCAGCACGGAGCGGGCTGGCACATCGCTGCTGACTGCCATCTCAGTGTGCTGTATATGAACTGTGGTGTGGAAGGTTAATTCCTTTTCAGTGACTGTGAAGCAATACAGACATTTTGCTCATCTGAAGTATCTCTATAAGGTTAAATTTAACACTCTGTCACTTGAGTCGACATTCTTATCAATACAAGACAATTTTCACATAGCACGTCCAAGGACGGCCTTACATCAGTACAATTTGTCTGAAGCATTTTGTAATTTTAAACTTAATCTAGATGTAGTTGAGCCTTCTTCCTGTCTGTATGTAGTCAGTGAAAACCCAACAAGAAAAAATTAGGGGGAAATAACCTATGATATATTTAATATATGCATATGATCTTTCCTCTTATGTATTCATCACAGTGGAGTAAACATACAGACATTAAAGAAAACCATCTACAGTACATTCACTTGTGTAAGATGTTATAGAACAGTAAGTTATTCTCTTCCACAGGGCAATGCACTGCATACTGAGAGGCATGTTCATGTGGATCACTTTAACTGACTCATATGCATAAAAATAACCACCCACTCTTGCCTGTCACCATGACCACCTTAAAGCACAAGTTGTTACAGGCTCAGTCTGGATCATTAAGGATAGTCTGCAGCAATCACATCAGTTCATTATTGATTAATCTGCTAATAATTATAGAAATAATTGGTTAATCACATAGTTGATTGACTCCATAAAATGTCAGAAAATAATGAAAAATACTTATCTCAACGTCAAACATGACAGCTTCGGAGTTTTTCTTCTCCACAGTTGCCTAGTACTGCTCAAGGGGGATTTGTTGGATTTCCTATATAAATCTATATTTGTATTGTTACATTTGTTGTGATTTGGCACAATAAAAATAAACGGAATTGAGTTGAATTGAATTGAATTGCAGAGCAGCTGCCACAGGGGCGCTATCTGAAAAGATGTCTGCTTGCCACCATTAAAGTGCAATTGCAACAGATGCCTGCTGCCATAGGAGCAGTTTTTCATGTTCTACATGAGAATATTCTACCTGTTTGTTCATTGCATTTAGGATCAACTTCCCTATACGTCACCTTAAATATAATGCAAGTATGGTAAGATGGGCATTTTAGTGACACTGCATGCAGTTGTACTATTTTATGTTGTATACTATACATTTAGCTTTAATGTAAAACTAGTAAGTTTTAATTTGTTGTACTTCTGCTTTTACGCAAGTAAGGGATCTGAAAACTTATACTGGGCTAGTTTTTCATGAGAAAAAGCTTTAACAGCAGGTGGGGCTTAATAAGTGCCTTTGGGTTGTAACAGCTAATGTAAATAGAGACTATGGAAAAGTCTTTAGAGGAGAGGGCTTAGTTTGAAGGCTATGACATGCTGTTGTCACTCTAAAATCTTTCCCAGCGGCTTCAATCCACATGAGCTGTCATTCTCCTATAATCAGCTTGTTGATTAAGCTGATGTTTTTAAGGAGCAGTACTGATATTTGAATGTCTCTCCAGACAGCATTAGCCTTTGACAAGATTTAGCCCGAAATATCCAAGTGATCTGTCACAGTAAACTGCATTAGTTCTGCTGGTCCACTGGGTCTACCTAAAACTGCACAGAACCAGCAGGGAATCATTAGTAGACTAAATTAATGAGGGTGTTGCCTGTGTCTAATTCAAATACCAAAGGTCACTTTGAGGATCAGTATGGACACTGAATTATATTATAGTGTTTACAGTGTATTTGTAGTATGTAGTGTAGTGTAATCCTGTGAAGTAGAAACAGCATTAATGCTATCAATCATCATTCTATAATTTACATTTACAGTTTAAAGTCATGACTGGAAATCACTACACTACATCTCTTGGTTGAAACATCTCTCATTTAAATAGGTCTCACAGTACCCATAGTAACCAAGACATAAACGAAAGCTAAAAGTGTTAGTGAACACGGACCAGAGTTTAACAAGCAACCAGCTGCTGCTAACCTGCTGTTCTCTCCTTTGAGGGAAAATTTGTTTTCTAATTATCAAGTGGAGCGGCTGAAGAGACCCAGGAGAACACTAAGGAAATGGGTCTTTAATATCTGCTGATAGCAAAAACAGAATCCTGGACCTCTTCTATGCACATGATAAATGTTGTTCTCGGGAGGTATAGTTATGGCCAAAATGTAGTGTGGATAGAGGAGGATAAGGGAAAGCAGGTCAGGAGACGGCCAGGAAATGACAATAGCCTGTAGTCCTACTGTCATGCTTAAGTAATGCTATGGCCATTTAATTTTCGGAGGATAGCACTGAAGGCCTAGGTAGAAAATGCACGGCCCGCCACTCAGGTGGATGCATGCACCAAATGATCCCTCTCTCTACAGCTGCACAGCTCCTTACATTGTGCGGGCCTATTTCTCCCGACATGGAGTTCAGCAATAATGACAAAGAGAGTTTAGTTCAGAGATTCAGAAATTCAGACTTTGTACAAATGTCTAACATTGTTTCTAAAGGATGCACAAACTTTGTCGCATCTGTTTTGATAAAGAGAGAGTAGTAATGATAGCAGCTGAGCTAACTGCTAAAAAAACAAACTTACTATACTTAATATTTTTTGAGTTGTTTAAAAAATATATATTAGGAAACAACTGACTTGGAGTAAGGATGTGAGAACATATTAGGAGATGGATTAATTGTTGATTTGGATCTTATAATGGGATTTGATCTAATTGTTTAATGAAGTACTCAGATCCCTTCCTCAAGTAAAAATACCACTATTATTACATCAACATACTTAAAGTACTCTGTGTGCATCTTGGTGGCATCTTGTGATTATGCTTTTATGACCTGACTGCAGACAAAATGAGCTTTAAGTTAATTCTAGTACAATACATTAAATGACCATGTTCAACATGGCAGGTGATTCTTTACAAATAAAAATTAAAATAAATTTTTTCTTTTTTTACTCCTAAACTGAAAATGTTTGAGTGTTGACCATGGATTTAGTTAACTAAATACATTCATTCAAGTAGTTCCTAGATACTTTATTGTATTTGTACAATTTTTTGCTGCTTAATACTTGATATTGTACATTTTAGTTCACTACATTTATTTGATATATTTAGATACTTAAAAAATGTACATAGAAACATACAGTATTGTATTTGAACACTGACAGTTTCCATCATTTTGTCTTTCCGCACCACCACAATTGATTGGAAATGAAACGATGTACTTCAACTGCATCTTGATCATTTCTTCTTTTTTTTCAGGTAGATTGTCAAATTTAATGTACGAGTTTGAACTTTGGATGAACCATTATTACAGCCATCTACTCATAGATTCCTAAATGAAGACCCCTTTCTGTTGCAGAGTTTTCACATTAATTTGCAAATCAGTCATCAAAGGTAAATTTGTATTAGGTGGACATGCAGCTCTAGCTCTCCTTTGAGAGACTAACAGCTTTTATGCTGTTGCTCGTCTCTAAAGCAGTCAGGCTACGCTAATAGATTGGCTTTTCATGTTCTATTTGATAAAGGCTACTTCAAAGAGATGGGGGATTCTCACCAAGAATCATGTGTGATTGCCTTTAATTCAAAAACGGAAAAGCTCCAGCTTCAAAGAGCAGTCATCATCTCAGTGCTTCGATACCATCAAACTGAGAGAGTTCAGAGTCATTGGATGAGATTGGATGTTGCTGTGAGACAGGTGTTTCCCAGTACATAGTCTGCAAATTGGTTATGGTAAAAGGTTATAAAGCTGAATACAATACAATACAATACAATACAATACAATGGATACTGTGGTGCTATCAGTGTTAAATTTTTTTTGACCATTTCAGTTTAAGTTAGAAGTGACTCAGATTCAGACGCATGCAGATCATTTCAAAATCACAAATGAACATTCAATCTCATCATATGACATTATATTTTGGCATTTGAACAATAAACTATGGCCTTATGGAATAACAAGCCATTTTCTTTAATGATGGGATGAGAGGAGTCATTATTATTAATACTATTATTACTATTACTATTACTATACTATACTATATTCACTCATTCATCATTTTAATGATGTTGGTTCAAGTTCATTTTCATACACATCAAACCATTCAGTGACCCCTCTTGCACAATGGATGGAGGCCTTTTCATGAAAGAAATCACTTCTATCAGGACAGAAGTGTTACATCATAGGATAAAGGTGATCACTCTGAACCATTTTGTATTGATTTGCAATGACACCTCACTAAAGAGAAGAGCGGACATATACCATGCAGCAAAATGCCCCCCACAGCATAACAGAGCCATCGGATCAACTCACTGTAGGGGTCAAACATTCATGCCTGTACACTGCGCATTTCCTTGCCCACCTGTCCATCAAGAATATAGTGAAGGATGACTGATCTCACTTTTTTCCACATCTCTGTAGACCAGTCTCTAGAGTTTTTGTACCAATGAACTCTTAAATGTGTATTGATAAATGTAATGAGGGTTTTATGCACTGCAACCACAGCATTTGTTATGTTTAGTTTTTTCTTTTAATTTGTCACCTGTCCGTAGGCGCAAGCCAAGCGATACTTTAGGCCCTCAAGATCATAACACAATTATTACCCCTTTATCTTAAAGAAAATCCTATTAAATCTTTAATTATACTCAAGATAACAAACAATACATTAACTTTCATTCCATTATCCTGCACTGAGCATTAACTGTAACATCATTTTAACATCATCTAGATACATAATGTGTTTTCAGGACCTCAGTGTCTCATAATCAGGGGAGAACAGCTTATCCCAAATCAATTTGAAGATTAAACTGACTTTATGGACTTTATTAAGTAATTTTTATGTTATTTATAAGTCTTTGGTCTTATCTCACAACTGAATAGATCAAAATTACAAAAGAAGAAGAAAAACATAACATGCAGTAGTACTTGAATGTACATCATGCTCTTATGAAGTATTTTCCTTGGAGCAGCATCCTAAAACAAATCAATATGCTCCATAGAACATGAAAACTGTCGGCTCCGTAGCTGCTACAGTACATTCACCAGTTAGACAATAAACTGTCTGTCTGCTGTTTGCTACTGCTTTTTAAACTCTGAAAACACCTATGTTTAATAGAATATAATTTATATAACATATCTCTCTTCTTAAGTTCTTTTTAATTAATTTGTGAACATAATTTTGTTTTGTTATTTGTGTACTATATAAAAGTTGAGGTTCAAGTGTACTTTTCAAATAAAGTTGAAGTGTGCTGCCAGATGTTCACATGCTATTACAAGTTTTGGTCACACTGAATAAGATGTAGTCCATTTGTGTCTATAGCACACTGTAAGATGAAGAAGATGATTATTTTCAATAATTTGTATCCAACATTGTTTATATCCATGTTTACTAACTTGTGTTCTTAATCTTTGCTTTACTGGTACATTATTGCCACCTATGGGTCAGTAGAGTTGAAGAGGGCTGTTAGAGAGCACTCTCTGGGGACTTCAAGCCACGTTAATGCATATACACCATCAGTCAAAAGTTTGGACACACATAAGAATGACCGGAAATGATGTTCTCATGAAACAATACAGTTGTCTTCAGCTGTGTTAACATCATTGCAAAAGAGTTTTATAAGGATCACTTCTCTTTTTCAGTTAATAAACCTGCATTAGCGTTATTTTGACAGCCCTAGTTAAATCATGATAGATTCAGTTGGTGCCTGTCTGTGTCTTTATTGTTTATAATTTAGTTATACAGTATGTGATTATTGATAATACTTTTGCATTGTGATGTCATGTTGCCATGTCACTGTAGTGTAATGAGAAGTGTGAATGTGTATTTTTGTGTTGTCACTTGTAAATTGGGAAGTCCCCAGGCTACCACATTGGCTGCTGCTGTGCTGTAGCTAATGGGGATCTAAACAAACAAACAAACATATGGCAATAGTTAGCTGGTGGTATGATACCTCATGCTACATATGGAATACTTTGTCCAGCATCGTTTTTCTTCTCCCTAGTGAATTTCATCTCAAAGCAAACAGAGTTATGTCAGGGTGAGGTGTCAGGGGGAGCTCCACTGGCTCTAATCGCATGTGCTGCCAGACACAGAGTAGAATGTACACCGGAGGACCCCGGGGATGAATGATTAATAACAGCAGACCACTGTTCCTGCAGCTATAGCTCGGTGTGGCTATAGCTATTTTTTATTACTGTCTCTTTGTGCGTTCAAACGGAGCTGACACTCAGTATACCTCACATGCCATGCTCAGTGACACTCTTCAAAAATGCACAACATATGTAATGTAATGCACACACCTTTCTTCACATTTGTCCTGGTTTCTACTCATTGTTAGCTCATGACGATGCTAATAGCATATTTGACTGGTGATGCTTTGTATCTGTATGCATGGTCTCAGTGTGGCATTTGGCTGAGAGATATGCTTGTGCAGCATGACATTATGACAGCCTTGACATTTTAGCTCTTAATGTTGTGCATGCTGTTTTGCATCATAATATGTCTCTCTAAAATCATGACTCTTATTTCCTCTACCTTTATTCTTAAATACCAACATTTGACCCCAGCTTTCAACACAAATAATGTGACTTTAATGGCTTATTTTACAACGACTGTGTCTGATGCTAACAGGTATGTTCTCATTTGTTCTGTTTTATTTTAAGACAAGAAATGTTACTTGGAAGCTTAGTTTGTGTATGTGCTGCTTCAATTATAAAAAGTAATGAAAGTCATCTAAGGTCATAAGAAAATTATGTAAAGTGCTGTGAAAAAAATATTTGCCCCCTTCCTGATTTTGACCTCTTTTGCATATTTGTCACACACAAAAAAATTAAGATCATCAAACAAATTTTAATATTACACAAAGATAACCCAAGTAAAAACAAAATGCAATTTTTAAATGAATGATATTTTAAATTATTTCATGTATTAAGGGAAAAAAGCTGTCCAAACCTGCCTGGCCCTGTAAAAAAGTAATTGCCCCCTAAACCTAATAACTGGTTGTGCCACCCCTGATGGCAACAACTGCAATCAAGTGTTTACAATAACTGGCAATGAGTCTTTCCCATTCCATCCATCCATCCATTTTCCTAACCGCTTGCCCTCGTAAGGGTCGCGGGAGTGCTGGAGCCTATCCCAGCTGTCATTGGGAGAGAGGCGGGGTACACCCTGGACAGGTCGCCAGTCCATCGCAGGGTATTTCACATTCCTGTGGAGGAATTTTGACCTACACTTCTTTGCATGATTGTTTTAATTTAGCCACATGTCAGTGAAGAAGAAGCTGAACATGATAACAAATATATTTCTTTTTACTCAATCTATCTTGTCTAGTCTAGTCTAGCCAATTTTCACTGTCCTTTTAGCACCATTTTGGCCTCTAGTGCCATTATGGAAGTGCAGAGTTGCTACAAGTGACCCCTTTCACATTACACAGTCATCTGATCCATTGCTAATTTAAAAACATTGATTGATTCAGCCTTAATGGCTACCAGTGGCTCTAAGCTAATTGCAAGGTGACAGAGGAATCAATAATATAGCATAGATAACAAAGAATGTTGCTCCTACATTTGTTTCTTTATTATTGCTGTTGTCCAATTGCAGCACCTCTGGAAGCAAGCACAAATGTATTAGTAACTGGTAAAGACTGCGTTAAGAATATATGTCCTCGAGGTCCCTTGTCCCTATCCGCTGATACTGAAACAGTTTCCTGGAATAGTGCCACCATGGCAGCAGGAGTACCAGGCATCCATTAAAGTTACAATAGTAAACACATTGTGGCATCAACTGGATTTTTGTCATGAAGACTACATTAGTTCAGGTAGGTGTAGCTGAAATACCACTGACCGTATAGTCTGAATATATGTTTTCTTTGTTATCTCATGAACACACAATACACACTGCATCAAAGAAGTGTGAAGAGAGACTTGAAGTTCCGTGCCCCCATCCTTTTCGTCAAACCCTGTAAACATGCTGATGAAGAAACTGATCACCGCAACAGCCTTTTCACCTCCCCTACACAATCACCACCACCACCTGGAACAATAAGCTTTCGGTCAACCTGGGAGCGAGGTAATCAGTGAATCAAATCAAGCCTGGCCCGGTCTGCCTCCACCAACATCACAGCAGATTTATTACATGTCCATCATGAGAGGTTGGGGAGGAGGTGATGGCTGAGTTCAGACAAGGGCAGCAGGGCTAGAAAAGGCTCGATGGAGCTATTAGCTGCTGGAGTGGAGTGATCAGCCTGTGATGCGCTATCGGACAGACGCAGGATTGGGGCAGTGTGAAATTCTGCAGAGGTTCATTATGGCTTGTGTTGTGCTGCTTTTACTGTAGCTGCATTCCCACCCAGGTCCACTCTCTGGGCAGAACAGGCCCTTATCTGCCTCAGTCTAATCTAACTCTCTTCAGCACTGGAAGCTTCCCAGAAACTGAAAGTCTATAGTAGCCTGATTGCCTGACAAGACTGACACGGTTAGGTCAGACTGAACTTTTTTATGTAAAAGGGTGTAAAATCATGCTGTCAAGACAGTGTTACTGAACACTAGCTCACAGAGGTATTTATGCAAGGTGTATTGATCCAACAATAAAAAGCACCATACTGATAGATTTGTATGTTTTGAGCCGAAACTAAAAAACAGAAAAAGTCAAATTTCCAAGGCAAGTAAAGTTTTGAGTCAGGAGATTCAAATTAAAGATACAGTATGTACAATTTTTTAAATAGTTTTTACAAAAAAATTTACCATTTTCTCATAACATGCAGAGTTGCTGTCAAAGCGTCCTGTGAACCAAACTGATTGAACAGGATTTCTGGGGAATTCTAACCTTGATGAAATGCAAGCTTGGAAGTATATGTAAACAATGCATCCTATCAGTCAATATCAATATGAACTTTAAATTAAGTTTAAGTTCTGGATTAAATTTAAATGAAATTAAATTGTGAAAATAAACATAAAAACTATTTAAACTTACCTTTGTAACAAAAGTTTATTCAGTAAAATGTATTACGGCAGGATAAAGTAAATTTGTTATATTTGTTGCATTACCCAAATAAAGAACACAAGTCAACAGATGTTCTTGTTTATTATAACTAAGCTGTTAACTGTTCCACTGACTATTCTCAGTGACGTACAGGATTTTTTAGGAGCATGAAAACTGTTATGTGAAAATTTATGTCATTTATGGTTCCAGAAGAGTTTTCCTGAGTCTGAAAATAACCTGATGATGTCATTTTACTTACACTATGGACCCCTGAGTTTGCCCTTTTCAAACATTTATCTCATAAAGCCCTTGGTGCAAACTGTGGAGTTTGAAAGAACTCACTAGGCAGGACTCTGATGAAAATATGCTGTCGATTTGTATTACTACATATTCAACATTGTTCTAAAAACAAACTTTATATATAACTAAACTGCCACGTTAAATACATCTTTTCGTAGGAACATACTTGCAACCAGATTGCATTTTCTGTTAATATAATGAGGATATATTATACATTGATACTGATCATATCAATAAAATGCCACTTCCCATGGGCCACCACCCCGTAGGAGGGGCCAAGGAGGTCGGGTGCAATGTGAGTTGGGGATGCTGATAGGTACCGGCAGGCGAAGCGGAATGCAGCTTTGGCGGTTGCCAAGGCAAAAACGCGGGCGTGGGAGGAGTTTGGTGAGGTCATGGAGAACGACTTCCGGACGGCTTCGAAGAGATTCTGGTCCACCATCCGGTGTCTCAGGAGGGAAAAGCAGTGTACAGTCAACACGTGTACGGCGGAGATGGTGCGCTGCTGACCTCAACTCGGGACGTTCCGGGTTGGTGGGGGGAGTACTACGAAGACCCCCTTAATTCCACCAACATGCCTTCCGATGAGGAAGCAGAGCCTGGGGACACAGAGGTGGGTTCTCCCATCTCTGGGGCAGAGGTCACCGAGGTGGTCAAAAAGCTCCTTGGTGGCAGGGCTCCCGGGGTGGATGAGATCTGGCCGGAGTTCCTTAAGGCTCTGGATGTTGTAAGGCTCTCATGGTTGACACGCCTCTGCAACATCGCATGGACATCGGGGACAGTGCCTCTGGATTGGCTGACCGGGGGGTGTGTTCCAACTACAGGGGGGGGATCACACTCCTCAGCCTCCCTGGGAAAGTCTATTCGAGGGTCCTGGAAAGGAGGGTCCATCGGATGGTCGAACCTTGGATTCAGGAGGAGCAGTGTGGTTTTCGTCCGGGTCGCGGAACAGTGGTCCTGGAGGGTGCATGGGAGTTTGCCCAACTAGTCTGCATGTGCTTTGTGGACCTGGAGAAGGCCTTTCGACCGTGTCCCTCGGGGAGTCCTGTGGGGGGTCCTTCAGGAGTATGGGGTACCGGACTCCCTGTTAACGGCTGTTCAGTCCCTGTACAACCGGTGTCAGAGCTTGGTCCACTTGGTCCGCATTGCCAGATGAGGTGGCTCGGGCATCTGATCAGAATGCCTCCTGGACGCCTCCCTGGTGAGGTGTTCCGGGCACGTCCCACCGGGAGGAGACCCCGGGGAAGACCCAGGACACGCTGGAGAGACTACGTCTCTCGGGTGGCCTGGGAACGCCTCGGGATCTCCCCGGAAGAGTTGGAAGAAGTGGCTGGGAAGTCTGGGTATCCTTGCTGAAGCTGCTGCCCCCGCCACCCGATCGCGGATAAGAGGATGAAGATGGATGGATGGTTAATGCCACACTTTTGTCACACCCCTTGAATTAAAGCTTAAAGTCTTGACTTTGCTCACATCTTGAGTGTTTCAATTTAAAATTCAATGTGGTGATTTAGAGTACAGAGCTAAGGGCTACCTTTAGTGTTGATAGGCGACACCTAAAGACGAAGCAACGTGTCACTATCTGATATCCTTGGAGTGCGAAAGGGCTGAAAACTTAAGGATTTCCAGAGCTGATAACTCCATCAGTCCTTTCCTGTTTCCTCCTTTCCAGATCTCAACCGTTATCACTTGAGCGCATTTTTTTTATATCTGCGCAATGTTGTACATGTGATGGCTATGGCTAAACTCACTATGTGCACTAACAGAACTTTAGTCAGCATTTATTTGCCCCCCTTTTCACATAGGACCAGGCAGGTTTTAAGCTTTTTTCCTTTAATAAATGAAATCATTACTTTAAAACTGCATTTTTTGTTTACTTGAGATTTTTGTTTAATATTTAAATTTGTTTTATGATCTGAATCATTTCAGTCTGAAAAATATGCAAAAACGTAAAAAAAAATCAGAAAAGGGGGTTAATACTTTTTCATAGCACTGAAGATGGGAGGACATTGTCTTCTCTGTTTTTTTATAACATCTTCTCTGGTGTGAAATATCTTTCCTTGACCATCCACTGACTCCGGACACATCAAGATCTA
Organism: Sandelia bainsii; assembly: GCA_032362345.1. Classification (NCBI taxonomy): domain Eukaryota; kingdom Metazoa; phylum Chordata; class Actinopteri; order Anabantiformes; family Anabantidae; genus Sandelia; species Sandelia bainsii. The sequence goes on from JAUMHL010000004.1 coordinate 20,313,675, forward strand.
ATTTAATCTTTGATGGAAGTGCACACAGCTGCTACTCTATAGAGAGACAGTGAAGCTTTGGCTCTTTTTTTTGCGCTCACTGTGGCAGGGTAAAAGGCAGTAATTACCTGTAAATCCATGTCAATACTAGATCAAGGCAAAGTCTGTTGTCAGGGATTACACTGTCAATACACCATCTCCAGGCTCTGTCAGACTGTCTTTCTGATAACATCACAACCTCATCCTCTATCTGAGTAGAAGCTATGTGCATGTTGCATGTTCCCATCCTCCTTCACTCTGATGAATTTCCCATATGAGTGGGGATTATTGGATCCTAATGAGAGATGCCCTGCCTACTCATTTAAGTCCTTTCTTCTCTCCCCTTTGAAGTAATGAGCAAAGCTTCTGTAAAGCTGTGAGTAAAACATATTAGACATATAATGTTGAATGTCAAAGAGGAATGGAATTGGTCACATTTACTTTAATAAAATCTTTTTTTTTACCATAACAAAAGCATACTGTATGTCAGCCAAATGCAATGAAATGGCTCATTTATGTGTTTTTAAGAGGTTACACTGACTATACAGCCCAGTGGTGTTGAAGCATAATTAACATGACAAGATGGCCTAGTGGTTGTTGCCTGGTCTTTCAGGCGGTGTGTAGCTCAGTTGGTAGAGCAGTCGTCTATGAATCTGAGAGTCAGTTGTTCAACTCCCGGTTTCTCGTGGCCGCACTTCAATTCAGTTCAGTTTATTTGTATAGTGCCAAATCACAACAAATAGCAATCTCAAGGCACTTTACAGTGTAAGATTTAAGACCTTATGGAAAACACAACAGACCCACTTGAGCAGCACTAGGCGACAGTGGATAGGAAAAACTCCCTTTAACGAAAGAAACCTCTAGCAGAACCAGGCTCAGGGTGGGCAGCCATCTGCCTCGACTGGTTGGGCTGAGTGGTGAGAAAACAACAGTGTGAAAGTACAACAAAGGCGAGATGACCTGCTCTTTTTATTTTTTATTTTTTTAAGTTTCACAGGGTGATGGGTGGGGCTGACGTGTGGGCTGTAGCAACAACAATGGTCCAGGGTCAATATACTCCAGTCCCTGCTCCCCAGTGGGACCGTGTTGAGGACGACATGGCCCCCGCCGCTCCAGCACCTTCTCCCCGGCGGGGCCGCATCGAGGTCGACGTCACCACTGCCACTGCCGCTCCAGTTCCTGTTTCCCGGCGGGGCCGCGTCGAGGTCAACGTCGCCACTGCTGCTCCAGTTCCTGTTCCTAGGCGATGTGAAGTGCTCGCCACCGCCTCTCCAGCTCCTGTCCCTCAGTGGGGTGACATGCTTGCTGCCACCCATCCAGTTCCTGTCCCCTGGTGGGGCAATGACAAAGCTGTCACCACCTTAGTTCCTGCTCCTGAGGGGTTCACCGATGAAGACCCCATCTTGGCTCCTGTTTCCAGGAGGGGTGGCTTTGAAGACGACGTCGCCTGCACAGCCTCTCCAGTGGCAGCTCCTTGGCGGGACCATGTCAAGAACACCGCCGTCGCTGTTTCCCCTGTTCCTTCTCTGTCCTGTGTGTCTCCTTTGATTTCCTTCTCTCCAGTGCCTGCCCGTCCTCCGGAGAGGCTCAGCCAGCTGCCGCCCTCGGGCCGTCCACCCGACGCTCTCCAGGGTCCACGGTTGCCGCCCTCGGGCCGTCCGCCCGACGCTCTCCAGTCATTCTGAGCTTTGCCTGTCCCGGCTAGACTCTCTCGTCTCTCTCCTCCTTCTTTCCCTCTGTCCACTCTTATGCCATCATTACATGTTATTAACTTTGTGTCTTCTCTCTCCCCTAGTCATGCTTCATCTTCTCTGTCTCTCTCTCCCTTTCTGCAGGTATCCTCAACCTCAGAGCTGTATGATTCCAGTTTGCAGTCACTGGTCCTACCAACCTGCGCATTGCCGCGTCTGCTGCTCCTTGTTGTTGTTTGTGATTTCTGTTGCCTGCTGTTCTTTTCTCTCTCCTCTTTCCACTCACCCCAACTGGTCGAGGCAGATAACCGCCCACCCTGAGCCTGGTTCTGCTGGAGGTTTCTTCCGTTAAAGGGAGTTTTTCCTCTCCACTGTTGCCTTGTGCTGTTCAAGTGGGACTGTTGTTTCTACAATATTCTGTATATACTTATATTGTATAAGGTCTTAAACCTTACACTGTAAAGTGTCTTGAGGCGACTTCTGTTGTGATTCGGCGCTATATAAATAAAGTTGAATTGAATTGAATTGAACTTCTGGTGATGCCAGTAAAAGGGTAGTACCTTGTTTGAAAGGTGCTCTACAAATGAAATTATTACTATTATTATCAGTGACTGTGTTGAACTTACTGGGAATTGTCATCCTGACCTCACTCTGCTGCTGTGCTTCTATTATGACAGAAATATATATACAGTTGTGTGCCATAATAAGGTCTCGTTCAGCTTCAGATTATATGGTCAAATATACAGTTTATGTGGCCAACTATACAGGTTAGGTGAAGAAGTTATGCAGAAAAGCAGGAAATAATAATTCACTTACTTTTTCTTGCAACTAAATCTGCTCCCATCCTTGCACAAGGGCTCTTATATCCACCTCCTAGAGAGTCTTTTTTAAATTGCAAACACAATAATCACTGCATGTATTTGGGTAGTAAAGAAAATTAAATGTCAATTTATTAATCAATTCTGACCTTTTTACAAGTGTTGAATTGAAAAAGTGACAATAATCACTTGCTGAACAGACTGATGATGGTGCCTGGATATATTGTGACATACTGGAAAAAGCAAGTGCCCCTACTCAGAGATCCATGAGGCCTTGAAGATGGTGTTGTAAGTGACTTATCCACCTGTATGTGCTCTTCTTTTACCTGGATTCCCTCTGATTGGAAAATCAGTGTCTGTGTGTGAGTCTGTCTGCTGTGTGTGAACACATTTGCATACTGTATTTGCAGTTTATAATTGATTTGCATAGAAATCAGCTAGGATATCCTAATTTGCCTTCCCCTTGCTTTTGCTTCCCATGTGGTGCACTGTGGGTCAGTAAAGTCAAGGGATTTATTATTTCAGCTCCACAGAGAAAATGTGAAAAGATCACTGAATGTCAGCAGAGACTTCTGGAGCTCTCCACTGGCATGCCCCCAGACTGGTCGCCTAGGTCTCTGAAATGTGAATGGAATTGTCAATACAGCAAAAGAACCGCTGGTTATTGTTTATTGTATGTGTATCTAAACCTGATACATCTTCTTTCTCTGTGCCATGCAGCAACATTGTTGTCCAAAAACCATTAAAAACACATCAGTGAGCAACACTGCTGCCCTGGATGATATAATTCATTCATTACTGTGAACACACACACACACACACACACTGGAGTTTATTTTGACTCAATCTCATCACCTCTACACCATCCTGCTGCCACAAAATAGTGACCAAATGTGTATTAATCCTTGAATGGAAATAGTCCCCAACAAATGACCCATTTCCTGCTCTTAGAAAAACAGTGACATTTTATATTTGAGAGCTTTATTTACATCTTCAGCAGTAACTACTGAATAACTAAATGTACTAACAGAAAGTAACAAGCTATGTTAACAAGTAGCAAACTTTTTCTCAAATGTTTTACTTACAGTTTTGTCACCTCATGTAGACTTCGCTGGGTCCAGAAATTGGCACTTTAGACTACAGCCATTGGCCAACTAGTACATAGGATCTGCAACTGGGTGACAGAAAAATTAACTCTCCAGACCAGCAGGTGGCAGTAGTGAGTATTTGTTATTCAATAAGGGAAAGCTAGGATAGGCTCCAGCACTCCTGTGACCCTTGAGCGCACAAGCAGTTAGCACTATGGATGGATGGAAAACCTAGAACTGAGATACAAAACTGTAATTAAAGGATATGCACTTCACTATAATTTTAGTTGAAAAACTAAAACAAAAGAACTGTGGTCAGTTAACTCAGTGGTCAGTTAAGTAGTGACTGTAGAGCAATGCAGTCACCACTGTGTGCATAATGTCCACTGGAGCTTCTCTTCCTCCTGCCTCCTTCAGCATTTTTGCATCAATATGTTCTGATACCAATCAGGTCCAACGACCTTGGCAGTGTAGAGAAGGAGACTGTACTTTGGGAAGATGGCAACAGGTATTACTTTCAACCTGTCTATGCTGATCTCAAACTTGTGGCACAGTTATTAATGGTGAAGCGAAACACTTTCCATCACTCCTCATAAAGATATTGTCATAGCCCTGCCACTGCCAAGGCCAGCAGAGCCCAAATAGATGGTGCCTGCAGTCTTCATCTCTCCTTCCTTCCCCATGTTGGGATGACTTCTTTTATACTGTGCATCCACTCACTCTACTCCACACTCCTTGGGTACACCATCACCTTTGAGGTATATGGACTGTAAATCTCCTGAATTGTGGCCTACGATGCAAGTCATTATACAGGAATAAAACGCCTTCAGCCTGTGTGACCCATCTGCACCACTGTAATTGGACACATTAATGAAGTCTTGTGTCATGTTCACAGAACACTGCAACATTTCATGCAGTATTTCAGTTGTCGATCATGCTAAATTTCTGACACTGTCAGAATTTTGTTCCGGGCTATCTTTGGTCGCAAAGACCATGACAATGGCCATCTTTGAACTAGTCTCAGAGTGTGATGCAGGACCACCGCATCACGTTGGGTGATCTTTTGTCGGAGACTGCCCAAAATTTAGTTAATACATCACCCCCATGCAGCAAGACAAAGATCCCAAGGATAAGAGTATGTGAACATCTGAATGGTTCAAAAAGTCAAGTCCTGAATTATCTCTTACGTTCTTGAGGCGATTACACCATTGGTGATTTAGGTGTCACATTTTTGCTTAAAAAATTTAAAAGCATGTATAGTAGTTGGTGTTTCCTCAGGTTGCCTTTGTTTTATGTTAGATTTAGTTTGAATATCTGAATCTTTTTAGTATAAGATACACATAATACTATCAATATTCTATTACAGCATTGCAATTTAAACTTACACACTTTGCAAGTTAAATATTGCACTGCACAACATGTATTTGACAGCTGTAGTTAGTTACTTTTGTAGTGAAAAAAGTGCCAGACACTGTGCTGGATATGAAATTGTCTGTAGCCTTTCCATAAATGCTGAAGCACTGGACCCTCATCTAGATCTAAGACATTTCTTCCAAATCTGAAATTGTTGCATGAGTTATGTAACTGGAAAACACCTAACTCTCTCACTTAACGCTGACAAAGCTAAATTCTGCGTCCTGTTATCTGCTGTATTTTTAAATGCTTATTTGAAGAGTTTTTTTTGGAGCTTTATAATGTGTGATGGAAAGATATTTGACTGATCTGGCCCCACACTTAATAAACCATAAAAGACTATGTTTAGTGTATAGTATATAGTTGTTACTCAATACTGATTAGATTAATTAGCACCATAGCACCAACCAGCTAAATATTAAAATTTCTGCTTACACAGTAAAACATCAGTAATAATGACCTATATAGTACTATAGTAATGTGAGGGGCTGATTCCTAATGAGTATATTTATATTTGATGCTATGTATTCATTGTATGTTCATTAATGCTAATTGTGACGCTAATGTTTAGTTTTGTAATAGAGTTCTTTTATAGTACGATATTGCTACTTTTGGTCAGGTTTATCTACACTGTATTTCTGATCAATATGATATTAAAAAGTATGTTTTTTCCTAAGTGATCCTACATTTTTGAACAGTAGTGTAACTAGATGGTCTAATACAATTCATTCATGTCTGATTTTTGTGAAGTTTTTTCATTCTACAAGAAAATACAATCATTCAATAATTAACTGTGCTCCAGTTCCCAAATTATTACCAATATAACTGTGTTGTAGATGATATATTAGTGTCACAACTTCACTCAAATTTGACTATAAAAACACCTTTTAGCAAATGTGGATTAACCATTTTTACAGAATATATAAAATAAAATAAATGTTTAAATGAAATATGTGTACTCTGCATGTCTGGAAGTATGTGTCAAATTAAATATTAAATATTATTAAATATTTCTTTGAGTAACATTAGCCATCTGTGCCATACTCATAAAATCCCTTGTGTTTAATAGTCACTTTATACTCTCTAAATAATCACTTGGATTTTATTGCAGTGAATCAAACAGGGAGCTAAGGGAACCCTGCATCTCAGTCACTTCACTGTTCCCCTGCACGTCTTTAAACCATCCGTTCTGTTTTACAACACAGGTTTTAAGTCTATTTTTTCTACTCTTTATCCTATGCAACACTGACCACACAAAGACATTGCAGGGGTGGTTGTATTAGAAAATAGATTGTGAAGTATTTTTCCCACTGGAATTCAGACAGGTAACAGTTCATTGAAATTGCAATACAGTAACTGTTACCGTAATGCTCATGTTTCAGGCTCCATCACACTTGCACCAGAGATCTTTGAAAATGTACATGTATCACCCATTTCTCCTGTAATCTTCAGCAAACAAAGTAACTATAATATCATTCAATATTATTTTAATTAGTTTCTCTATTCAAACTCATAGCATTTTCTAGAAAGAAAGATAGAATTTCCTATATATACATATATATGGTGCAGATGTTCCTGTACAACATGCCAGCCACTTGTGCTATTCGGTGTATACTGTGTATATAATGAAATACATGAAACAAATAGTCATTACTTCATGTTAGATATTGTTCATTAGTTTATAAAAAGTTCAAATGTAAACCTTACTTTTCTTGGTTTGTTGTGTGTCTGCAGTGTTTTCAATTTGCTGCAGTATGATCAGTGTGCCATCTGTAACTAAATCCACAGCAGAAGTTCTGTCATATTGACTGTTCAGTGCCAGTTTGATTAAAGAATCCAATGGCCTTTTACCTATTATGAATTCCATTATACTAACATTTAAATCAGCATAGGTTTAGGACCATAGAAAATTGAAGTTCTGTCTTAGAGTTGGAAGTTAAAGTTAAAGTTAAAATCAGATTTGCAACAAAGCCAAACAATTAAACATTCTCATGGCCTTATCATAACTCTTTTGTCCTGTTGTCAGATCAAACCCTTTGGCAATGCACTTGCCACTGCAAATGTTATTCACAAACATTCTGTTTGTCAAGTTGTCAAGCTGTCCTTTCTCAACCCATCTCCACCTTGCCTACAAACCCACCACAGGGCTCAAGTGTCATGTTAAATTAGTCAATCTTCTGCTGATCACTTGGTGTTCCTCTCAGTCTGAAAGGACAACTTATTTCTTTATTAACTCTTGAACTGTGTACTTTTTATTGCTGTTCATCTACTGTCAATGTAATTGATTTGACAAAAAGATGTTTCAACTTCAAATACCTTTTGCAATTTCTACGTTTCCTGGTAGGATTTTAATGTGGAGTATATTAAACCAATGAAGGTTGCTGAAATGCAGAGTTTTATCACCAACGCTTCTCATTTGAGACAAAAAGGTCTACTTTGGTCTCCCAATATTCGTTCATCCACCTGCTGGTTTATCAGCACGGTCTTTAGCAAATTGTAGATGGGCAGCAATGTTCTTTTTGGAGAGTGGTTGCTTTCTCTTTTGTTGTTCAGAGTTCTCCTGATGGTGGACTCATAAGCCACTTCAAGGGAGGCCTTTTGTTTCTTAGACCCTACCCTGAGATTCCTTGTGACCTCCCAGACTATTCCAGGCTTTGCTCTTAGTGACACTTAGTTGACCACTCCTGGAGAGGTAGACAGTGGTGCTGATTGTTCTCCATTTGTACATGATCTGCCTGACAGTTGACTGGTGGAGTCCAAACTCCAGTCCAGACATTTTATAACCCTTTTCATCCTGGTGAACAACTCCTCTTCTAAGGTCTTCACAAATCTTAATTCTACAAACCTGTGTTTAGATTAGAGTTTGATAGTGAAGACCCTAATTTCTCTTCCTACCAGACTCACATCTAATTTCACCTACAAATGACTTGAGGCTCATATACTTTTGCCAAACACAAATATTGAAAACTGTATAATTTTCCACAATAAATAAGTAAAAATATTTAAAAAAACGTTTTAGTTTGACTTGTTTAATTGCAGTGGGTCGCACAGGGGCGATTTAACAATTCATTATTTAATTATTCTTGAACATTTTAGGAACTCACTTTTCATGTACACTGATATGTACATACACTAATGAGCAGGTAAAACATGGCTAACATGAAACTGAGGGGTTACACACTGTGTGTGCCATGTTTGTGATCAGAGAGATAATATGGTGATTATCAGCATGACATTTGGTTGTGCAGTCAAGTCACTATATGTATTATCTTCAGCAAAATAGTGAGAAAATATGTAACCACTGTCATATGAAAGGGTGGTGAAAGGCTGACTGCAGCTTGCTGAGTTTCCTTGTGTAAAGTCATAGGATTCTTTCTTCTTTTTTCAAGGAGACCAGACACACAAGTGACTGTGTTGGTATGGGTTTGTCTGTCTCATCTGCTCCACTGCACAAACATTGTCTCACACAGAACATTTGTTCTGGTTTGATCCAAGGCACATTGTGCATCAGTGTGTGCCCACCATGAGATGATCCTAGATAATGACCTGGCTCGTCGACATGTATTTCTCACTGTACTTCATATACCAGTTTTCAATGCCGTTCTTGTCATTCGTGGTGGAACAGAATAAACTGTACACTACAGCCCTGAGGCCTTAGTGTGGATGTGCACCATGGCGAGTGCCGGTAGTGGTGAGTCTAACAAAATGAGGCAGAATCAATATTGTCCCTCCCTGACAGTCCACTTTGTGTCTCTATTGAGAGTTGGTGGCTAAACTGAAAACTGATCCTTCCATGAAATCAGTGAAATGGTGGAAAGGGTAACTAAACTCCTGCCTCCGTTTAGGCTTAGTGCCACATTCTCTCAGTTGGGGCGCTGATTTGTCTTGTTAAATGACTCTGTGTACAATAAAGCATGGGTGTCTGTGGTAATTAAATACCTTATAGCAAGGGCGCCCACAGTTTTTCGGCTTGCGAGCTACTTTTCACATGAGCCATTCAAAATGATCTACCTATATATATATATATATATATATATATATGTATGTATGTGTGTGTGTGTGTGTGTGTGTGTGTGTACTTCGAGTATACTTCATACTTTAATATGACACAATACAATTCAATACGTTTATGGTGATTACCATATTGCAATGTGCCAGCCTCCACCCTCCATGAACACAGACCATGAAAAAATAATTAGTGAAATAAATATATATGCTTTTTGTAAATGAAATGAATATATTTGGTCACTTGGTGACACATATTTAATAAATTATATATTTAATAAATTATTTGTGAATTAATTTCAGTATTTAATAACTTAATGGCACATTGAAAAATATGTATAATGCTTGTTATATTGATTGCAATGTGACACCCTACACACTCCATTTTACCATACTCTAAGGGTTGCACAGTAGCCAGCCTCAAGCAGGCTTCCAAATGATCATCATCACGGTGGAACTGTAAATGTGTGAAAATCCTGAGTATAGTAAATAAGTAGAGCTGAATACTGCAGTGAAGGAAGCAGCGCATTTCGTCATGTTTGGGTAGGTCTCAACTGTGAGTAAATTCCAAAACTGGAGCTGAATGTCAGCCTGTAGTGTCATTTCTCATCCTCAGCTGCAGACGAGTTGAGGTGAAACAATGTTGCTAATGTTGATGCGAGTAAATCAAGCTCAACATTTCACTAAGTTCGCTGTAGTTTTGCAGCAGCTCGCGCGTACGTGGTGACCCGTGTGTTAGAGGAGATTTCAGACTGGCCTCCCTGTACTTCAATCAACATACATCTGATCTTTTTTCAATAGCACGCGATCTACCCGCACTACCTTTGCGACCGGCCGATCGCGATCGACGTCACCCCTGCCTCATAGGAAGATCATAACATGATGGTTGTTGCATCGATACAATGTATGTTTTAATGTTTCTATCTGGCATTAAAAAAGGTAAAAATATGTTGTGTTTTTCTGCTCCATGTTTTGTGTAGTGGCTGATCTACTGAAGCTTAACTAGAAAAATTGATTCTTGTTAAAGAAGTTTACAAACTCATTTGCAGCTTCATTCATCACAACCAATTGTGAGCCTATGTGCAGTAGCATAATCACAAAATGTATTTGCCAAAAGCTCAATAAAGCATATTTATGCGGTGGTTAATTTTATTCTAAGACAGGAAGAAAAGCACTGTGTGGAAGGCTGGTGAATAACGGGAGCCAAGTGAGCCTCAGGGTAATTTTATTCAAACTTTGCATTAGAGGCACCTCTGGACTTATACTAATTTCACTGTTGAGTGACCTGCCTATAGTAACCCATTTGTTTCTGAGCAGCACCCCAAGGTGCAGCTTCTTACTGGAACTAAAACTAGGAACTGTATTAGCATGAGCAACATTTGGACAAAACCTTCAGGCTGTTTTAAATTTCCCTGGTGATGCTAGGATTACTTTGCTAAACGGGAAATTTAAGATTACACCGTGAACACGTTTTTTCTGTTTGTTTGCATGCACTCATCATAAGCACACTTGTCAGACCCTTTCTGTAAGTACAAGAGATGAGCTGAGAGCACCGGAGAGAATGTTCTGGTGGGTTAGCAGATATACAAATAGTTCCAAAATAAGGGTCTTACATTACACCGCCCCTACAGAAAGCACTGAAGCAATAAAGAGAATGTTAGTATGTAAAAGGTTTGTTAGGAAACTAATGCTTTATGGCAGCACAGAGCAGAAAATCATTCAGAGAAGGCATGAGCTAATATTCCATTTAGCAGGGTCAAGTTGAACTTGGGACTTGTACAGTATGTGATGCTAGATGGGTTAAAGTTCCAAACATGATAACACCTTGTTACCATGTAGGGTACAAGGTACAAGTACTACAACAATTAAAAAATTATTAAATACATAGAGTAGAGATCTTACTGGTTCCATGAGATGAGCATAATACACACAACTGAAAAATGGAGCTGAAACACTTTCAGTGTAAACACATAGGAGCAGAAAAAAAGACTCAAGAACAATTTTTTAAATGCTACTTCACACTTGATTTTCTAGACTTGACTTATTTCATGTGAATTTACCAGAGAAACATCATTTTATTTTATCACAGTACTATTTTCATACTCAAAGCTGCAATATGAAACTCAAACTGGGCTAGTATGTAAAAAAAGGAAGTTCTTTCAGCTGCTCCCTGTTCAGGATCACCACAGTGGATCACTCCGCATGTTGATTTGGCAAGGATTTTACACCAGATACCATTCCTGGCGCAACCTTCCCCACCGGGCACTAGGGAAGGGCCGGGACGCGACAGTTGACAATTAGCCAACTGTTTTAGCCACTGCGCCACCATCCTGGCTTCAAGCAGGGCTAGCATGAGAATCAAAATTAATCCACACTGCCCCACCCAGCCCTCCCCCTCCCTGGGCTTCTTCCATTTGCTATGCTCCACCCCACTCTGCACAGCCCGATATTATTCATTATCAAATTACAATAAAAAAGCTGCAAAACAATACAGAAGCTGCAAAACATATCAAGCAGATCAGCAAATCACTGAAATTATCTGATTGGTGAGAAGGGTGAGCCAGACTTTGAGAACAGAAGAAAACTGCTGTGTTTGTAGTTCTGACCTGACTCTGACTTCATGGGAGGCATTGACAGGACTTCTTTTAATATGTTCTGGAACATATTAAAAATAATTACAAATCATAAAATGGTGTTATTTGATTTTACCACCTTGGCCCAAATAGTACAACAATGTATATTTTGTATATAAATTATATCTTTTGTCTGGAAATTACGCTTAAAAACTATTCAGATGTTAAACTGAGGTTATGTTTACCTATGGTACACAAATACAATTCCTGTGAAAAAAAAACAGGTATATCTGTATACCAATAGCAATTCATCCAAAAGTTGTGATGATTTCACTGAATTTACAAAAATCAACCTGCTGGTGGTACTAGATCAAAAGTCATTTACCATCAATATTATTAGGATTCATCATATGAATACCATGGTATATGTACAAAATTGGCAAGAGATTGGCAAGAATTTAGACATTTCACTCAGAACCAAAGTGATAGTCTGACTAAGAAGCGCTGTCATCCTTAGAGGCATGTTGTTACAGTGGCCAAAAGTGTCACCCAAACAGAACTGTCTGATCCTGTTTTTCATTTCTCTTAAATATCACTACTGTGTTAGGAAGGGAAAGTCAGTTATAAGCAGCCTATTAGTGCATTACATAATATTCTAAGAACTAGCATTAGAGATTGACCATTGTGGATAGTTTCCCTTGGGGCATTTTGTAGGGGTAGCTGCAGGATTAGGGCATTCTGATGCTATTGTTTAGAGCCTTCTAGTCCTCATATACCTGGAATGAATTTTGTGTACATACTCTATTCTTAACAATAGGACTGAAACTGGAAAAGAGGAAGGTGGAGTGGTTCAAGCATCTGAACAAGATGCTGTCTGGATGTGGTGCAGGGTGAGTCTGACTGGTAAGGAACCCTCAGGGTAGACCTAGAACAGTATGGGATAGAGCTAGATGTCTAGACTACAGTACTAACCTGCTGCCACAACATCACTCTTGATATGCAGCAGAAAATGGATGTATATACCTGACTTTTTCTGTTTACACCTGGCTGGAACTATGGCACCTCGGCAATTCTTGAAGTGTGTAGAACTCCACTGGTGGGATAGATATTAGTCTTCTAAATATATTTCCCCTCATGTTTTGATGTTGAGTGCTATCACATTTTTACAAAATCTATAGTAGTTTAGAAATGTATTTGTATAGCACTATTTTTGAAAAAATATAGCAAAAAAAATTATAATGGCAAATGAAAATGCAATCAAAGAGGTCAGAAAAAGCAACCAATGAGAACCAAAGGTTCAAATATAGAACAGAATATTACATTGACAAAATGACATAATAAAACCATTAGAAACATGAACTCTCTGTGGCACGGTGTTGCCCTCGAGCAAGGAACCACTTTCTGAACCTCACACAACTCATTTATCTTTTTAATGGTAAAGGGGCAAAATGAAATGTGATTCTGAAGTGATTCTCACTTACAGTCTTTCAGAAACCAAAGCTGTAGGGGACACAGTGCCAGTAGGCTAATTGGTACGATAAATAACACTTTTTAAACATGCTAAATTTAGAAAATGTATTAATAGATTTTTAAGACATATTTTGCTTTTATTTATGTAATAAAACTGTTTCTTTTAAATTTGCAGCCATAGAAACATTTCTCAGTTAGACCAATTAAGTTAGGGCAGCTAGGGGAGCAGAGATGTTCTGTGATGTATAATTCTGACCACAGTCAGTGTTTTACTATGGTATCTACTAATACTGAGAGGAAGTGGACACAGGAACATTTTATGTGTGGAAGTAATGTGACTGGGCGGCTCGGCTCATTCCCTCTGACAGTGTGGACAGTGAACTTGACATGAGTGACAGTGAGAAAGAGTGGCAAGTTTGAAGGACAGTTAGGAGGTCAGTCAGTACAGTGGTGTGTGTGTGTGTGTATGTGTGTGGTGTTGGGTGGAGTGGGGGGGTTGTGGCAAGAGAGTGAAGTGAGTTGTAGTGAACATGGAGGGATTCATGAGTGTGTAAGTAGTAGTTGAGTTATAATAAGTAACTGTGTTAGGAAGAGCAGAATCTGACCTGTGCTCATTGACCTCAACACATGTTAATGCCTGTTGGATGTGGGATTATTTATTGAGGAAAAATACCCTGACAATCCTGACTGATACAATATATGCTTGATTCCTATTAATTTGTTTGATGCAGAATTTGTTTATGTTCTTTGCTGAGCAGAAGTGAAAGCGGGAGGACAGCAGTGATGTGCGGTGAGGTTTGTGGCTGGTGAGGCACTGACTCTTTCAGAATCAGATATGTGAATATACACTACTCACAAAAAGTTAGGGATATTTGGCTTTCGGGTGAAATTTATGGAAAACGTAAAAAGTTCAC
>JAUMHL010000004.1:20385881-20406632 GCA_032362345.1 Sandelia bainsii
GATTATTTAGTGCTTTATAAGTGAGGAGAAGGATTTTAAACTCTATTCTAGATTTAACAGGGAGCCAATGGAGAGAAATCACAGATTACTTTCAGATTACTAAAATAAAATCTGCACAGATTTTTCAGTCCTTACAGTCTAATATCTGACAGATCAACAATCAACTGTCATGCTAACATGATGACAGCTTTTCATTACAATTTTAACTAATTTCATGCGAAATAAATTAGTCATTTGGAGGTTAAACCATAAACACATCATCTTCTGTGGAGCTTGTTAACAACAAACAACAGTTACTGGAAACTGAGAACAAAATTAAATTTTATTTAATCTGCATCCGACCTCACAGGATGTGAATATTCGTGACACACAGTACAAACTCCAACTTGAATGCTGCTAGAAAACTTAGAAACTGTCCGACTTCATAGCGGACTTTCAGCCACTCCCCCTACTGCGGCCGCCTGTTCTCGTCTCTTTACCAGATGAAGCACAGCTCATCTCGAACAAGCCTAATTTGAACTAAAGGTCAGCAGGGAATGATGGGAACTGAAGTCCAGAAATGATTGAGAGGTTCTAGAGGGCTACAGAGAGATGTGGTTAGCAAACAGGCTCCAAAAATTGAACAGCAGGAAATGATAGCATGAATTAACATTAGGGAGGAGCAGGAAGAGAGCCAGAGACAGGGTGGGACAAGAACAGTCAAAACCAGGTAATTATACAGCTGAATAATTTACCAAGTCCGATATCCACAATCCAGAAATCTAAAGAACAGGGCCAGGTCAGCCAATGCTATCAGAGGACTGAATAACTTACACAATCTGTGTTGCAGGAAACAGTTCTGACACAGGAAAACAGGTCAGAATCAGGAGGCTGGTCTGAGATCCAAAAACAGAACAGAGACAGATCCAAACAGACCAATACAGGTCCAAACATCCAATATCCAAATCTAAAATCCAAAGTCAGTTCAGAGAATCAATGATCATTAAACTCAAAGTACCAGAGAGGGATGGAGGCGAAGAGCAGGGTCAGGTCCAAAAACAGGTTTGTTCATGGGGAGTCAGGACCTAGAATAACACACTGGAAATTTGCTCTCTGTAGGTAGGGAAGCAGACAATCTGGCTGGGGAGTCAGGCTGGTAGACCTGCTTAAATAGGAGTTGGCACAGGTGAAACAGATGAAACTAATGAATGAACGTTTGGGACAGGGGTAGGCAACCCTAGTCCTAGAGATCCACTGTCCTGCTTGTTTTCCGACCATCCTTGCACTTACAGTTTCTGGTTGGCTGATCCAGGTGATCAACAGTGTGCAGAACAGAGATAGTTAGAAAACAAGCAGCGGTGTGGCTCTCTAAGACCAGGGTTGCCTACCCCTGGTTTGGGATGAGTGAGGGGAAAGAGATGAACAGGAAATGACCAAATATGGCACAGACAAAAGAGCCAGACCAGAGACTGTGACACCTTCAACTTTAATCTTATAAAACAGCCTAAATTATTTTTTAATTCTGAGCCAAATTTTGGATGTAAAATTTTAAAGTCAAGACAGTTTACTTTTCAGCCAAATAAGAGAATATGTATAAGAGCCAACAATAGATATATCGGTTCAATTTAAAGTTGAGTACGTAAGTTGTCATCAATGTTTAATGTGGACCATGCACTTGGTGTTCTCTGCATTTAGAACAATTCTATGATCAAGAATTGCCATTTGAAAGGCATCACAGGTAGGCTGGAGATGGGCTAAAGCCTAAGTGGTAGTGGAACCTGAGGCATATAAAACTGTGTTTTAATAGTTATGGGAATAAGGTTTATTTATATATAACGTTAAGAATAACTGTCTAAGGATAGACCCCTGAGGCAGGGACATGACTCAAGTGTGGACATGACTCAACATCATCTGCAACAAGAGTTCTGCCAGTAAGATAAGCTTGAAGCCATAAGCAAGGAACAACCTGTGACTACTCTGAAGGAGCTTAAAGCTTCTGTGGCTGAGACAGTGCTGTGTTCTTCACCAGTTGAAGCTTTATGGGAGAGTGGCACAGAAAAAAAAGCTCATATAAACTCTCAGCTAGAGGTTAGCCAGAAGGCTTGTAGGAGACTCTGAAGTCAGCTTAAAGAAGGTTCTATGGCCTGATGAAACCAACACATTGAAATATTGGCCATCAGCCACTATGACTGGTGAAGAACCCAGGCAACATTTACCAGCAGGTGGATTTGAGGTCTGTATTAAGCAAGATTATAGTAACCTCTGCAGGTGTTGCCAAATCAACCAAAAATTGAATTTTAAGGATTTTAAGCTACTTTCCACTATTTTATATTTTATATTTTATATTTTATACAGTATTAACACACACATGCATGTGAATAACCTAGAGAGAAATATCACTAATTCTGGAGTTTCCCTTATGTTTTCCAAAGGCTTTACTATTTTGGTTCATTCTCATCATTATAAGCAAGCAGTTGTTTTCACTGAAAAAGTGGAAGCAGGTTCAACAAATTTGTCCAGCGGTACCTCTCCACAGCAAGGATCCTGAGTCAATCTAAGGTCAGATGGAATACTAATCTCTTCATTGTGTTCTGGGTCTACCCCAGGGCCTCCAGTTGGTCTTACCCAGAAACCCTCTGAAAATGTAGTACACAAAGAAACTGATACGCTATACTGTATTGTTTTGTACTAACAAAAAATGACAATTAAACTAAGTTGAAAATCTGTTTCAGTGTGCAGTTAATGGCCCAACCAACCTGCCCAGAATTATGTCTGCTGATTGTTGTTCTTTTATTGCCTGTTGTCCTTTTCTCTCTGCTCTTTTCACTCATCCCAACTGGTCGAGGCAGATAACTGCTCACTCTGATCCTGGTTCTGCTGGAGTTTTCTTCCCTTAAAGGGAGTTTTTTCCTTTCCACTGTCACCTAGTGCTGCTGAATTGGGAGTATTGGGTTTTCTACTTAATTCTACATAGTTATATAGAAATATTCTATAGTCCTTACCCTTACACTGTAATGTCCCTTGAGATGACTTTTGTTGTGGTTTGCTGCTATAAAAATAAACCAAATTGAACTGAACTTTAAATTTGACAAACCTAAGTTGTCACACCACTGTCCACACTTGTTACTTGAGAGTCCACCTTATGGAAGCTCCCCATGTCGAACATACTCCCCTGAACACATATGTGACGTGTCCAATTTCAAGTCCTCGGACTAAAGAGAGTGCTGGGTAAAATGAAAGGCTGGTAAATATCATGGGACCCAAGTCCATTGGACTGAATGAAATTGCAATATAAAAGCAGAATTGAATTCCCCGTTCTCAGATAAGCCATGATGGCTTCTTTAATACGAAAAGCAGAGAAGCAATTACTTCAGTTTCAGCACAGTGGTGCATGCCTGCTTCTGTCAGCCTATGGACGCTGCTGGTGTCCAACCTGCCAAAACGAGCCTGTCTGTGGATAATGCCTCAGACCTCTGAAATGAGCTATTCCATCCCTTCTTGTTTTCATTCTGGCTGAGCTCTGATTTGACTCTGCAAGATCAAAGGAAAGAAAGTTTGGAAACTTTCTAAGAAACATTTATAAAGGTTTTACCATCTGTAATTACCTGCTTTATAGTTAATAAATTATAATAAGCCAATAAAATGGTCTTTGCCCACTTATCCTCTGGAAGAGGCCTGTAAACTAAAGTCAATTTATTAACTTATCATCAGTTATCGTGGAAACATTTATTACTGACTTACAGTATTTACCAATATTTATGATTGCAGGTGACTTACTGCATTTGCAGGGCTGTAGCCATGCAATAGGTGTCATAAGGAAGAAATTAGCACATACTCTCAAAACAATGTCTAGATCTTTGTTATTTATTAATAGCTGTACATGATTAGCATGAGATAACTACGGTATACATACCTAGACTGCTCATAAAGTGAATGGCAGGTGAAGGGTCTCTTTAGTGACAGAGAAAGGATGATTGCAAATCTGCAGGTGAATAACACATGTTGCCCTGCAGCTTTCCCAGACCCGCCCATTACATGATCAGCAACAGGTGTGTGCTTTTAAAGACTCTTGTGGTGTGTGACAACATGCACATACATATTAAAAAAAAATGTGGGTAGTGGTAGAACATATAGTAGAACATATGAAATCTACTGTACAACATTTCCATATCAGGACTGTGAAATGATACAGAACTGTAATATTTGGCTCTAAGTGTCCCCTACAGTGTGTGGAGTGTGGAGAGGAACAGTGGCAATGAAAGTGAGGCTGGTATAAACAGACTGATAGTTGCGGACGGTGCACATACAGAAGATGTTGTGAATGGTCCTGTGCAGAAAGCAAGTTTAGGAGGGCCCATATGGTTTGGGTTAAAATATCAATTTAAGTATAGACAAAAAGCTGTCTCATGATTAAAAACCCTACACATCCGTCCCGAACTAGATGTTAGCTAACAGTTTAGCCAAAGTTTGTTTTGGAGCAACACATTTTGAACTTTTATTGAATCCAGTATCCATTTATCTAGACTCCAGTAGCAGCAGATCCTATGAGCTACTTCAGCTTCTTCCCTTGCTTAATTTCAGATTAATTCAATCTGCCACTTTAATAAAGTCCTCACCCATCTTGAATCTAAAGGTGTAAAACACAGTGATTTATTTGCCACTCTGCTGTGCTGCCAACATTTAATAGCTGATGGGTTAATTGTCAAGGCGTAGTGCTGGTCCCTGGGAAAGGATCAATCATACACAGTCGTAATAATGACTTTCTAATGGTTCATTGAGGCCGCCTTCCTGCCCTGCAGAGCCCGCCTTTATTCACACATCATGGTCGACTGTGGAGGAGATTTTTATGTCCTTCTGGATGAAGGGCATATCAATTTCTGCTGCGGAGAGCTTGTGTAATAAATCAGGAAATTTACCATGGAAGGCCTCAGAAGTTCAGGGTGCAGAATTATTCAACTTGGATACATCTGTGGACGTTAGGTTGGGAGGGTGTAGTGTGTGAAGGGGCTGTCGGCTGAATGGTTATGGTGCTTTGTGTTTTTCTATTTATTATTAATGGTCTGGGGTACTAGTTGGTTATTCATGGAGAGTGAGCACTGAGGAATGTGCAGGGGAGTGAGTGCAGGTGGGAGGTATGTGTAGTATAAGGTAGCAGAGAACATTTGTAAAATCAGGCAACCAAAGACTGACTGAAACTTTATAATCTCAGAGGAGTTTCCAAATGAGTGATGTGAGTTTTTGTAGTGTGTAGAGACTGAGGAGTCTACTCATATCCAGGTTAAAGATTGTGCTGAATTACCGTGCAATTTTCAAATGCATTTTAACGGGTTTGTTTGCAGCCTACCTCCCTGGTTCATGCCTAAATTTTTTCTTGCTCAAGGGCTCTGAGATCTGTCAAAAAACTTCTGAGCCCACAGCAGTACTGTGGTGATGATGGATGTGGTGTAGTGGTAAACAGGGGGTTTGGGAAAAATGCTGCTGGTGCTCAGGTGCAGGCTGAGCAGGTGGATCAGAGAAATCACAGTTCCTATCTCCTTATTCATATACACACACAGTAGGAGAGTACATGAGCTGCTGCTCTCTAAATAGTATAGTCTGAAATCTGGACAGCCAAATTTAACAGAATTCCACATTGTGATGAAGACGGACAGAAAGTGAATATTGGAAGCAGAATAGATAAAAGAAAAGATTAAAAAAGAACAAAGTATAAAAACATAATTGGATGGCAAGGCTCCATGGTATCAATTCCCTCTGTACCTTTCTGCAGGTATCCTTGGCCTCGGAGCTGTATGATTACAGTTGCAGTTAATGGCACAATCAACCTACCAGTGTTTGGTCTGCTGTTTGTTGTTGTTGTTTCCCTGCCTACTGTTCTTTTCTTTCCACTCACCCCAACCGGTCGAAGCAGATGGCCACCCACCCTGAGCCTGGTTCTGCTGGAGGTTTCTTAAAAAAATTAAAATAAAATAAACTGAATTGAATTTAAATTCTTCCTGTTGTCAGGAGGTCACCATCATGCTTTGTACTGTAAATGTTTGCAGTATGCATTAATGAATTGTAGTAAGTACATAAGTAAAAATCTGCAACTCTCTGTGTCTCTGAGTGCCTGCAGCATAATCAAGACAAAGTCCACATAGTGATGACGTTGAGGTGGATGGAAAACAGTAGGGGTGTAACAATTCTCCAAAGCCATGCTTCAATTCAGATCTCAGTTTTTGAGCCAAGGTTCAGGTCAGTTTAAAAAAAAAAGAAGCAAACCAGAGGTGCAGCTGACTGACAGCTCATGCTCATCATTAGTGTTTTTATTTTTGTTTAAAAACAAGCAAGGAATGTCACAGAGAGTGGGAAGCAGAGAAGGTAACCAGTGGGTGAGTGACAGTTCCAAATTGGAGGAGCAGGTGTGTTATCAAGATGGCTGCCTCCAGTGTCAGCATCTTGCCATGTGGTCACTAAGATGGAGATAGTGAACACACAAGCACAAACAAAAGTAGACAACAACAGAACCTACTCTTTAAAAACAGTCACAAAGCAGAGCAACCCAGAATCGACACTATCTTCTTCAAAGACAGTCACAGTAAGTCAGAGGTCCAGGAAAACAGTCATTTGCAGGAAAGGGGCCAGAGGCAGACTTCACAGACCCAGAGACGGAAGGTAGGTTCAGGATCCAATAAGGGTTCAGGTGGGGGCAGGTCCATAAACAAGCTTAAGTCATAAACCAGCAGAATCTAGGCCAGAGAGTTGCTTCTATGAATAAGAGCAGACAGTGTAGTGCTGCTTCAATAGTGGAGGCACAGGTTAAAACAATCAGGCTTGATTAGTGTAAAGTGAGCAAGAACGGGAGTAAGACCAGACAGGAAATAATTTTACAAGAAGAAAGTTTACTTGAGAAAAACCAACTGTAACCTGGCTACTTCAGTGCAGGACCTCTTATTATAAGAAATATCAGATTTCCTCAATATTGTATCGAGTTAAGATCACAATTCTATAACACTGACCATGCTGAGGTGATTATTATTGTAATAATTACGATCAATGATCCTGAACCAACTGGTCAAAAATGTAGCCAGACGTTTTGATAGGCCTATTTCTGATTGTTCATGAAGACTTGTGTAAAATGCACTGATTAACACATTCACTCTAAAAACAAATGTTTTTGGCTCAACAAACAAAATCAATGAAACAGTTTGAATCAAGCTTTTTCTGATGAAATTAACGTTCAACAGACAACACTGCATAAGGGGAATTAGCTTGTCTGCTAGAATTAAATGCATTTTAATTTACCAAATACTGAACTATTGGCAGAAAAAACACACTTTTTTTAAGTTGACTGCTCATGAATATTAAGTTGCTCCAATTAGTTTTATGTTTTGTTTTATGTACTTAATTACTATAATTTAAATTGAAAGTTAACAAAAGTTAAAAACCAAGTTGGTCCAGTTTTTACTATAGTTTTTAGCTTTTCCATGTATTTTCCACCTACTGTGTTTTAGAAATAAATTAACTAATATATACAATTGTTAGACAATTAACTATTTTATTTTGCACTGTGGTTGCAAATTAAAATTTGCAAGTTGCATAAAAAATCACAAATAGAAATTAAGTAGTACACAAACCCCAGGACCAAATATGTAAAATACATAGAAATACGTACAATGGGTCAAACGTCCATTTTAATAGCACTTTGTAATACATTTGCAAACATTTTGTAAAACTTAAAACTCACAAGTATACAGTCCCATCCAAAAGTATTGGAACAGCAAGGTGAATTCATGTGTGTTTTCTGTACACTGAAGACATTTTGAGTTCCCTCTCAAGTCCTTTGTTGAGTTGAGAACAGTATGTTTTAGATCCTTGCAGTTGGTTGTGTTGCATGAGCCTGTTCCAGTAGCAGCCATGCAAGACCAAGTTATGATGCTACCTCCACCGTGCTTCACAGATGAGTTTGTGTGGTTTGAATCATGGGCAGATCATCTCTTCCACCACATGTTGGCCTTTTCCATCACTATGGAAGGTTCATCTTGGTCTCATGAGATAATATTTTGTTCCAGACCTTTTGAGGCTCATCTCTGCACACTCTAACTTTGGCCTCTGTAGTTCTGCTCGTGAAGTCTTTTTTGAATAGTGGATTGTGATGACTTTACCTCTGCTCTGTGGCGTTTTAGACAAACAATATGGGCTTGAATGTAGTTGAATGTTAGAAGCAAAAACTGAAACACAAAACAGCACAAATAAAAGTTTGAGTTGAGTTTCTATCCCTCTCTAACTTAGCAGACTTCATGAATATCCTGTATATATACATATAAAAACTATATGAGACATTCCATTAGAAGAATTTCTTTGTAAAACTAATTCTCACATTGAAGATATATTTTGTATCTGTGTTCCATTTTCAGTCTCCAGGCCCTATAACACACTGTCTAAATTTGTTTTATGTTAAAGGAAGAGACTGCATTCAAGGTGGAAAGAAACTGAGTTACAGAGACAATATATTACTATGAAGTTACCACAACATCAATTTTGTTTTCAATCAATGAATGCAGAAGTTGGACACACAAAATTAAGTGAACATAAATACCAACATCATCAATATAGGTTTTTAAAATAAAATGCCAATAAACCAGGATTTTTATCTTATGAACATACAGTTAATTAAGTGGCGGTAATAGGTTGCTTAAGTTATTTTTTAGTGTAGCATTATCACTTTGAGAGTTATGAAAAAAGACTCACAGGGGACTTCACCAAAAAACCTACACATTTTATAAAGCTTCCATGTGTGACAGCAGGAACATCATTTGAAGTCAGTCATGTTCTTCTTGGATGGCCTTCTGTTAAACTTTTATCTTTTGACAAATTAGCACTCACACTTTGCAAAAGGTAAATTGAATCATTTATCTCATATCTCCACACATCCTTGTGGTACAACGTGATGATCTCTGAAGTCCATAGCCTGGGTCTTGTTCCAGAGCGGAAAAGGCTATCATCAGCATCACTGACTAATTACAGTATTTTGATGTGCGGCTCCAGAGATTTGCTTTGCCTTGTTAGAGCGATAATTACTTGTAACAAGTGCCCAAGAGACAAGAGAAAGGCTGTTGGATAAAAGAATCCCTATTTCATGAGGTCTGGAGGTGAAATCCCTCTGCACAGCCTAACAAATACTAGACATAATTGTACTGCATCATCACTTTATATCTGATGGTTGTTGAAGTCTTTCACTGAACAGGGGACAGTGAAGATACAACCTTTCAGTTTTGATGAAAGTTATTTTGCAGTGAACCATCAAAAATGTTGAGTTGATTAAACTAAAATATATTTTTGCACTGCAAGTGACAGATTATAGTTGCTTACCTTTCTCCTATAGTGTAGCTGGGCTGTATGCAGGGCTGCAAAGCCAGCTCTCATTCAAAATAAACAGAAGGTGTCACTGGCCCAACTTAGAATCTGTTTGCATGTATGGCCCATTAGGGACATGGTGACCAGCCCAAATATTCAGAATAAGCTAAGTTAAGCTCCTTCATAATAAAAGCAGTCAGTTGAGTGGATTGGGCACTGGATCAGGATGCATCTGCCAATAGGTGTTCTGGGCAGGCATTCAAGAGAGTGCACAAAAGCATTCACAAATCAGAACATTGTATTTTTACAAAATGGTAGTGATACCTAAAGCAACAATTATGTAAGTTTTCTGAATAGTTTTAAGTAGAAATACGCCTTTGACAGAGTGAGTTAACTATATGTTCTGAAAGTGTGCCAACCCACTGTTACTTAATCTGACTGCTTCCATAGCAGAGTCATTACTCTGACATTGACATTTTTCCCCTCTTACTTAAAACTGTGTTGCATTCATACAGGAGTAGCAAGGTTTAGTAAAGGTTCACCACGAATCCCTTCATTGTATTTGCCAGTTCTACTTCCAGACTTTGGAGTTAGCCAGGCGGTGTGTTTAACAGAGTGAACTCTTTCATCATGTTTTCATCAGGAGCAAAAAGTAAAAGAGGAAACACAGTGACACATACTTTTTGATACCAATATAGGTTAAACATAATTTTCTTTACAGAATTTGGTTTGAACCAATGCAGCCATATTTCTGACTAACAAATACCCAATGCCAATGTTCCTCCTGGTGAAATTCTGTGCAATTCATGACATTTACTTTGTCTAATTTTCACTTAAGCTCAACTAAATAATCACATAAAATCGAGCAGTACCACAGTGTTGTTTGTGCAGCATCAAAGTGATTTACCTGTCTGTGAACCTGAGTAGATAACTTGACATTTACAGTTTTTTTTGGCAGACTCCAGGACCTTCAGACTCCCAGATTTCAAATACTCTTTAATCTTTTTTCTCTCTCTTCTGAACACAACCAAACATACAGATGTTTGGAGCATAGATATGTACAGCACCCACAAAACTTCAAAAGCTTAAAATGTTCAACAGACAGTCTGCCACCCGCCTACGCACACACTGACATACACAGTACTTGCAGCAGTGCTGTATTCCAGCTAATTGTCCCCCGACACTAAATCCTGCATATTCAGGTCAGCTGGGGAGAGGTCTGTGAGAGTTTGTTTGACATCTTTTCATAAATCAGAAGAAGTAGGCCACATTATGTCTCTTGGCTTTGGCTCTAAATGAACTGAACAGTGTTTTACTCAAAGAAACAAATGTCTTGTAATAAGTAGGACCAAAAACATTATTCTTCCCTGTTTCCTTCATGGTCCATTGAAGCGCACCACGTGCTGTCAGTGCATCTCTGTCTGGCTTTTCCTTGAACCATCCACCTGCAGGTCATTATCTCAGTTCTGCACATCTGACATAATCGTCATCTCTCTCATCAATGAAATAGCCCATTAAACTGTACCCTTTATTTCTCCTCCCAGAAGGATAATGTTTTCTTATCTGATTCAAGTCAAATAAATCCAGGGGAGTGCCTCATTCAATAGGTTTCACTTGAAGAATCACTGTACACTGGGTTCAATTAACATGAAGACTGGCTGACAAGGGATAAAAGGCATCATTATGCTGATGAGAATGTCTGTGGAGTTATAGCCACGCTTGGCTTGATTTGGCAAAATGTCCAGTTGATGTACTTACTGGATGTGAAATCCAACAATGAGAAAATGAAATGATCTGAATGATCTGAAGATTAAAACGTTTTTTTGTCCAATATTAGGATAGTGGTGTCTGGTGCACAAAGATTAAAGATTCAAAGACCTTTATCAATCCCAGGGAGAAATGTCTTTACAGGAACAAGTCACAACTGTCATGATTGATTCTCTAAAAACACTGTCAACAAATTTTAAAGGGTAAATTAGCTTTTTGGATGAACTGTTCTGTTGTCTGCCCCCCTTTAACCGGTGTTCATTTGCTGGTCTGTGTAATACTAGTGCTGACCAAAAATGAACAAACAACAATGGACAAATTTGGTGCTAGTTCTGGGCTAGTTCTAGAGCTCATTCAAAACCAGGTAGCAAACCTCCCAAGAACTGGTTTGCTTTTCCACAGGCTAGAGAGCCTCCATAGAGCCACATCATTACACCATGTCACTACTCACGTTTGCATACATCTCTGCTGTCCAGTTTTACCAACACAGCAACTTTGTCACTATATTTAGCAAGTTTTCAGACCTCTCTAGCCACTTTTTTTTCCAAAAAAGCTAGTGACAAATCTTTTTCAACTTTTTCAAATATAAGTTTTTGGTGTTATTGGAGACTTTTGGAGACTCTCGTTATAAAGTGCATATTGCTTTCTAATCTTCTCAACACGCAGCAGTTGCTGCCATGGGCCCCTCCTTCATCCCAAAGCACTCAAAGGTGGCCCAGTCCTCACGCAGCAGTCCCTCCCAGCTGCAGTCAGAACAGGAGATGTTCACCCCTCTATGTCCAGACTGCAAATGAATCGTGCATGCGTGAGCCGCCGCTGGGTGATTCTGGGTTCCTACGTGGACCATAAGGTTAAAAACTAAACCAGACTTAAGTAAACTAAACTAAGATAATAATAATAATAATAATAATAATAATAATAATAATAATAATAATAATGATGATGATGATAATTTGTAGTTCTAAACATATTTAGATGTTTTTTACTTACTTTTGTCTCTCCCACGACATTATTCCTCTCTCCTCCAGCATCCATTAAAATTACATACACATTGCCAATTATGCAAATTTGGCGATGGTGTCATTTAGTGGCTTTTAGGACAGGCAACAGAAACTTTCCTTACTGAGGAGTTGGCAGCAGTGCTGCTTTCACAGCAATATTAACACCCAGCACAACAACGAGCACTGCAGTGTCTCTGTACATTGTATACATTCACATTGTATGCCTTAATCCTCAATTTTGATTTTCTTTGTCACATGCTCAGTCATGTTTGTAAGTGGCAAGTATCTAACTTTGGTGTTAATGCTATTGCCACTCTATAGTGCCAAGTATAGACAGATTTAATTGAAATGTGAACCACGTATGTGCTAGAATAACAAAAACAACTTTTGTGCGACAGTAAAATCAAGCAAAGATATGTATCTGAGCAGGGCTCAAAACTAGTGCTCAAAAAGCACTAGTTGATTTGACAGAAGAATCTTTCTTAATCAAGGTCACCCACAGACTGTGTGGTAAAACAGAGCCTATATATACTGTAAGAAGGCTTGGGCATAATTAATTATCCAATAAGACCTAGACACAAAAATGGCCAGCCCAACGAGGAAGTTATCCTTCCTAACATGAAGTGTCACAATAATAGTACATAAAAAAATAAAAATATGAATACAGTAAAAATACTGACAGTAGTTAAACCTATAACTGAGAAACCTTTATTTGGAAAAATGACTATAAAAGCATAAAAAAACATGATGAATTTATGATTTCATTTCATGATATCATGATCATCTTTGACTAAGAAAGACAGAATATCAAGGATTTTAAAAGGCTAAAAATAAATAGGATGATCTTGACTAAATAAACATACGTGGCTACAATGATGTATGTGACTCATGTAGGGTATTTCACCACGCTATGCTAAACCTAAAAAAATGAAGGCTTTTCTCTGATATCACCAGGCCTAGGAACAGTGAACAAAATAAATATGTCTCTGTCAGACTAGACATTTTTACCATTCATTTACGTCTGATTGATAAAAAAATGATACAAGATCAGCATGCCTCATGAAAAGGGTGCCGTGAGGTTAATAATCAGATCAGCATCAAACAATAATTATGTCAAGGTGCGGAGAACATGTCTGTGAGGTGGAAACAAGTGTTATATTAAGTGGAGCCTGCTGCAGACTGCAGGCCTGGATTATGAAGCATGTAATTACGTCCACAGGGAAGGAATGCTGCTCTGATTAAAAGGAATAGAATATGAGTTGCTCCTATGCCAGATGTAACTCCAGACAATTCTAGACTATTGGAACGTATAGTTATGTTGACCTTGGGGAAAGTCGAACCATGAGCATATGAATGTGCTATTAATAATTAAAAAAGTGGAATTGTTATCTGGCTGAATCTTACTGTCATCTTGATGAATGAAGTCATCTGATAATATGAACTTAAAACAGACACCTTTTTGTGTCATTCATGTGTATGAATAATGAAAAACATCAGCCTATGTACAACTCATTGTACAATTGATTTGAGCTGAGGCACATTCTTTAACAACAGCTGCAAGTGACTCACACCCTTCCCACTGGCCCCTCAGAAACATCCTCTACCACCTCCCCACCACCTTTCCTCTGTACACCTGAACTCTAATGATTCTCAATTGTTTGTTTCCTCTCAATGCTTATTAAGGTGGAAAACATCACTGATGAGTATTAATGTTGGGGCAAAATGATATTTGTAAAAACATGTGAGAGGAAAGCAGGTCGTTAAGGAAACAAATGTGTATAAAGACTCTGATTTCAGTCGTGTTGGCAAAGGCAAATGTTATTAACCACATGGGCTGCTAATATGTTCAGTATGGTGGGATGATTGCCAGTCTGGTTTTTAAAGAGGTCATATCAAACATGAGTAATATTTTCTTTGGAACTTCCCCCTGACTTCTAACACCCTCTCCCGAAATCTCTCTAGAAATCAAATACATAATCCACCTCTTTTTCCAAATGAACATTATTAGCACTGCCATTGAATCTCCAAAGAACTATAGAATGGAAACCAATGGAGGCCATTTTGGGTGAAAAAGTGAATGAAAGTGAAATGAACCTGTGGAAAATGGACCTGAACCCCACATGCATAAATGAATTTTCAAAAAACAGAGACCCAAACCAAGCATAATTAGACCTAATCCAACACTAGTTGTAAAGTTCACACTTTTCATTCTGTTTTTCATCACTTTATTAGCCTGGGTCCATTCAAATCCACTCAGGTATTGGCCATAGTGGACCTGACCAAAGACCCATGGCACAAAAAAATAGGCCCAAACCAACACAAATCAACTAAGCAGAATTTGGACCCAAACCAAGTGGACGTGTGAAGATCTCTACATAACTCCAAGGCTGCTGGAGAGCTAACATGCTGCAAATTTCATCACCTACCCATGGCATCCAAGAAAAATTAAAATAAACCTGAATTAGATAACATGAAGTTTTACATTACCATTATCAGCTGTTTGGATGTCCGTAAAAAACCATCATAAACCACATCAGTATGAATGCTGAGCTGCAATGTTGGAGACTGCTTCAACTGTACAGATGAGTAAAACTGCACACTTGTAAATGAAACATATATGAAATATAACATATATATATATATATATATATAATATGCGGAAACATTGTAAAAACTGTTTCATCAGTTATCACAATTTGGTGACAAAGGCAACCTCTAACAAATAATAACCTAAGCTTATTGTTAACATAGGAACAATAAATTCTGAATAATTGCAACTCAGATTGGTTCAGTAAGATAGTATATTAGCAAATTAATACGGCCAAAAACAGACTGAGAAATGGGCCATTTCTCCAATGTTCCCAACTGTTAGCTTTGTTAAAGCTCCAATATACAACTTAATCTAGCGCTAGCATGAAACTCAAAATCAGCCTACTCTGCTCTGCCCAGCCCTCTGTCACGCTACTCTTCTGGTATAATTCAGTAGCGATTACAAATACAAACTTATAAATTAAGCAAAATTATTGAAATTCTCCGACTGGTTACAATTAGCTAAAGAAGTTGTAGAAGTGAATATCTCTAATGCTGCCAGACTGTTGAATAAGCCTGACTTCATAGGAGATGTCTACAGCACCTCTTCACAATAAGATTTGTTTTGGAAAATTTTTCTACTAAGAAAAATGTTACATACTGTAGTTTAACTGTATGTTTTCCCAGTACCTGCAGTGTTGGGGGTATACCATACAACCCTGACAAATGCCAACTTATGCCCACAAACCCACCACCCAGCGTTACACATTTAGAGATGTGTAAAAGTCAGACTACTATCCATTCAGGGGATAAAATAATTTGGC
The DNA here is from genome assembly GCA_032362345.1 of Sandelia bainsii. Classification (NCBI taxonomy): domain Eukaryota; kingdom Metazoa; phylum Chordata; class Actinopteri; order Anabantiformes; family Anabantidae; genus Sandelia; species Sandelia bainsii. The sequence continues at coordinate 20,401,315 of JAUMHL010000004.1, forward strand.
CAGTATTAAAATGTTGTGAAGTTGCATCTTTTTTTTCTATCTGGTTTTCCTCCTTCAGCTCCTGAATTTCTCTCATACTACACATATTTTTTCTCCCCTCCCTTCTTTATCCATTTTCACCTTTCCCCCAGGGCTCCTCAGTGCGATGTGTCTAATTATCACAGGTCATGCAGGCAGCTTTTTCTTTCTTGTCCCACCTGAGACTTTCATCAGGAGCCAGTGACAACCTGAAACATGACAACAGCTCCAACAACTGTCCCAGGCGTATCAGTGAGCAAACCGCTAACTGGGACCCTACTCTCTGGGAGACCGCACAGCTCCAGGAAATATGTATCCAGTCTGCAGGGGCTGCCAGCCCATGTCCACCACTTCAAATGGGCCTGTCCATCCCACCGTCTAGTAGTAAGCAAGCATGTGTGACCACATGTGGAAAGCTGAAGATAGATATGGCTCCATAGTGTGCCAGTCTACAAAGAAGTGTGATTCTGTTTATTTAGGCATATAAATTATCTTGTCATAGGATTGTTTGTTGGACTATAATGCTCTGCAGTTGAATCTCTATTGAATCATAAATTCTTAATTTCCCCTGATTATAAGTACTGTATTGTACTGTACTGTCCAGTCTCTTAATCTCCAGACAGCAATATGATTTCCCGGAGAAGCTGTGTCTTTCTATACGGAGCCGTTTGTGTTACGTGTCACTGTGACTGGCTCAGCTGTTTCAGAGTGATGAGGTTGTGGAGGCACCATGGGCCTACTGCTTTGCACTTGATGTTTGACTCACACAATTAAAATAGGTCCCACAGATTTACTTCTTTTGATAGGCACTTATTTTATTATATGTATTCATTCAAATGATCAACACACATTTGGCAACTGTTTTGAATAAAACTATTTCCTGCTTGTATATTTCTGTAAAATATGTGTGATTTAATGATCTAACAGAATTATTTTTATCTGCACTTGATTAGCAGAACAGAACTAAATCTTGCTGCCGCAGTAGGAGATTTGTTATCTATATGCATCCTATGTGAATGTTTGCAATTGTGTGCATGTACCAGTATGTGGCTGATTAGCTGCACGTGTACTGTTTGTTTATTACTCTTGATGATGACTCCCCAGAGTAGCCCAGCATATAAAGAGATGTTCCTGCCCAGCTAGGCAGCCAGTACTGGGTTATTTGTCTGCGTTGTTATCAGCAACTTTCAGCAGCTGCAGCCCTGCAGCTCTGTATTGGTCCATCCACAGGTCAATAAGGATGTGAGCAATATGTGTATGAGTGTGTGTGTGTATTTGTCTATGTATTTGTGTCTATGAGAACTTGAGCCCATTTCCAAAATGTGTGCTCTCATAGTACCCCAGTGGCTTTGGAATACTGGGAATGACATGGTGATTTATCTCTATGTGCATGAATTTGTCTACCAAACTTTATGGTAATCTGATGAGTCAACATTGACACACCTTGTAAAGGCAAGTTGTTCTATGCTGGGGGTTCGTTTTATCTTGATCCTGTCTACAATTTGTAGGCATTGCTTGTTGATTTGTCTCCAGCAATGCAGAATACTCTCAAAGGATCAGTATGATGTGCAAGGAGAGGGTCATATGAGAGATGTAGGAGGTAACCTTTGACAACTTTGCAGTGAGCTTGCTAATTAGCCTTATCAAATGAGGAACAATAGCTGTTCTTTAAAGGGAGAAAAAGAGGTAGGTGAGACACCAGACTGAAGAAGTGGCCCTAAAGTCCTTCTCTACCCTCCATCATTTTCTCCTTAACATTTTTTTCTCACATATGGCAACAGCTAGCCTGCTATTAGCTACTAGCAATGCAAAACAGGTCTGATCCCAGAAGGAAGACCTTAAATCCACCAGAAGACCTGGAGAACCAGGCGCTGATGAAGCAGAGGTGTGGAGCAGGTGAGAAGCACTGAGAAACGTGCTGAGACATCTGACTGTCTCTTTAATAGAGAGTATTAGACTAGAAGAGTCATCCGCGTTGATCAAGGACTAGAACAGGACATGGCTGAAGAAACTCAGTCCTGATTCACTGTAACTGGACAGTTTTCAGTTCATGAAAAGGCAAGCAAGGCCCTACTACCATCAGACTTCTCAGTCTCCATCACTCACAGCAATCTCAAGTGACCTAGATAACCTCAAACTGATTAGCCTGATTTCTCAGCTTTAAGGCATCTGTCAATTTGTACCTCACCTCACTAATTGTATATTGTTATTACTATTACACTATTGATATAGTTTGTATTTCTATACTATACACTATATTTATTCTGGTCTGTTGTTTTTAACTTTGATGTCAGTTTTACTCTGCTGCTGTAACACAGGAATTTCCCCTTCAGGGATCAATAAAATGTTATCAGTTGGGGGTTCCATGGATTGAACTCTTCAGCAGGTAGACAACACACATGTACCCTGCTGTTCACATGATGTAAAACATACTGTAGTTGATGCTAATTAGCAAGCTAAATACTAAAGCTATCAATGGCTAACTTTAATATCCAACATTCAGTTTTAACAATCAAAAATGTAATGTAATTGCTATACATCACAACAAGCAGCGCATACAGTATATATTGGACCAGTAGTGTTTGGATGCCATTGCTGTGATGGCTATGGGTTTGGGACTCATAATTAAGGACAAGCTCAGATCAAAAGGTAAACGTGAGAGTTTTTTGTTTACAAGAATATGGAAAAAGAAATGTGCAAACAAGGACAGAAGCGGCAGCGGGTCAGTATTGTCAGATGAGGGGAATCGGGTATATCGAGTATAACGAGATCCGGACAGAAAGGAGAATTAGTTGAAGGGACTGGTACAGGTAAATATGAATTGTGGAGACAAGGAGATACCAGAGGTAGGTTGAGACAGACAATAGGTCCAATTCAGAGTCCAGGTCCAATTCCAAAAGACAAGTCTGAAGTCCAAGAACAGAATGCTTAGCCAGAAGACAGAGACAGATCCGACAGACAGAAAACAGGTTCAACACAAAAAGACCCAATCCAATGCCAAAATCCAGTAACCAAAACCAGAGCATCAACAATCATGAGCACTTATGGTACCAGAGATGGGTCAAAGGCAAAGAGCGTGGTCCAAAAACAGGGTCATACACAGGTTTGGGTCCAAGAATGTAGCACTGGAGAGTTGCTCTCAGTAGATTGGGAAGCAGACAATCTGGCGGGTGACTGAGGTTGGCAGACCTGCTTTTGAAGGGAAGGGCTGATTGGTGAGAACAGTGAGGGGAGAGAGGTGAGCAGGAAATGACCATAAAAGGAAAAGACCAGAGAGACAGACAGGAGACCGTGACAACTGCAGGGTTGTAAAATCAGGAACAAAACTTGTACAAAGACAGTGTAGTGCTTGTTGTGTTTAATATTAGTGTTGCTGTGAAGGTGGAGATTTATGCAGACGTATACATAGTGATGTAATGATGCAGCTCTCTAACTTTCCCAAGTTGAACCAACCCTGAACAGCCCATTCGTCTGCTGTTTCATGGAAAGAATAAAGAATGGAAACCTGGTTACTGTGGGGAATATAATGAAAGCATGATGTAGTCTCATCATGAACAATACATTCTTTTGTTGTTATCAGCGGGTGAAATCCAACAGTGAGCTATAAATCAAAGTCTACACCTCAGCTACAGTATATGCAACAGAAGTGCAGTTAACCCCTTAAATCAAGTAACCGAGCTTTATGGTGTAAGAGGGTAATACAGTTCAGAGTAGAAACTATCATCAAATCTGTGTGTTCTACTATCACCCTGAAAGAAGGACTGGTTGAAAAGGTGGAGTCAGATGACTTTTGAACTTTTTGGGTGAGTTTTTGTCTGAACATTGTAGCCAGACTTTTCATAGCAACCAGGTGCTATCCCGAAAACCCATGTTCAGTAGCATAAAATAAAACACTGAAAATAATTATTCTTTCTCATGGGCTACTGGGAAAAGACATAGAAACATCAATTTGAGGTGAGAGAAGGGAATCAAGCCAGAGGGATGACCAGAAAAAGACAAATGAGAGGTACAGTATATAAGGCCAAGCTCCACTGCATCGTACAGGCATTGTCAGTGTCACCAGCTCAGAGTTGAGGTCCCTGTAAATTACTTTCTACTGAAAATAGGTCATCATTCTCCAGACTGCACTCACTCACCTCCAAAGATGGCTATCATTCAAACTGACTTTGTTTGGAGATTGTGGAACCAATTATTATTCTGCAGTGACTTAATAGGGTCAGTTATGAAGATTATGTGAGATTTCTCATAAACCTGATTATGCAGCTTTACACTTTGGCAAAATAACATCAATTTTTAGCAGCCTTCTTTTTAGAATAAAGTGCTCGGGAAGGTGTGACAGCTGTCAGTCAAACTCGGAGGACAGGCCAGAAAGTCTTCACATAGACACACACACACACAGCTATCTTGTGAGGACATTCAATGACATAATGCAGTGGTTCTCAAACTATGGTACGCGTACCACTCGTGGTACGCAGGTTCCCTCTAGTGGTACGCAGGAACACCTGAGAATTTTTTACGAAAATTAAATAATAACATTAAAGACATAATACTACTATAGTTTACAGGTGAACTGTCTCCACTCACTGGACAACGTCAGACTTTTATACACTTTACATCTCCATAAACATTACTAACAGCTTTAGAGTCACAACACAGCATCCCAAATTACAAGTATTAGTTTAAACTATACAGTGTTTTCATTCACATGATGTTGTAGCGGAAATCTGGTATCTGAATGCCTGTCATAGATTAGAACCATGTCCAGTTTTGTTGGGGACATTTAATTCAGAGACGTGAGCAAAACACAGGTCGGTCACTAAGGCAGACAGCTGAGTGCGCACAGTTCACCCGTTTGATCTCTCAGGCTGTTTTTACGCACGGTCATATGGACAGAAACAACCTTATTCACAGACATCGCTGAAATCTAGTCGCTGCAGTCTGTTGGTTGATAAATTGAGAGCACAGATTACTAAATGTGTCATACAGCCGCTTTGAAGCCCAGTGTGTTCCTCTCTGGTAGCTCAAATAAAGCCACAAAATCATCACAGTTTACAGGTGAACTGTCTCCTGCTCACTTGACAACGTCTGACTGTCAGGATTTTATACACTTTACATCTCTATAAACATTACTAACAGCTTTAGAGTCACAACACCGCATCCCAAATTACAAGTGATTGTTTTAATTAACAATACAGTGTTTTCATTCACATGATGTTGTAGCCAAAATCTGGTATCTGAATTGGGGACGTTTAATTCAGACACATCCCAAAGGTCGGTAATAACGACGTCAAATTGATTGA
>JAUMHL010000004.1:20413036-20436321 GCA_032362345.1 Sandelia bainsii
ACTGTTGCCTAGCGCTTGCTCAAGTGGGACTGTTGGGTTTTCTACAATATTCTGTATATATTTATATAATGTGTAAGTTCTTAAACCTTACACTGTAAAGTGCCTTGAAATGACTTATGTTGTGATTTCGTGCTATATAAATAAAGTTGAATTGAACATGTTGCTTGTCTCATATTCAAATTCTCAAATAGCAATAGTAGCTTACATTAAGATACATTTATATAGTCACTATAAATTATATAGTTATTGTGTCATTTTGTTCTTTTCTACTCTTAAATGATGTTTGTGTGCAACATTTAAAACATTTACAGGAACAGAAAACTTAAATTGAAGTTGAATGGCCTGATTTACTAAGATCTCAAATGGTGAGTACTAAATTGTGTTTGCTCATGCTGTTAGTGGGCATTTTGCAGGTGAATTACTAAGAAAAACAAGGTCTAAACATGCTGGAGGTGGTTGTCTTTAAATGAGGGTTTTGCATGTTTCACTGGTGTCCCCCAGAGGGGGTTTGGGCAATGACTAAACATACATGCTCCTTTTTTTTAAATGAAAGTAATGATTTTACAAATCTTATAACAACTTATCTAAAAGCAGCCATCTCCATACTCACCATCTCTTAAGTTGGAAAAAAGAATGAATCAAGTACTGACCCAGGCTATTTAGCCACAGTGTTGGTTATGACACTGCACACATGTTTATTATGGCAAAGTTGCAAGATGCGTGTGGTATTTTGTTCATTAGAAAGATGCAGTCCTCAGTGGGCACCCTTACAGTAGTGGCTGAGCTTGTGCTGTTTTTTGCAGGTTTTATCAAGTTTGCAAGTTTTAGTACATGCAAACCTTTAGTAAATCAGTTCCTAAGAGTGCTTGCTGTTGGGAAAGTGAGATGGTGTTATTCTGAGATGTGTCGGCTTGGTAAACGTTTTAGGTCAGTATACAGAGTGATGATCAATTTTTAGTTGCACCACTGCTGCTTGATAGAACCATCATAGAGGTGATTTTAGTAAATTAAATTGGATTCCAGTCTTCAGATCACTGGATGGTGAAAACACTAATATGCATGTGAGTGTGTCCACACACTCTGAAGCTGCCACAGTCCTAACTAGTCTTGTTGCTCTCTGGTGCTGCTGGAGATCACGCCAATTACGCCCCACTGAAAGGAGAGATTTAAGGGGAAACGCAGAGGGGCAAATAAAAGGCAGTAAAGCGGTCTGAGGCACACAGTAGCTGAAGGAAAAGGGTCCATCTGGGAGTGCTCACAGTCCGCCACTCGCAAATAATTATGCCTGTTTGTGAAACACTTAAACGTGGCTTGACCATTGGAAAATATACATATTAAAGTTCTACCTTCTGCCTGAGGTCCCAACTGGTGCAGAATAATGATGTGGTGAGAAAGCAGGAAATGGATTGTCAAGTGTGTGCTTGGAGGGATCAGTGGAAGTGTGACGTCTTATTGCCATCTAGAGGAGCAAATGGAGACGGTGGAAACAGTGATACACTTCACAACTGCCTTTGCTTTGCTGTCATCATTGAAGATTGTGTTTTCTGCCTGTGGTTGTTTTTACATGTCTTTGATGGATGGTGGTGCATCTATGATGGATGGTTTGCATCTCTTTGTGCTCATTTAGCAGTCATTCAGCAATCCTTTTTCTTGTTTGTGCTCATTTTCATTAACACTCATGTCATTTTGTTTGTCTTTGTGTATATTTTGCATTTTGCATAATTTTCTTTCTGTTGGTTTTGTCTCTCTCTGTGGTCATTAAAACTGTAGTCTTTTTCTGGTCATTAAGTTATTATGTTCATGAAATGTCTCTTTGTGGTCATGTAGCGCCTCTTTGTGGTTGTGTACAGTCTGTGGTCAGATAGTATCTCTTTGTGGTTGAGTGTGCTTGTGTAGCGCCTCTTTGTAATCTTGAAGTGTACGTTTGTGGTTGTGTGTCTCTTTGTATTTGTGTATCTTTTTGTTGTCTTTTAGTACCTCTTTATGGTCATGTAATGTCTCCTTGTGGTTATGTAGTGTCTCTTTATTGCTTAAACATGCAACTACAATCCAACCCTGTCTTCTAAAAATTACATTCCTATGCAACTAAACTGCAAATGCATATTTGTACAGAATGTCATCAAACAATAATTACATTGTGATGCAACATATTTTTTGAATGAATTAACTTACAACAATCTCAATGAGGGGGTTGGAGTGGATGGAGGGCATATAAACTGCAGGACTGACAAATTGCAGACCCAAGTTTGATGCCAGAGTCCCATGTGAGCTTGGGCTCAGGCAAGAAAAGCATTTTGGTTAAGGTTGGAGAAAGGTATGTTTTTGTTTCATAAAGACGTGTGTATGAAGTGACTGTTATATTTCTCTTCATTAAGTCAGCCCACAGTCGTACTCTGACTGTAACCCAGTGCTGTGAGTTAAAGCAGTGAGTTCAGTCAGTCTGAACCCAACCTTGAAAACACTGTAGTCAAAAAATGAGGTGTTGTACTGCAAGAGCAGATATTTTGGCAAAAAAAAAAAAGGGAATGTTGTATTTTGTTGGAAAAAAACATCTGTATTGGTACATTGAATTGATTTGTTCTTTATGTCATTTACTAGTGAACATATCATTCATTAGGTGAATGTGCATGTATTATGCATGTTCCCTTTAAAAATGTATTTTGTACCCTCTCCAGGCTACTCACAGCATGGTGGGAGCAATATATCTCACACAATCTGTCTTTAATATGGAAAATAAGGATTTTCAGACAGGTAAAAGTTGATCAACATGTCTATCACAGCATCTCAAAAATATGAATGTTTTTTGAGGATTCATTCTTGTTTATTCAGCACATACCATAGCTTCTCCAAATAAGATGACTCTCTCTGCTTTGTATGCTTCATATACTTTTCCTCCAGCAACATCCGCAGGGCAGCTGAAAAAATAAGAATAAAAAGATGAAAAGCAAAATCAGTATTGTTTGTTTGTGTGTGTGTGTGCGCATGTGTGTGCGTGTGTGTGGAAAAAAAGTTGTAAATCCCTTTAAAACTACTTGGATAGGAGTTAGACAGTTCAGTGCTTCACTTTTAATGATTATTTGACATCAAACACATCTCAATGACTCAAACTGAAAGTCTGAAAATCCTTATTTTCCATATTAAAGACAGATTGTGTGAGATATATTGCTCCCACCATGCTGTGAGTAGCCTGGAGAGGGTGTGATGTAACCACGCTTTGGTTTGGGAAATATATCAGAGTGGGGAAATACATGAAACACCCACACTCAACTATCTACATTTACTTGTTCTCACGCTGCAGTAGGTGAAACACGGAGGCTCGGTGTCAGTAACCCCAATGAGTGAGTAAAAGTCTAACGAGTTAATGCAGGTCTGAGTGCCCAAACGTTTCTACATGTCACAAATACTGTGTATTTTTCTCAGTTTTTCTTATTTTGAAATAAGAGTAGGTATATGCATATGACTCAAGACAGTGTTTCAATCCCATTCACCAGCTCACAATTTCTTATTTTTAATGTATGTCTGCTTCAGGGCTTGTATTTACTTTATCCCACTTTAAAAAGCAAAATATGCCAAGGTCAAACATTTGCATAAAAGATAAGAGTGAAGTTTTTACTGATGTTTTCATCTGATCCTTAATAAATGATCAACTCAAAATTTGTAGAGAAAATTAGTCCGCTGCTGCCCTCCGCTGGTCATCCTGTGCATCACAACACACCTGTGATCTGAAGGATGAAGAGCAGTTGCGACACTACAACATCTCACAATAACTTTATACTACAACAATAATCATACATTAAAGGTTTGACATATTTGCATTATGATTGTAATCATATTACCAGAATACTGTACATTTTTGAATATAAAATGATAATCATCAGTTTTTAGGATTTGATTGTTGAAAAACTGATTTAAAGCCACTTCACTGAGATGTTTTAAACACGTAGCTATATATTTGTGGTCAGTTTTTAGTTTTCTTGATATAACTACTAATAAAAGAACTACACCTTTTACGTCCTCTCCCCTGTACTTTTAACTGCATCTCACTCATCTAATTTGTGCAAGTGTTCAGACCTCCTGTTGTGCTCCTTCTCAATCATAAATTGCTCCTCTTCATCATTCTGTTCCTGCTTGTCTCACAGACACACTCAGAAGGCTCAGCAGACTGCATCAGAATGTTATAAACATTGTGTGCACTATCAAGTCTGTATGTGCATTTGGAAATATGTAACATATGCTTTCATAACATAGGTGTAATTAAAATATTTTAATTTCTGCACATTTTGGGTCACTTTAGGAAAGGTAATCAAATTTCAGGTTAAAAGAATGACATGTAGGGTATTTTTACTGCTGTCAAATGTCAAAACGGGTCAATTTTGACCCAAACAGTATGTAAGGGTTAACATTACAACCACTAGGGGTCACTAGTAATAAGTTGGGAATGGGTTGTAAATACTCAGTGTTGCTTAATGAAATGTTTGCTACATGAGGGTTGAAACCCTGCAAAAGTAAAAGCATTTCTGTTACACAGATTATTTGTATTGTTGTGACTTTACACCAGTGTTTGCCTTTTTAAAAAAAAAGTACATTCACTGACCACTTTATTAAGTACACCTGTATCAATCTAATACTATCCGACACAGCAGCTCTGCCATGAATTCTAGTTTTACAAGGTTATAATTTCTTAATTTTTAAGTTGTAACTGTCTATGATAATTCTATTAAATGTTTATTTTTGAAGTCATAGTGGGTGGTGGAGTTGTACTGTAGTGTTTTATCTGAAAAGGCTGGTCAAAACATTAGAAAAAGTAGAATTATCACCTTTCTGACAGTTTATGGAAATGAAATATGTCTGTTAGAAGAAGCTGCTTCACTTCAATAAAAAAAAGAAAGAACCACTGGCTGGAGCTTTCGCTGCACGAGTTAGCAGACGTGTAGAATGAGGTCATAGTACTGAACTGAAATAAAAGAAACAATGTAGATGTGGGGAAGGAGAAGGTAACACAACAAGTGTAGTCAGTGGAGTTAAAAGGTGTGTTAGTTACTCTGAGTCTGGTGATGGAAGTAGCTTCAGGGTGCAGTTGAACTCTGGCAAAACAGACATATTTGATTATGTCATCATTTGCTTCCACCTTTAGTCTGGAGCACCGGGCTCTCATTAGGTTTTGTGGAGGAGCTCTAGCAGCAGAGAGCTGGGTCAGGCCAACACTGCAGCAGAGCATTGAATTAGAAAAACCATACGGCAGCATACTACATGGAAGGAGATTCCATCTGATGCTGGGTCCTGCTGAACCATGAGGCTGCGCTGCGTTTCCTGGCAGCTCTCCACATCGGGGCCTTTCATTTGACAGAAAGTTTAATGATAGTGTAACACATGGAGAGATGTCTGTCAGTCTTTTTATGTATCATTCAAATATCCCTGTAGCCCAAACAGTGTGTGTAGCTATGGATTAAGCATGGAAACAGCAGTAATTTCACATTAGTCAACTGTTTAGACAAAGATGCTTAATCACTGTCTGGAGGAGCTTTACTAACTCTAACATTCCTACTATCTGTCATGCACCACAGAGTGCTGAGCATGTTTTATCATAAATCACCATTAATATAGAGGCCTCTGTTTGGTCTGACACTAATGTAAACTGTGATGATTATTATGATTTATGTCATACTGGCATGTTTTTGTTTTTTTTTCTTGGTGAGAAAAGGCCTAAGGCATAATCTGCAGCCTTTATAGACCTCAGTGCTATTCTTCCTTTCTTTCTTTCTTTCTTTTTTTGCTTTACATCTTCATCTGGTGTTGTTACTGTTGTGGTGGACAGGGGTCAGTACATGCAGCAAGCTGTGATGCCCTGTGTGTTCTGACACCTGTCAATCATGGCCAGCATCACATTTTTCCCACGCTGACCTCCTGTCAGTGTGTAAAAGTTACTTATCCCCACTAAACTGATGTAGAGGTTAGAGATTGGTGTCAGAAAAATCTGATATTGCACCAGTGACTCAGAGAATATTTCATAGTTTAGGCAACATTTCTATGAGAGGCCATGGTGTAATTTTGAGATATCACTAATACTTAAAAAATAAAATTGCAAAATGCTTGAAAAATGTAAAACATTTTTCTCCAGTCTGTTACAGGTGAATACTTATACCCTCTCATTCCACAGAACAAATGCATGTTCAAGAGACCTAGTAGTTGTTAGTAGCAGTTACCAAATGATAAGCAAATAAATAAAATAAAATAAAATAAATTAAGCAAAAAATGCCACTCAACCAAAACATAAAACATCCCACTGTTCATGGGAAAGTGCAGAGATGCCAGCTTTGGCTTTGGCTTTGTATACAGTATTTTTATATTTGTGTTTGTCATCTTTGCACATATTGTATTTAATCTGAGTTTGCATAACTCACAATTAAAAATCCTTGTTTTAACAAGCACTACACAATGATCAAGTGTGTGGTGTCTGCATGTTCATGATGCCTTCACAGCAGTCAGGATGAAACAAAAGTGGGATGAGGCTGGTCTAGACTGGCTTGAGAAGCAAAAAAAAGTAAAGTAACAACAAAAAAGTAATTTATTTTTATCACCCAAAATTATTTATAGTTTCAGTGGTTAACTACACAAAAATGTAACTGCATGAATCACTCTGCAAGTATGAATGTAATTTAACTACCAGCAATTACCTGGGCTTCCAGTAATTATGCTAAGCTAGGCTAACTGCCTCTTGGCTTTAGCTCCACATTTAACACATACAGTAGACATGAAGTTGATATTTATTTTCTTGCTCTTAGAAAGTGTGTTTCCTAAAATGCTGAACTAATTCCTGAAGAGGTTGAAGATTAGTGTAAAATGACACAACACACTCAATAAACAATTGTATTTTCACCACTGATTTGGAGCAACATGAAAAACCACAAACGTCCTTTGTTTGCTCTGTGGCCTGCTGCTGTGCTGCCGCTGCTTTACCTGTACACACACTCACACACACTGTGAAAAAATGACCTGCATCTGCAAATCTCATGACCCTATTTCATAGCCTGTTTGTTAACATCACAGACATGACGTGTGTGTGTGTGTGTGTTGGCGGTGAAGTTCTACAGAGACATATGTGTTCCCCTCTGCGACCGTGTCACAATTCATTTGCTGCCATTTTTTCTTCAAGCTGTGCCGCGTTTAGGGCGTCTGCCACAGCGGTGACTGGCCGAGCTTAAAGAATATTATCAGGAGAATAGTTTTGCATATATTACAGGGTTAAGTGCAAACCAATCTGCTTTATCCAAACACAGCAATCCAAACAGAGCGCCGGGGCTGGGAGACTGATGAGTAACACACTCGACTGGGGCCCCAGCAACCCACGAGCCCCCCTTTTCCACCTTCCCATCACACACTGGGCTAACACTGATTGGCTCTGATTGGTTGTATAAAACACAGCACTGACTTTTTGATTATATTACATATGGTCACGCATGGATTGGTGCCCCGTGCTGCATATACCAGAACCCAAGCGGTCACCAGATCTCCAGATTACTGCAAGGACACATAGAGCGAAAAAAAAAAGAGTGAGTTGCTGTGATTGTAATGACTCCAGGAAATATGTAACACACACTGGGATGGTCAGAAGTGCTCATGACACAAGCGTATTTTGTCCCTTCTTACTCGCAGCCTGCAGCATGTGAGGCCTAGAGCAGGTCCTGACCAAACGTAAACCCCTACCCTCCCCCACCCCCTTGCAGGTTACTGCGGGTTCATCAGTGTCACGTTTCAAGAACTGCATTGTGGGCGAAGTGGTAGAGGATGACTTCCAAAACAGACTTTCAGCAGGTCAGAAGGAAATAGTTTTGGCATTTTTAAATGGAACACCTCCGTAAGTGATCCACGCTGACCTTTCATGTCCCTGCCTAGACCCTCGCTGAAGATTCAGGAGCTTGGGTTTTGTGGTTGGGTGCAGGGCCCCAGAGGGAGCGTGGCAGATAAGGCCTAATCCGTGAAGCCCAGGGCCAAAGCTGATTTCCCACACAGCCCCATCAACTGGAGTTACACATGTCAAGGATAGAACTCGTGTTGTATCACTTGTCTTTCCAGCTAACAAGTAATCAAATGTGAATTGAATTGGCAATGATTTTCTCATTTTAAAACGTTTAGTTTCACTGGTGTTTGTCTTCAAACATTTGTTTTGTATTGTTACTAACTAAAGAGTCACTTTGTGAAGAGACGAAGTTAAAGTTAAATAGTCAGAAATTAGGTTTTTGATGTCCTCCACTTGTATCTGTACACAAATTATACTTGATAAGACCTGAACATAGATTTCTCCAGAAACCTTATTTATGAGATACATGTGGAACAAATCTGGACTAGACTCAAACATTCATCTTACCAACAGCATCGAGTTCAATAGTGTTTAAAACAACAACAAAACAGTTTTCATCACTAATGCTGTCAGATTAAGTTTGAGCTTTAGCACTTTAAGTACATTTTAAAGCATGTACTTCAACTTAAGTAGGATTGGCTCCAGCAACCCTGTGACCTTTAACAGGAAAAGTGGTTAAGATCATGGATGGATGGATTCACAAACTCAAGACAGTCCCATTGGTCATTTGTGCAAGAGACTTAGTACGACCCATGGTGATCCTGAGGACAGATAGGTCAACAGAACATTGGACTTTCATGCAGTGATAGTTCATTTCCTGTTTCTAACCAATAGTCACCATTATTTGTTTTAACAATGACTGTTCCATCTTAATGACTGTTTCTCTCTCTTTCACAAACACAGTTTTTGATTGACAGGAGCACGGCTGTAGGTCCACTGTATCATTTTTGTAGCATTAGCTTTGTAAATTGCATATACTGCAAGCTTTGGGCCTCCGACTGTAACATGACCACCCAACTTCACAAAAGTATATATATAACATGAGACATCAGGTACAGTATTTAATATTTTTATTCCATAGGGGGACTTTCAAAAAGCAAAGAAGAGACGTCAAAATCAGTGCAGTAAAGGCTGATGATTCCTGACTTGTAGTCCCTGGTCAAACTCCAAACACACCTCGCAAAATATAATTCAACAGTGTCTATCTAGAGACTTAAGCAACGAGTGGTGTTGCTCAGACTAAACAGGAAAACAATCAACGTCAAAAATCTTTGTGTTGGAACAAAACTTGTATGAACTTTTGTATTGATGTTGAGTGAGTTGACATGAGGCTCACACACTCTCTGTGAGTCAAAGCCAGCATCTTTATTCAGTTTTATCCATCAGTTTGAATTTTGTCCATGTTTTGTATATTTTCTGCAGAATAATTTGGCTAATTCAGGAACTGTCTTACAACATCTTACATCATTTCACAAAAATCAACATTTAGGTCAATCATATTTATTTATCTGTACAAAAAAACTAATTCTTATTTGTCTTATTTAATTATAATTTTCTAGACTTATTTTCACATCTTTAAAAAATGCTTTTACATGGATCTTAAGTCTTAAAATGCCTTTTTTCATTTTCAACACTAGACGCTGGTTGCCGTGGAGACTTGGACAGTGAAGCCAAACAAATTACTCAAACATCCACGTTGATCACTTGATGCACACTCGCTCAGAAAGTATTTTTCCTGTAAAAAATCAGTTGGCTCTTTTTATTAGAAAGTCTAGAAGAGCTGAAGGATTATTTCATTTTATCTCCTTTTGTGTCTACGTGGAGCCAGGAAATGTCACTGGAGAACATTGCGAGTCCATGCTTTCTGAGCCTAAAAACTTTAAATTAAGTAAATTTTAACTTTGGAGTCCAAAAGAATGGGGATTTTTCATATGTTCCATGTTTTCATCTGGTATTTAGTTCTCATAATACAACCTGTGGCCGGAGGCATTGTGTTTTCCATGTCCATCTGGTCCATTTTTGTGAACGCAACATCCTGAGACTGTCTAGAGGGAATGTCTCTAAAGTGTCCCCTTGGACTCAAGGATGAACTGATTAGATTTTGGCAAAGGTAAAGGTCACTGTGATCTTGCATCTATACCATTCTTGCAACTTTAATATCTCAGGAACATCCTGAGGGAATTTCTTTAAATGTGGCACAAATGTTCACTTAGATTGAGAAATGATGGAGACTGATTAGATTCTCTTGACCAGTATCTCAGGAGAAACTTGACTTGTCCATGGAGGCATGCATACGAAGCAGTGATTCTGGTCTAAATGTTGCAGTGTAACTTTTCATTGGTTCAGTACGTTTTTTTTTTTTGTTTTGTTTTTTACTTTTTTTGGCTGTGTTTTAGCTGGTCTGGTGTTATACTGTATATAATACACTTTCAGTGCTGAAATCTTGTATTTACTGTTAAAATCTAGTCTAGTGGTTTGGTATCCAGTTGCCTTTGTTCAATTCTTTCTTCCTCAATAGTTAATAGAATTTGTCAACCCATGGTTCAGTTTTTCTTATGCGTGGGTGGCATGATAGCTCACTAGGTAGTGCAGTCGTCTTCACCCAAGGGTGAGTGGTTTGATTCCCATTGCTGGCTACATGTTGAGGTGTCCTTGGACAAGACACTGAAACCCCGTACTAACGCTATTATGTACTGTCTGGCAGCTGTCCAACAACAATTGCCCCAAGGGCATGAATAAAGTATCTCTTCTTCTTCTTATTATTATTATTATTATTATTATTATTATGTGACTTGTATTTGTGCAAGCAGGGCCTATCAAAAAATTGTCCACACTTCCATGTTACTTTCTGGTCTCAATCAATGGCTGCCTCATTTGTAAGTGCTGCTCCTGTCACTATAAGTGAGTGAGGCTGTGGTGTGTGTGCACGTGATTGAGTGTGTAACATATAAAGGTTACAGTCACACACATGTCACATCTATGTAAATCATCTATCATGCAGTGGGGACAAGAGGGCTTTTGAGCAAAGCAAGCAAGCTTGGCTTCTTGTCTAAGACTGCAGACTGTGAAGTGATGTTGATATAGAGCTGGGGAGCAGTTGAAGCCCACCCAAAACACACACACACACACACACGTCCATCCACTGTTTGACATTTTGTTTTGTCATGGCCATTGTGGTGAGAGCTGTCACTTACAGAGAAACAGCGTGACCATGTTGATTAGGAGAAACTTTTGGGCAAGGAGTGGAAATATGCTGTCAGCTCATTACAAAAATACATAAGCTCTCACTTCCAATTACTCACTTAGCAAATGGAGATTAGACAGGCGAGCAGCTGCCAACACCGCAGTCCTTCTGAGTCAGCGGGGATGACTGTAATCACAACTTATATCGGTTTCTATGAACCTCTCCCGCCTGCCCCAGTCACCCTGATATCCTGTCTCATAGCCTGTTGCCCTTTTACTCAACTCACCTGAAAAGCAAAGTCAAATATTTATACTTGTGTGTTAGCTGCCTTTTAGGTGAATTTCATAGTTCATGAAACTTCACAGGAATGTTTAGATCATTGTTGGATTTTGCAGCTACAGTTCACAGACACAAAATGGGAAACATCACATTAGTTTGCAAAATCCAGTGACCTGAACAAAGCAACACAAAGTATTGATGTCTTACTTGTAATTGCACAAACAGAAATCCTTATATATACTGTATATTATATTATAGCAGTTGAAGTAAAATATTAACAGCAGCTTGAGTTTGAGTGTTAAATGGTGTGTTCACTTGCTCATGTTGTATGTTACTGTTGAACAAGTGTAGGTGACAGTACTTTGTATGTTGAAAAATTACATTTGAAAACATTGTGAATTTCCAGAAAATATCAGTTCCTTTTATTGTGGTTAATCCACAAAGCTCATCATGCACGGATTCCATTGGAAACACTTTTCTGCTGAAGAAACAAAAGGAGCTGTAAAGTTAAAACAGCTGACAGTGAGATGAAGTGGATTTGAAAATTGCTACTTTACTACTAGGTTTTTCTAACCAATGTAATCTTGTTATATCTAAGTCACTATTTGTATTTAATAAAAAAATCACATGGAATGGATACAGTATAACTGATTCTTAGCTATGCTGGTAGCAATTTCCCTATGGTTGGCCATATACATTACTTATCCAGACAGAACTATAATAACAGCTTTTCTTGGTTTTCACGTGACATCAAACCCTTATAGAGAATTTTCTTCACCTACAAAAGAAGAATTATTGATCCATCCACACAAAAAATATATATAGCTGCCTGGACATAAAGTGAAGGATTCACATACAGTGCAGTATGTAGACATCCTTCCTGACTGGATGTCTCTGCCAGGGATTCACTGTTTTTATTGACTTAAGTACTGCAGCGGGCGTTTCTGGGAATCGCAAGTACCTGCATTAGTTCTCTTATCTCTGTTTTTCTTCTGTTAATATATATATATAGTTGTATAGGAATATATATATATGATGTAAATATTCTTTGTTTGGAACAGATGGAAAAATTTAATTAAATGAAACATTAGCTGACACAAATCAAACAGGAAGGTCAATTCACTAGACACATGTTAATGTAACTACTTTTCTGATGAGTTAGTTTGCATTGATACAGAGAAATACACAGAAATTGATCTATTCTAATGTGTTGACACACATCAAGATAATAATAATAATAATAATAATAATAATAATAATTGATACTTTATTGATCCCCTTGGGGAAATTCTTTGTGGACAGGCTGCCCCTTTGAGGTGCCAAGGGTTCAGGGTATCGGTGTCTTGTCTTGAGACTTTTTTTGTTTTTGTCAAAATAAGAGATGAAGAAGAGATGATGACAAAGCATGTAAGAGGAAAAAATCTACCAGTCAAGTTGCAGTTGACATGTATGTCTGTCCAGACTCACATTCTAATTAGTTCATCCATAAGACCAAGTGAAAGTTTGTACCAAATTTGAAGAAATCCTCTTAAGGTGGTCATGAGATACTGTGTTAATAAGAATGGGAAGGATGTGAGGTTACACTAACTTTGACCTTTGCAACCTTAAGTCCAAATGGATGCTTGTGCCAACTTTTAAAAAATCCCAGAAAGACAGTTCTGAGAATCACTATAAATATTCAAATGAAACTATTACTATTCAAATAAACTATTAGAATCAAAACCCAGTTAAAGAGTTGAAGTTTGCATTTAAAAAAACCTTCTTACTTAATGTAACTATTTTCAGATCCTCTTCAGTCTGAATGACTTGGAGCATAAAAACTAAAAGCTGCCTCACCAAAAGTTTTTGTACTTTGGAAAAACAAAACACTCATGAGAGTTGAGAGGGCATGCTGGTTCATATATTGGAAACATGACAGTCCAGTAGGTCAGTGCAAGCCCAGGAAATGCTGTAAAAACCACTAAGACCATGTTAAAATCAATACAGAAGCTGATAGCAGTGTAAGAACTCCCTGACTCTGTATGTTGCATTTTTCAACTCCAAAGAAAAAGCTGCTATTTGCTCCAATATGTTCATCGGCTAGTCTCTAGCTGTGTGTGTCTGCTGTCTGCTCAGCAGGTACTCCACAGTGGTTTTATTAGAGCCAGACAGAAACCAGGATGAAAAGTAGGAAGTTTGTATCTTGAGTGTAAAGTATCTCTTTCCTGAAATGAGTAAGTGTGTTCTTCACTCTTTCATGGTAAAGATGTGCAGCGCTGATACATGTAAAAGCACAGGACAACACACTCATACAGACCTAGGTCAGACTAAGAGCATGAACCTTTCCCTGACCGTGACCGCCAAATCAGCAAGGATTCTTGGCTCAGGACTTCCACTCCTACACAGACCCTCTGCTTCCTCTGTGATGGTGATATCCCACAAACCTCCCTCCCAAAGGTCTTTCTCCTTCCAGTAAGGATCAAATCTGTTAATGCCTGACGAGCCCTGTAAACTCTCCGTCCGTCAAGACTGACTTTGTTTTCTCTGAGTGGTGGAGGAGAAGATGTGGAGCTGGGACTCCTCTGAGAGCCTCGGCACTGATTGCAGCTCACATTCTGTATACATGTAGGCCGACGGCCGGGGGAAAACTGGTGAAGCAACAGCAGACTTTGCAGATAGCATGTCATCTGCCTTAAAATCAACAAAGAAACCTGAGACACAAGTCATGCATGTAATTATCTCAGCTTTTGGAAAAGACTGTGATTATAATGAGGAGAATAGGAAAGCCTGCTGCATCCCAGTTACCTGAACATGTTTTTTAAAACCAGTATTTTAGTGATCACATGCTGCTGAATACTTACTCCAATTTATTTGTTGTGTACATTTTACGTCATGAGCTACAAGGACTCAAAATAACTTCCCTATAGTTTTAATGATACTTTGGTTACACAAGTTATACACATATACAGATATAGCATTGACAAGAATGGAACCTTGACCTTTGATCATCCATCCATCATCCTAACCACTTGTCCTCTCAAGAGTCGCAGGAGTGCTGGAGTAAATCTCAGCCGCCATCGGGTGAGAGGTGGGGTACAGCCTGGACACGTCACCAGTCTATCATAGGGTTGACATATAGAGACAGACAAACATTCATGCCAGTGGGCATTTTAGAGTCACCAATTAACCTAACTGCATGTCTTTGGATGGTGAGAGGAAGCTGGAGTACCCAGAGAGAACCCACACAGACACAGGGAGAACATGCAAACTCCATGCAGAAAGGCACCTAGCTGGGTCCTTCACCCAACAACAGTGATAACCACTACACCACTGTGCCACCCTTGAACTTTAATCACCAAAATGTAATTCATTCATCATTGAATCCAAGTAGACATTTGGGCCAAATTTAAAGGCATTCCTGAAGATATCCTGTGATATGGTCCAGACCTGAGGTCATAGCACCTTTGAATTTTGATCACCAAATTCTAATCAGTTCACCTTTGAGTTTTGGACATTTGTGCTAAATTTGAATAAAGTCTGTCAAGGCATACTGTGTTCATACTGTGAAAAGCAAACAATACTGTCATTTCCATCACCCTCCTTTATTTCCATAACAATTACTTCTCTAGTCAGGTCATTGTGAGACCAGTCTAAGTTTGTAAAAGTTTATGGACTGCCATGCTATTATCATTCATTCTCTGAGCAGAACAAAAGTGATCTCCTGTGACTACTTGTGTAGGGAAACATGTTTGGTGGGAAAGACTTGCAGTTAAAGAGAGAAGTTAGATGCAATAATCAATGAAGTGGGATTGAGAGCACACACTTTTGTACTACTCCACAATAAGCATTCATAGAGTTAGGAGTAAAAAAGAACATCTAACCAATTCCAACATGAGCTGGTGTGTTGTTTAAGGTTTCAGAGTTTAAAAGAAATAATCACATAAAAGTTTCAATGATACCCCTTAGAGAAAAAGAAAATATTAAAGGTACTCAAAGTGTCCGTTTACTCAGGTTACAAAATGAAAACATGCTGCTTCTACCTTCGCTGGATATGATTGGTGTAAGGAAAAACGGGCATATAGTGAACATTTGAAAAAGAAAATACATTTCCAGAAACAATGTCCCAGTTGAACTGTTTTCATTGCGGCTGCTTGCTACTGAAGCTTTGCTGTGATTATGACCAGTAACGGGGACAATGTGTCAGGAAAGAAAAGTTTAGAAGTGTCACTGTTGAATATTTAAAACATTATGTCAGCTCACTAAGCCGCACAAACTAAAGCCGTCTCACCTGGCTTGTACTGTGCATCCTGAGTGACAAAAGATACTGTTATAGTCAGTCTCTGAGGAGCATCAGGTTCTACACTGACCGTTTGGTTCTTTCATTAATTGGACATTTTGCCAAGAACTTTTTATTAATATATTACACTGTCAAATGCTCATTTATCAACTCAATTATTTAATTTTATATTGTTCTCATAAGGTTCGCGCTCCAAATATTTTTGTGTTAAATGAAACAGCACATGGATATGCAGTGAGATTTCAGCACACTCCCTGTTGTTGACAGGGCACATGCATAATGCACAGAGGCTGGAAGGTAAGATGTGCTGGTTAATCCAATCATACCACACAAGGCAGGACACAAAATGTTTATTTATTTATTGTATTTTTGTTGATGCAATCTGTTAAAGTTGGTTTAATTTGTGTCATTAGGTATTATAAACCCTGAAAACATACAGTCCATGTACATGTTCAGCTTGAACTCCTGAGCTCTTCACGTTTCCAGTCTCTCCACTGAAAAGAAGGCAGCTACAGGGTGAGTCCCAACTTTACAGCACCTTTACCCACACAGTTATACTCACCTGTATATGAAAGTTGTCATAGGTGGCAAAAGTACACAAACAAGATACTCAAGTATAAGTGCAAGTACTTGTGTAAAGTATTCCACTTAAGGTAGAAGTATTAAGTTCACTAAGATTTTTTTAAACATTGTTACACTTGGTGCTGTTTATAACAATTGTTTAAGTTGAGTCCAAATTAGTTTGACAAATTTTCAAAGATGAAAAATAAGGCAAAATTCTCAAGTAATTAAAGATCTGTGTTACTATGGCAGCGGGGTGTGGAAGAAAAGCAACAGATGTTCTAACAGCTGCTTCATCCATAATAATACACCAGCATCTGTAAAGTACTGTAACTAAAGTAGTCAGACAGTAAGTGGAGTGCAGTAAAAAGTACATTTCCTTTTAAATTGAGGTGGAGTAAAGGTAAAAGTATTATAAAATGGAAATACTCATGTAAAAATGTACTAGTACTTGAGAACTTAGTTTCTTACAAACTCTAAAACTTATTATACACATATTACTTAACATCCTTGTATTTACTTTCATTACAATTGGATACTGTAAAACAGAAATGAGACATTTCACTTCTTCAGATAATTTCTTTACTGTATTACAGTTGTATTCCACAAGAGGGCAGAATCAGCCTGTGCAGAAACACATTTCTGCAAAAGTTTGCACACTGTGACCTATGACTGATTCTACGTGCACCACCACCCACTCTTCTCAGCAAAGTGCAACAGTAAACTAGCTGTTTAAGGCAGGAGTTGGCAGCCTGACAAGCAAATCTAATGCAACAGTCAATTAGGATCTACTCCCTGCATGTCAGCCATAAGCAGATACAGCTGTTTCTGGGCGAAGCAGCAGCTCCAGGGGAAGCTGTACAGGACATACATGTTGAAAGATAGGGAACACTGAATACTGCCTTCAACACTAAATATGGGGGAATCCACAGGCACAAGCCTTTCTCTCTGACACACTAGTAGCCATACAAGTACTGATGTGTGTGAGGAGCTTTTCAGACACAGTGAGACAGACAATGTGATCAACTATCTGGGTGAGTCAACAGAAAGTACTGTATTGCCTCTTTGTTACATAAAAGAAGACCCTTTTCACAAAAGAACTTCATGAACAGAAAAAGAAAGAAATGCATTAGACACCTAGCAGAAGATAAGAAAACCACAGCAACAACCATAGCACCACAGATGAAGTACAGCAGGGTTTGTTCAGGTGTATCTGGGACCCACCGCTAACTTCTCAACTATATCAATCATATATAATCATAATCTAATGTGTTAGCACTAAACTGTGCACTATACAGCCATGTAAAATCCCACATCAGCTATAGAGTACAGTGATATGACAATTAAGCAGCGCCTATTTAATTGTTAAAGGCATATCTAAAAATGTAAAATATAAATTTCATAAATTTAATCAAAAATCTTAATCAAACTATTCATATATGCATGTGTTTTTTTTATTTAATATAATTTCAGTTTATTTATTTTATGTCACATCTGTTTTCAATGTCTGAACTCAATTGTACTGATGGCCACTGTCCAAAAGTAATTGCACTTGTTGATCACTGTTATAATGTGATCATATTTTCATACTTAGGTTGTGTAAACTCAATTCACGTGTAAAAATTTGAGATATGGTTGAATAACCCTGTCAATAATGATAGTCCTTGGCAAATAACCTGAAACCATCAATATGTTCTGTTGACACATTACCACTGGGTGGGTTATGTTCTAATGCATCATATTTGGAAAAGCTTGCTGACTTTGAGTCTCGACTTTTCTCTCTAAAACTTGATCAACATGAGTAGTTTTCCCGACCAAAATAATTCTAAGATACCATGTGACATATTCCGCAGTGCATTTGCCTAATTCCGAGTATTTATCAAAAAGCTTTATTAATCAGTTTGTCATATTCTTGCGTGTGAAGGAGCAGCTATTATCAGATAACTAGAGAGAAGGGACTTTGTGTAATTCATAGCGTACTCTTTTCCGCTGATGATCTTTTTTTCCTCTGGGGAGTGCAGTTCTATTGTTGATACAGTCCATAATTTTGATTTATCCTTTGGGTAAATAGAGACTGGTTTGCTGTGGCCCTTGGAAGAACACAGCTTTCAAATCACTTGATCATTAATCCACACATTGTTTTATTTATCCCTCGCTCTCAGCAACTAGGAGACAGACTGGAGGAAGACAAGGGGGGGACACTTTGGGGTCAAAAAACAAGCGCTCTACTGTGAGTCGCGGACTGTTGGGTGGAGGTCGTTGGGGGAGGATGGGTTGACATTGCAGGGTGATATAAATATGCTGCCTGCTGGAAGTTTCAGGTGGTTCTGCGGTGAAGGTTTTCTGGATAATGTCAGCGACAGAGGCGAACAGCGGCTAAAAGCTGGGAAATCCCCCAAGGGTGGTATTGAACTTGGGGGCAAACGTTCCACTGCAGGTCATCAGGGCATGTACACCTACAACTCCCCTACCAACCCCCAATACCAAAACATAAACCCAAGAGCCCAGCCATGTAGCCATATTCCTATACTCACCATAACCCCATTAATCAAGTGATTATACTGTAGGTGTTTCCCAAATTTGCAAAGCCTCTTAATAATGGATTTAATTTTTGTACACGTAGATAGGAAAGCAAAATTACTAATTCTCTACACTCAGTGTTAATTAGATCAAGAACATTAAAGAAAAACTAAAGTTTATCAGTGGGGTGCCCTAGTGGCCTACGGGTCTATCTACTGATTACCAGCAGAGAGATGGAATTATGTTTCACACTTAATCACTGCAAAGAGTGCTGAGCAACCGCAGGTTGTGGAGTATCACAGAAGAACTGACACACACCTTCCAAATCTCAAGTAGTGTTGTCGAGTGAGCCCATTGGTTGATTGAACATCCTATTGGGAATGTTTCTCTTTTTCTGTACATCCAGAACATCTCCACTGACTCTTTCCAGGAAAGTATAGGAAAATAAATTCCTTTTAAAGACTCTTAATTTTGTTTGCATTGATAAACCCACAGGTCTGAAACACAAGTGGTCAGAAAATCTAACAAGTTTTCAAAAAAATATGTTAGCTTGATGAACAAGATATCACAATTTTAAGTGAAACCAAAATTTGGTCATGCTGTCTACCTTTCTATGCATATTAAGCAGTGTGAAGGTGTTTGGCAGTCCCGACTAATATCCCCACTGAGAATGAACTTCATCTTGTCTGGATCGTAGATGAGCAGATTGTAAAAAATGCAAAGACAAAAAACTGCAGTCACGACTGACTTTTTTAACAGGCCTCACATTCTCAACATGAAGTCAAAGAAATTCTCACATCCTGTCAGATCCGGTCACCATTTATTAAAATGTTATCAGAACAATCTATCAGCCTGTACTCAGTCTCCAATAACTGTTGTGATTTAACTTCATTATTATTTACATGAAATATTTGATTGGCTAGAATTCTCACGTAAGACAGCCATCATATCGGTTTGTTGATGTACTGTGTATAAATTCACTTCCCAGACTTGATTGCTGGGTCTATCCTTCTCTGACAACATAAATATATTCAATCATTAATCAATAACCAATATATATTGGAAGAGAAAAGCAAAAATAGCATAAATACATGACTGTAGTTTTTATTACTGATTTATCAGATATTTAGACATGTCATAATATCACTTTAGGAATCCTTATATTCCATGTGTTAGCCAAACTTTTGTATTGCTTCATTTTAATTCAAGAATTTCTACAGTGTTAAAAAAATAAGTTCTCACATTGTAGACTAGAAGTAAAATAATGGTTGATAAGGTTCATCATCAATATTTTCTGTTAACAGAATAAACCTTTACAGTGCTAAATCAGAAAAAATCTAATTTCCTAAAACTATCCAAAAATCACTCAATCATCAGCATATTGTTTGATCTCACTTTTATATTTTGGAATTCACATTTTAATAAGTAATGTTTGATTAGGGAGGTGAAAAAAATCTTTGATAAAATCTAAAAATGCCTTGGAAAACACACAAAGATACATAGGCAGTTTATTCTCTCCAGCTCATTCTGGTTAATTCTATACATCCCCCACTGTTCATTCATCACCAAGTATCTTATGATGTCTTCAGTGCGTTTCTCTCTCTCCTCATGCCTTATTCTCCCTATAACCCCACAGGGCCCAAACCACACCTTACCCTATGTGCCTGCAGCCTCAACTTCACCCTGAGGCAGTAATAAGTGGTCAGACCTTCATCCCAGTATATGCTCACCCCACTCTCTATCACTAACCAATTGAAAACCACAATTACCCCAGGCTGTGGTGCACACTGTGTAGGGCAGGCGAGGCGGACACATGTTTTGATAGGTATACTTCATCTAGATTATTTATGTGTTTGCCTTGGCATAAGCCCATCATGGCTAGCGCATTAAACTGCCCTAACAGAGCAAGACAGGGCTTGAAGACCTCCAGAAGAGAAAGCTGTGCTATAACGCCAAACAGAAACATTGTAGAACAAAGCCACCCCTTTATTCACTGCCACTGTCAGATACCATCAGTTTCTAATGTTAACAGTTGTCCAGCAATTATGCTGTAAAAAAAAAAAAAAAAAAATCAACAGTTCACTTTCTCTGCATCTGTTACTGCTCTTATACAACCAGGGTACCTTTAATTTTCTAACAGTAAGTGTAAAGTGAAATTTGATCAAACATTGAGCAGTTTAAATCGAACCAGGTTGGGACAAACATTTGGGTCACTTTTACATAAGTTCTTCAAACCAGCACTGAAGTTAGACGAATTTTAACTCTTGACAACTTTGTTATTTCTCAAAGCTTGGCAGCCAAGAATTTGTGTCTCGTGTGATTCTGCCTTCTCTTTTGAACAGTGCGCCACCAAGACTGCCTTCTTTCACCTATGTACATGGTTGAAATTCAGTCTTCTCTGTCTAGGGTTGTTACAGAGACGATAATTTACACCTCTGTGTCATCCAGCCTGGGTAATAGTAATGTTCTGTTTTCTGGCTTGACACAAGTTAAGACAAAAAAAGTTTTCAAATGGTCCAGAATTTATAATTTAAGTAAATCCTGAAAATTTGACCACATTACACCGATCTTTCCTTCATTGGCTCTCTATCTGACTATTCAACTCAGATCAGACCAAGGTGCTTTTGATGATCTTACATAGAAGTGCACCTTTATTCCTGTCTTATCTCCTTAAACCTTATTGTCCATCTCGTGCTTTCCACTCTCAAAATGCAGGGCTTGCATCTTTCCCCAGAGTTAAAAAGAGATCAGCAGGATGCAGAACCTTTTCCTACTGCACAACCTTCCTCTGGAATAACTTCACTGCTAACATCAGACAGTCTGACTCTGAGGCTTAAATTTAATTAAAAAGCCTTAACTTTCAGTTAGTGGCTTAGTAACAGATTATTGCAGTGTGTGTACCTCAGTACTAATCCATGACCAGTGGGTCAGTTTTAGTCTCTGTGAATTTATCAATATCAGTATGTACAGTTTAGTCCTTGTAGTCCTGCCGACAAGATTATTGTATTGTTCTGAAAGTCACTAAATTTCTCTGTCTGTTTTTTCTCTCAAGCACCAGAATATCCAGGCTGTGTGCCTCTCCCTCTCGTTTTCTCCCTTCCACCATCTCTCACTCCTTTTTCCAGGTCTTCATGATAGGGAGGAGGTCATGTAGTACAGGTCCTACCTGCTGGCAACACCTGGAAATTCCGTGATGGCCTGTCTCCTCTACGTATGTGTTTATTAAAATATATTAGAATGTAGTTACTGATCTTATCAACTCGCCCAGTGTTTTGTCTTTTGCTTCTTGTTGGTCTCTTTTTCTCTCTCCTCTCACCCTGATGTATGGTAGAAGATGATGTCTGCTCACCCGAAGCCTGGTTCTGCTGGAGGTTTCTTCCGTTAAAGTCAGTTTTTTCATCTCCACTGTTGTCTATAGCCTGCTCAAGGGGGATTTTGCATTTTTCTCTATAATTCTGTAAGTTCTTGACCTTATTATGTAAAATGCCTTGAGATGACTGTTGTAATTTGGCGCTATATACAGTAAATAAAACTGAATTGAATTAAAAGAATGTTTGGTTCCCAGATACTATCTTCTTCTCCATACCAGACATGGGTATAACATGCACTATAGCATGCATATTTCAATTGTCCCTGTTGACACAGCTAATGCCCTAATCAAAATGTTTGCTGGTGGCCAGATATGTCAAAAAAGTTGGGATTTTGATTTATGTTAGGCGTCTGAAATATTTGCATTAGTAAACAACAATGCTAATGGAGAAACTGGTATTCAGTGTTGTGAGCTATTGCATTTACCTCAGATTCAGGGTAAATTTATGGGCAACTTCTTTTCACAAGATAAAATTACAGGTAATGCCTTATATGTAGCTTTAAAGGATTTTCAGTATTTTAAATTAAATTAAATTAAATTACAAGTTAGAGGTAAATTAGTAGATAAACATAATACATCATATGTATTTTATACATGCAGTATAATATGTAAAGGGAATGTGTGATGGATGTAAAATCATTTTTTGTAAAACATAACAAAATTATTATAACATGAAAATTAGATAGAATAAAAATGAAAATAGAATATTAAATAAAAAAATAGAAATAAAAATAAGCTGTATAATCAAGTCAATTACACAAGCACTATACCTATAACAATAACCAGCAGTAGCACTAAATAGTGCAGAGCTGAAAGAGTACTGTGATACCATTTACACATAACTCATGATTAATTATCAATACTTCTGCATCCAAGTATTAATATAATACTGCATATAAATAAAATATGTATTATATTGTAATAATACAGTACAATAATTCTGTAGTACAGTAATTTGGTATTAATTAGAACATGTAGGTATTTACAAAATATATACAGGTATATAAAAATAATTGTATTAGTGCTGGGCAGCGATTCAAATTTTTAATCGCAATTAATCACATGATTTTTTTAATCACGATTAATCGCACTGTTACTGGCAAAATTTAATAATGAATCCAAAAGTAGTTGTTGTTTTTTTACTTTTATTTTAAAAGTATTGCTATATGAACAAAATTGCAATAATATTTAGTCTGCAAACACTTTAAACAAATAAGATGGTTTTTAACAGCAGTAT
>JAUMHL010000004.1:20436421-20473444 GCA_032362345.1 Sandelia bainsii
CAGTGGTTACAAATAACTGTGGTTCTATCAACTCCACCGTGTGGAAGAGATTTTAAATGAAAATGTCCTTGTAAGAGTTCGGTAAATTGCATTTGTATGTGTATTCAGACCCAGTGAGCAACGGACTTTCTTCATCATCATCATAATAATAAAACTTCGTTAACGCGTGATAAAATAATTGTCGGAGGTAATTAATTAGGTGTCCAGCCCTAAATTGTATGTAAATAGAAAATATATTAACAATATTTAACAATACCTTACTATGTTACAATCCATGAGTCTATCAATTAATTATGCCCTTAACAAAACATTGCAAATACTTGATTTACCTAACTAAGTAGACCAATTAAAAGTAAAGTTTACTTTAAGTTGACGGAGCCAGTGTCACAGTGTGTTCTCCTGTCAATGTTATGTTACCACTGCTGTAATGTGCAGTAATGCAGTGCAGACTATTTCAGTCAGTATACATATCTAAATTGCCAACAATAATGTAACTTAACAATAGTAAAAACAGTGATGGATTACAAACAAGCTTTAAGCTTCTACAAGTTTATTGTCATGCTTTCATGCTACAAAGGTGACAGGAATGTTCCGAATAGCCTAGAAAGTAAATGTAATTTGTTGGCTAAGGTATGCACAAATAGTTTTGGTGTTGTGCCTTTATATTTTCTTATAGTGCAGAGCTTGTTCCATTAAGGGTGGCTCAGCACAGAGTTTACGGTCACCTCCTCCACCTTGGAGAATGCTGGCAGCAGTCAGCTTTGACCTGCACTATAGCTACACAGATTTAAGGTTCCTCTGTGGTTTTAAGCCAGCTGAATGGAGGGGGGCTGGAGAGAGAAGAGGGCTAATTGAAGTCAGCAGATGATGGGTGTGCTGTGATTTGTGTGGTGACAGGCAGTGTAATTACACTGCTGGTCAGAAAGAACATTACAGTAGTTAAGAGCTTTCGTGGGCGCTAACTCGCCCAAAAAGAGGATCCTTACATTTTGGTATTTGTAAAGCACGGACAGTTCTGTCCTGCTGCTGAATGTAGAATGTCTGTGTTTATATCTATACTTTGACCAGAAAATCTCTAGAGATATCAGAGTTGACATCAGAACAAATAAGGAGGGCATAAGGGTTACCACGAGGGGGCACACACACATACTGTTATACTGACTGTACTGGGTGCATCAGGGACATCATAGGTTGGTGCATAACCTCCTAAGAACAATGTCCTTCTATTCAGTTTTGCATTAATGGGTTAACTTGCTCTCAAATGCTAGGTGAACCAAACACGACTTTGTATTTTGGAGTCCAAAAGGGTGTTTGTCAGAGTGAAGAATGAATTCTCACATTTTGCTGTGGATGTGCCTGTTTGAAATCATTCAGTGGTCATGATTCCTATCAGATGTGTGTGGTAATTTGGGAGGATGTGGTTCAATCTCTAAAGTAATTAATAAAAGACAAAGTTCAGTGCCAAGTGTTTGGCCTGTGGGTTAGCTGGCACAGTAACTAATTTGAGGGAGTATGGTCCATAAATGCCTACTCTGGGAGATATTTCTATTACAACAGGCCAGAACAGAGTGATATATATTCAGTGGCAGGAAAAAGTACATCAAAAGTACAAAAGTGTGTATATCTGAACCCTTTATATGGTCTTTGTTTTCTACATTCATTGGTCACAAAATTGATCTGATCTTCTCCTAAGTTACAAGTATAGACAAACATTATTGGCTTAAGATAAACACACACAGTTATAATCTAACATATGTTGGAATACCTCAGTTAAACATTCAAAGTGCTGATGGAAAACGTAAGTGAACCCTTGGATTTAGAAACTGCTCAAACCACCTTTGGTAGCGCCAACCTCAAATAAACACTTCCTGTAGCTGTGGATCAGGCCTGCACAATATTCAGGAGGAATTTTCCTCACAGACCTGCTTCAGCTCAGACTAAAGGTGGATTTTTTTGTTTGGAGGCATTCTGTAATAGATTTACTTAAATGTTTAGGTTAATTTTAGGGTCATCTGCTGCTTCACTCAGTGTCTCCTGATCTGTCTTCTGACAACTGTCCTGACATCATCCTTAAAAATTTCTTGATAAACTTAGGATTAAATTTTCCCCTTGATGATGAAGTTTCAGGCCTGAGGCGGCAAATCAGCCTCAAATCATGATGTTCTTCCACTTCACCACTTTGATGATGTTTTCATGTTCATGTGCCCTTTTATCAAGAGTGCTCTTTCCAAACACTTCAATCAGTCCAAAAAACATGTTTCCTGCAGCACTGTAGATTGAGGCAAACTTCAGGTCTGAAGTTATGTTTTATTGTTTTTGGAGAGCAGCAGCTTCCTTCGTGGTGTCCTGCCATGGACACCATGCTCCATGAACCGTGCACCATAATTTGTGTATAAACTCATGAACAGATATGTTAACCAGCTCCAGTGATTCCTTTAAGCCTTTGGCTGTAGTGATGGGTCGTTCGCGAACGAGCTGGCTCTGAGAGCCGATGCTTTGTAGAGAGCTAGAAGAGCCGACTCCGGTTGGGGAGATCCGAATCTTCAGCTTCTCTGCTGAGAATCCAAGGCAGGGGCTGGACTTTATTTTGAACGGCACACTATGGGGCCAATCATATGCAAAAACAGACTAGGATCATACCATTATGTGAAAGAAGGAAGGGAAGCAGACGCTCTGAAGACAGTGCAGTGGTATAAGCCAGGTACACGGAGCGACGGAGAGACTTAAATACAAGTGTGTTGGGAAAAAGTGAAGAAATTAGCAACAACTTCTGAATGCCAACCTGCAGATTATTAGATTTGTTTGCTGTGGTTCTGTGTTCAGTTCTTCGGTTAAAGGTTTGATTAAAATGTTAAATAGTAACTCTGTATTTTTTGTAATATATCAAAAATTCATAAAAATAAGGCTTTTATGAAAACACTGAATAGAAATTTGTTTACCAACACACAAACCATTCATAATTGCTAAATTAGGCTAAAATATAAGGCTCGGAGTGATGCTAAATGAAGAGCCATTTGGGAGCCGTAAGAGCCGGCTCTTCTAAGGGAGCCGAGCCAAAAGAGCCGAAGCTTTGCAAAGAGCCGGACTTCCCATCACTATTTGGCTGTTTTTTTACCTCATCCTCTGTTGTGCTTTTGGAGTCATCAAAATTGGGCACCCAGTCTTAGGGGAAGTAGCCAAAGAACTAAATAATCTCAATTTATAGACACAATGTGGACTGATGAATAGCTACAGTACATCACTCCGTAATCCTTCCCAGTTTTATGCAAGTGAACAATTCTCTTCTGAGTTTATGAAAAGCAAACTCAAAATGTTTTTCTATATCAAAGTAGATTTTACTTACTTTTACTTTAATTTACTGGACTCCAGGGTTGCTAACGCCTATATCCACTGTAAAATACTGCTTTTCATTCAAAGCACAAACACAATATTCACCAATATCACACCTAATCTGTAACCAATAAAAAGGTGAATTCGATAAGATTAGGAGAGTAAGAAAGGAAAGCTTTGTTAAAGCTGCATTTCATAGTTTGTCTTTTTTTTCTTTGGGCATTTGGGGGCAGCAGAACAGGCTGTAAACAAACTGCATTTTAAACCAGTACATTGAATGTATTAGACAAAAACTCCAGTAGACACAGTGCAGCAATTTTTGCTTAAGAGCAACCACTGTGGCCACAATTACCAATTACTCAAGAATGGCACATTGAAATTTATTTTCCAAGTCTTTCCAGAATCTTCTCTCTTGAATGGTAGCACAAGTAGAAAACAAACATGTTCCGGTGAGATGTTTGGGAAAGAAAAACACCACTGTTTACATGTTACATGCAAAACTGTAAAAGGACCACAAAATGACAGAACAAATGACCTATATGGTCTTTTCGTCCTCTCTCTCTCTCTCTCTCTCTCTCTCTCTCTCTATCTTTCTGCAGGTATCCTTGACCTTGGAGCTGTAGTTACTGGTCCTACCAACCTGCCCAGTGCCTCGTCTGCTGCTCCTTGTTGTTGTTTTGATCTCTGTTACCTGCTGTTCTTTTTTTTTTTTCTCTCTCTATTCTACAAATATTCTGTATATAGTTTTATTCTGTAAGGTCTTAAACCTAACAATATAAACTGCCTTGAGATGACTTGTGTTGTTTATTTGGCGCTATACAAATAAAGTTGAATTGAATTTTAGAGTACTTGTTGTAAGATTGAGTATATCAGTAGCACAAGTACAGAAGTGTCAGAAAGTCGTAGCTACTAAGTAACAGTAAGTTTATCTAAAGTTTGCAAGCATTAGCTAACATATTAGCCACCATACAGCACCTAAGACAAATGAATCAACAAAAGAAAGTACTTTATTGAGGAAGCATTTATTATTTTGTGTGTGGAATTTCAACAGTTTCTCATTTCAAAAAGTCTCACAGGAGATCTATATACATATATATATATATATATATATATATATATATATATATATAGAATCTGTGGCAAATGAAGTTTGTAATTTAGTTTTGTGCTCACTTTTATGGTCCACTTAAGAGAGGTAAGATCAATTGTTACATTTAGATGAAGATTACAGTTACATCAGAAATTTTTAAAGAAAGTTTTGTGTACAATGGTCACATAAATCAAAAAGCTGTTTTAATCCAATAAATCTCTAGAAATAAAGCGAGAGCTGGTGAGACAGTTAACAGGCAGCTTTATATACTGCAGCCACATGTTGGGTATTTAAATGGCTGTGGTAGTACGCTGCAGTGTGTATTTGTACATGCCTTCATGTGTATCGGTGTATCCATCCAGCCCTAATCCGGCCTCAAGCCTTGAGCTCTCTGGAAAGATCCAGAGGCCAAAAAGATAGTCATGGTCGAAAACAAAAACAAACTCCAAACCACACGTCATCCCAGTGAAATATGGTAATAATATAGGAGGAAGTTTACATTTTGTAAAAATATGCGTTATTTGTCTTAGCTTTCGTTTATGACTGGCTGAGCCGGCCGTGATGAGGGAGGCCATTTTCTCAAATGTTTCTGGATGTCGACCACAGAGCAGCCAACACCCCTGTCTATCTTTAGAGCAGGGAATTCACCCAAGAGCTGTCAGTCCAGCCGCCAAAATCCATGACTGATAAAACTCTCCAGACCCCCAAACATTAACAGCATCATTCAGAGACATCCACCCGCCCACCACGCACACACACACTCAGTTTCTGATACTGTAAGATGTGGAGGTATTTGGTAGGAAAGAGTAAATAAATCAGGCCTCTGCATCATCAGCTGGGCTTACATAAGAGCAGCTCACCCACTGAATGTCGCACGGAAAAGGAAAAAAAGAAAAACTACTTTTTTTTCTAAAATGCTTAGAAAAGGAGCAAAGATTTATCTACTCTGAAAGTTAACTCAATACCCAATTTTTCTTGGACTCCACCTTTGTTTTTCCAAGTGCTGGGAACTGTGCATAAGAAGGTCAAAGAAATAATGTTTAAAAAATTGCGTTATATTTGTGAAATAGAAAATTACTGCTGCTGAAAAAAAGATTAATGACTGGCTGTGGGCTTTGTGGATCTCGCTGGTGCTGCACAGTGAAGCACTTAATAAATCACCGCTGTACATACAAGGAATTATTAGGGATGGTGTGTTTTCATGGTTTGTGTTGGTGCCAAATCTCTGAGAGCCAGATCTGGCCCCCGCTCTAATCTGTTTTTCAAGAGTCACATTAGAAGCCTGCTTGTTACATAACTCTGCCCCTGATCCAAGCATAACTAGGAGAGAGCAAGGTGATAATATCTGCTTCGAATGCAGTCTGTTTGAGATTAATTAACACATGGAGACAGATTGATACATCCATCAATTCAGCATTTTCTCATAAAATTTTCTCATAAAATTTTACATAAATGTTCATGTAATTCAATCCTTGTTGGATTGATTTACGTTGGATTGGCGTGAGTCAGAGAACGCTGTTGCTTAGCCTTAAAGTCCAAGTATGGGAGGAGGTCAGACTCCTGTTTCCAACCAACAGTCAGTTTCTTTCACCCACAGCCGTTCCATAGCCTTAACCACGTGTTTATTATTGTAAACATGACGATGAAGGTCCTCTAACTTTAACTTGTTTTAATCCAAACCATGATCTTTCCGTAAACCTATAACCAAGTTTTTTTTTGTGCATAAAGCTAACAATACATTTACCACACTGATGTTTCACAGTTTAGGGGTGCATGCTTCATTTGGTGGTAACATGGATATAGAGATAATTGACCTTAATGCTTAAATATGTTAGAAAATCTGTTGACCTTTCACTGTTTTTTTTACGTTATGTAATCAAATTCATGTCAGAAATGTTCATGGCCCAGGGTGAAGGTGCATCTCTTTCAGGAAAACGCCTGGAGATTCTTGAGGCCTAAATGTAACCTAAATGCTTATGTGAAGAGAAATAAATGTCAATACATTTAAAGAGTTCAACTATGTTGGAGAAAACCACAAAATCTGTACTCGAGTTTCATTCTATCTGTTTGTCTTTAGCGCCGTTCTATAATCAGATACGACAAGACAGAAAAGCTGAGGTGTGTCTTCCCTGGGAAAATCTTCAGAGAATCAATAAAAAAATATGAGATGAAATTTATAATAATAACTGACATAACTATATCAGACAAAAAGTATGTGTGGTTATATCAATCCTGAGCACTTAAATTAAAACAAACTTAATAGTTTATAGCTCCAAAAATCATTTTGTGTCCTGCATTTTGGAATGTTATGTTACTGTAAAAAATGAGGTGTTGGAACTTAAATTACCAAATGTTTTATTTTTCACATTTCAAATATACTATGATTAGTTTTCCATACACTGGCCTGACAGGAGGGGCTTCTTCAGGGCCACGTATATCTGATATGGGGCCTTGGGCAAAAATAAGACATAGGCACCCATCATCCTGCTCTTGCAAGTTTGATATATTTTGATTAGGCCTTCATTTTTATATTTTATTTTATATATTTTTTTAAGTAATAAGCACCATGAAAGCACAATATCAACTGGAATATTACAGGTGTTGAAAGTTGATATTAGGACATGGGCCCTCAACAAGACAGTGGTTAAAAATCAGTTAAAAGTACAGGAGCCACCTTTAGGTTTTGTCCTTCAAATTTCTACTGTTCTTTAGTTGTGCAACAGGTTTTGCCAGGCAAATATTCTGTATATCAATTTAACACAAAGTAATTAGCAAACAGTGAACAGTGATATGAGAGGCTCTGGGGACCAGTTCAACAGTCTGTAAACCCAGCTCTGATACTTCTGATTAAATAGCTTAAAGATTCAGAATAAGCACTCAAATACAATCCCACATGCTTAAGAATATTTGGAGTATGTGTAATATGTAATAGAAAGTGTGTCAGTAAAGCTCAGGCCATATGGTTTATTCACGATTATTCTATCTTAAGAGTAAAGTTCATTCTATTCTTTAACTGTATCCTTTAAGCAATATTCTACATGCAGCTGCACAAGCTCTCGCTCTGCTTTTTAGGTACAAGGATGGTGTGTGGCGCAGTGTGTTTGCTGCGTCCACCTCTGGTTAGCGGTGTGGGCTGCGCAGTCAGCTCCCATTAGAAGAAAGCAGGGATCAGAGTGAGGTCGTCAGGCTGCACATCTCCACCGCTCTGATATTAAACATTGTTCATAATCACAAGCAAATGCAGTGAAGGAAGAGTCACAATGTCTGCTCACACTCCTCCTCTCATCTGAACAGAAGCTGTCATCTTAATGAGTTATTTTTCAGTACCAGTAAGATACTAGCTGGCTTTTAGAATTCAATAATTGTTGTAGCACAATGCTGAGCATCAAGTGCTGAACAAACCTCTTCAAATTCTGTGTCAAAAATACCATATGGTTGAAAATGAAAAACGACCACTTTAGTTCTATATTATTTTTTTTACATCTATGGAAGCTATAGAATTTATATTTTGCCTTTTACCACATGAGACTGAGACAAGAGTTCACTGGCTTTAGAAAAAAAATCCAAAATCAAGGTTTACAATCCATTGGAGCTTTCTATTTCACATATACAATTTTACATGTGCACATTACTTTTTAAACACTTCATTCTTTATTTAATTATTCTTTACTTAATATGTATAAGCAAGTGTGGAGGAGGGTAGAATCTGATTTTTGAATAACCTTTAACAAACTTAACTTAAAAGTTGACCTTATTAAAAGATAAAAACTGATCAATAAAGAATTAGTAAAGTATTTATTAACTGCTAATGAAGCCTTTCATTGTAAAGGGGTGACTCAACCTCAACAAATGAGCGTGGTCTAGTCATTGATGAAGACCATGAGATGTGATTGACAGCTTCAGTCAGTCTTGAATCCACCTTGAATATTACGTTATGACCAACATATTTACTTTGTCACCTTAAACAAAATAAAACTGATAAAATAACTTGCAATAGAGCTAAAAGTTCACATTGTCGACCCGCATGTGCCCAGTAAGCACATAAAATACCCATTCATGGAAAAGATAATTCAGTACATAAAAAGCTTGTTCAGAATTCCACACTAAAATGTGGGATAGAAGTTGAGCCCTAGAGGAATTCCAATATTGTGGCTTTCAGTGTCGATTCAAGTAATCCTCTGGTTTACAGCCACCACAGACAACACACGTATTCATTTTCATTTGTTTTGTCATTGAAACAGAAAACAGAAAAAAATCTGCTTCACTGCAAGTCGAGTAAAACCTAACGCTTTTAAATCTGACAGGTGTTGTGTGAGGTTCGACTCATCTGGGAAGCTGGAGAAATTAGAAATTATTCTCAGTATTGTCTTTATTTTAGTGAGTGACCAGTTCAGAGCATCAATTTGATATTAACCACAATAATGAAGGATCTCAGTCATGTTTTTTCACATTGTTCAGTGAGTGTGATTATTCCTGCAGCAGTGTGGTGCTGTGAAGGGATTTTACATTTTGGACAGTACAATGAGAACTTAAACATTTGGGCCTGATGCTTCCTGCTCCTGCAAAAAACAAAACAAACAAAAAAAAAACCTTGGCGCTTCTCAGACAGTATGAAAACCGATTTCATTTATGAAATGGTCCATTCACAGAAAATTCACTGTAAAATGACATTTGTTTTATAAGTAATAAAAGCAAATGAGCTAGTGTAACTGCAGTTTACTAACAGTGATGATTTGTGTGTGTAGACTTATGTTTCGGGTATTTTCTGTTTATTATTTTGGACGTTTTTCACGCTGATCAAATAATGTAACGGAGAGCTTCACATGTATCACATTGTGGAAACACTGTAGTTAGAATGAGTCACGTCTGGGCAGTAAAGTCTGACCGGACAACAAAAATAAAATCTCTTCCCGTCTGTTTTTTTGTTTTTTGTTTTTTGTTTTTATTAATTTCTCTACCTATTTTGTTTCTCAACATTGAAGCCTTTAGTTTCCCCACCCTGTCAGGATAGGTTTCTGACTCTTAGATATTACGTTCTGGCCTGAACGTAGTTGGCCTACACTTAAATACTGCAACATATAAAACACTCAAAGAAGAAGTTTCAGGTTTACATATCACGGAGTTAACAAACACGACGAAGAAAATTGCTTCTAGTACTTATATAATCTGACCATTTTTATTTTATTTTTTATTTTGAATTATTTTCAACGACTTCCCTAATTTGCTCTGGAGCGAAGTCGTCACGTATTTCAGTTAAACCTCATAAAAGCGAACTTTTAAATTCCTAGAGATCAATGAATTCTTCATATTTAAAATTCACCTGTATTTATTTTATTTTTATATCCTCCCCAATTCTTATATTCCAAATCCTATTTTAAATGTATTTAATAACCAGCCGGAGTCAAACCAATGTGTCTTCAGCTTGAAGGAATAAAGAACTCAGACATGATGATGTTTCAGTTACATTTTAATGTAGCCTATAGTTGTCTTTTTTTAAGTACGTTTTCGTATTTTTGCAAAATAAAATGACAAAAGAAATCCACATATTCCTCACAACAGCTCTGGATGTTTCGCGTGTCTCTGCTGCTGCTGAGCGACATGAAAAACAAAGAGCAGAATTACATTTAATATCCATAAAAATGTCACATGTAACATTAAGATATATTCGGACGTGTCAGTCAGTCTCGGCCGTCACGTGCCCCCGGCGCGCGTAACATTACAACACAACTTAAATTAAATA
Organism: Sandelia bainsii; assembly: GCA_032362345.1. NCBI lineage: Eukaryota > Metazoa > Chordata > Actinopteri > Anabantiformes > Anabantidae > Sandelia > Sandelia bainsii. Next base: position 20,446,582 of record JAUMHL010000004.1, read on the forward strand.
TAAATAGCGAAACATTTACATAATCAAATGTAGAGATATGTACAACTGTGCAACACTGCAACACGGTTCATCACACCACCAGCATGTAGTCGGGTCCACATCACTTCCCACTATATGCACACACACGTGGGTTCGGTCAGCTGTCCGAGTCCACCTCGCTTTTACTCTCCTCGGTTTTCTCCGCGGACGTTTTGCTGGATTTGTTCCATTTCTGAGAGTTCTCTGATTCCTCTGATGAAGAGCGTTTCTGTCTCCTCCACTTCGCGCGTCTGTTTTTGAACCAAACCTACGTGATAAGAAACACAATTTGATCAACTAAGATGAAAAATGTTCTACTCACTGTTTGTTTGTTACTGTCTCTTGTTTGGGACTGTTTTTATTCGAGTATTTGAGTCCTTACAATTAGAAATTAAAACATTTTAGACAGTTCAGAGGTGGTAGAAGTACACAAAGCCAATTCTCAAGTATTGCAAATACTTGCATTAATACCTCCACTACAACCATTTCTAGTTCTTCACTCAAGCTGAAGAACTATAGGCCTGTACGTAACATACACGTTTCTTCCATTCCTAAAATGTACGTACAAATGTTACATCTCTATTTGTACTTTTGCACAAGTACTCAACTAAAAAAACAACCCAAAGTCTATTCAACACATTTGAATTTGGCGTCCTTGACAACATGACTGTACAAGTCAAGTCCAGATTTGTTCGATAAACAATTTTCACATGGTGAAAATTATGACACAAAACGTTGGAGCCGGCTTGAATCTTTTTTTGTACTGACAGTTGCTTCATTTATAATATTACATCGTCATTTATTAGCTGATTACATTTTGTGTTTAAAATCTGCAGTTGCAAAATAACGACGCATAAATGTAGTGGAGTAAAAGTAAAAATAGCATGCAATAAAAATACTCCAGTAAAGTACCTCAACTGTGTACTTAAAAACAGTATTACTTGAGTAAATGTACTTAGTTACGTACCGCCTCTGCTGCAGCGTTACACTTTATTAATCTGACGTGTCATTGGAAAGAAAATGAATGATTTCACTAATTAAACCACAACTTCATCAAGTAACAAACTCGAGCGTCGATTCTACATTTCTTACATTTCGTCTTCTGCTTCACACACAGAGTTTCCTTGAAAATTCACATCATTGAGTGCAATGACATGAGCCTTAAAAACACGAGCGTCATATTTTGTTTTATGGTTCTCAGATGTCACAGTTTGTAGAATTGTCAGACTTGGATGTATGTTCATTGTCTGCTGTGGTGAGAAACCTTGTGTAAAAAAAGATGCGGTGATCATAGTGTTTGGTTCCCTGCTCACAGCGCCTCGCGTCTCTATTTAGGACTAGAATTTCTTTATTTACAAACCAATAGAGGGATGTGATTTAATGTCATGCCGCGAGAACCCAGATGACACCAATGACTGCACTTTAATTCCGCTCTATTGTGGAGCTAAAGTTCCCCTTCAGTTGTTGTATGTCTTTCTTTGTTTCTTTCTTTCTTTGTTTTTTCAGGTTGTTTTCATAAGACCAGCTACATTTCAGTACTGCACACACAAAAGCTCAGTCAGGTAAATACAGACATGTTAACAGTAGATTTGAAAATTAATTCAGACTGTAATATATTATTATTATCATTACTATAAAAGCAATATGTATGTAAATATGTATTTTGTACTAGGTAAAACGATTCTTTAACTTTCCTTTTTAATGTTGAACCAGATATCACCAAGGATATCAATAAAATATGTGGTTAGTATTAATTTAGTGGACAAGAAAAATAAAACTAAAAATAATGAAACTGCTCAGTAGCGTCATAGCCAGAGAAATATAAAACGATCTAATCTAATAATAATAATAATAATAATACAAATGTTACTCTGCGGAGTGAATGGTTTAAAATAAGCTATAAGAAAAGTCAAAGCGCCACTGACCTCGACCTTCTCCTCCCGGAGGTGGACCTTGCGGGCCAGCTGCTCCCGGGTGCCGACGTCCGGGTACTTGGTCTCCTGGAAGAGGCCCTCCAGAGCCTCCAGCTGCTCGTCGGTGAAGATGGTGCGGTGTCTCCGCTTCCTGCGGCAGTGCAGCTGGTTGAGGAGCTGCAGCTCGGTCCGAGACAGGCTGCCCATGTTCATGTAGGACATCATCTGGTGGGGCACCGGAGAGATCAGCACCGAGCCCGGAGTGTCGTAGCCTGTGGGGCGGAGGAACATAACACACACGGCACACACGAGTTCAATTAAAGTGCCACTGAGAATCTATGACCTGCGTGTAAACAGTGCATCATGAGTAATGTGGCTAATTGGAAACTCCGGCTTCGGTTGTGTACATGCAGATTGCAGCTGATGCACATAATAAGAGAAAATTGGAAACTTTGGGAGAAGCTTTGTTGTGTTACGCACGTGAATAATTTAGTGACAACACTGGGGTTTTATATCGAGCATTAGACAAGAACACCGAGCTCAACAAACCAACATGACAAAGACATCACACATGCACGTGTGAATGGGAATATTTACATGTGTTTGGAGAAATGTTGGAACAAATTCGTGTGCAGAGTTTAGTTCTTTAAAACGTTGAATTATGTTGTTTCACTCAGAACATTAGAAAGAATGATTTGCCTTTCAAACAAAATGTGTTTTTGGAAATATTAAGCATAATCATAGCATTATTGAATCACAATCAACTCTCAAAATCGACTATTATCTTTGAAATATGGCTTCAAAATAAGGCCTGCAACGAGTAAATCATGTCTGCAAAGATCTGACTTTTTAATCTTGCTATTGTCACTTGGACAAATTCGATCTTGTATTTAAATTTGAATTTGTTTTCGTGTTTCAGACATTAAAACTCATTAAGAAAATTAAGGTCAATTCTGTCTCCGTTTCTTCACCGAGAAGATCCACTTCTTAAGCTGAAGTTAGTAAAAAAATCAGTAGAGTGGTGACGGGGTTCTACCTGCTGGGATGCAGGGGCACTGCTGCGGGCTGAGGCCGGGCACAGAGCCGCAGCACGGTGGCCCTCCTCCGGCGCCCTGGACGTGCAGCTGTCCGTAGTAGTAGCCGTTATATCCTATCCTGGTCCCGTTCACTGGCTGAACTCCGGCAGGAGAAGGCCCGCATGTGGCCGAGTACAGTCCGTTGTAGTCGGCGTAGATAGAGTCCGTGAGGCCGGCGGACAGCACCACCGGGCCGCTACGGTGCAGCAGCAGCGGCTCCTTGCAGCTCGGCCGGCCGGACAGGATGCTGTCTATACTGAACATCCCGGCGGGCATCACACCGGCGCGATGGAGCTCGGAAAGGGGCAAAAAAGAAAGTCGGGAAAGTGAAAAAGGCTCGAAGAAATGAGAAAAGGTTTCCGTTCACAGTGGGGGAAAAAGTTTCCTAAAAGTGCGTCATGGTGTCTCTGGTGGGTGCTTGTCTTCCCTGCATGCGCGACTCCGTGAGGGCGTCTCTGGAAGGTACGCGGACTGCTGGTTTTAATGGGACCAGCTGAGAGCAGGGCAGGCTTTATACGCCGCTGACGTCACGGCGGAGCACGAGCTGCTCTGGGATCAGCTGCTAGAGCTCGCGCTGTGAACGGCCGCAGATCTGTGTATTGAGAATTAATTCAATTAAGATAATCCGCACTGTTTGCAGACTTTTGGAAACTTCTGTTGCTGGGTCACTGAATCTCTTCCTACAGAGTAATCCGATTATTTCCTTGTCAGCGAAGGCATCATAATCTATAGAACACATTAGCATCAGTGTTTACAGAGAAGAGGCCTTTCCGTTCATTCAGAAATGTGGTCAACAAAACCCTGAAAATAAGATATACAGGTTTATCAGCCGTGATGCTGAACAAGCAAAGAGTTCAGTTTAAAAAAAGTCAACAGGTTTGGAAGCGGCCTGTGTATGAATAATTATAACGAGCCATATATGCAGCCTGTAGAAAAATGTGTGCGTAAAGACATTAATTTACCAAATTTAAGGTGTCGGGTAATTTCCAGCCTACACAAAAAAATGCTGAATTTGAGCTAATTCACTGATCTAGAAACAGAAAATAAAATAAACCTATTAACAGGCGATTTAAAGTATGTGCGCGTCATTTTATACCAATGTCTATGATAATAATAATTATTACTATTATTCTGAAACCTTTATTCATTGTTAGGCCATGTGTATACGTTTACTAGTGAAAGATAATAAAACAACCTATTGACCCATTTAGATTTACAGCGTGTGCGTAAAGCTGCAGAGAAACTGTCATCAAGGTTTATATTTGTTTGTGTCTCTCTTCCTCCACATGAGTAAATGAATATTAACCACATTTCCATGTCAGACAGAAGCTACTGAGCAATATATCTGGGCTTCATCTCATTATCCGTCCTCCGCTTGCTCCTCCGCGGGGAGCACATCAGCGCGTTTCCTCACTGCAGCAGCAGCAGCTCCCTCTCTGCGGGTCAACAACGCCGAACATTTCCCCCCTGACCGGGATAAGATAACGGCCCATTATCGCCTCCATTCAGCCTGGAAAAAAGAGAACTTATTGCATATTTACACGGCTAATCAACATGGGCTGAGTGGTGGGGGTGGGGGTGGGAGAGGCTGTTGCTGGCTGCTGTGGAGGAACGTGGATTCCCAGTTCAGACCCTTAATGGGACTCACTGATTGCATTTAGCCCTCAATGGGGTCTTAACACATGCTCATGTTAGGCGGAGAGATAAGTTTGTGATTTGAAAATGCGCCGTTTAGACGCGAGGAATTCAGAGCTATTGTCCTCAGCTAATGCGTTAAAGCAACTGATTTCAATCACTTCCTAAGATCAATTCCACGTGCTCGTTTCAACACACGGAAGTATAAATGATATTTATTTTTTTTGATAAGAATATTAATCCAGCACAAACATCACACTGGAGGCTGTTCGCTGGCTAAAAAAGAGAGAATATGTTGGAATGTTTCTTTATGTAATAATTCAAGTTCATTTAACGAGGCCCTTTCTCTGCACAGCTCTGTCTTTGCACATGTATGAGCCACATCCCAAACTGCTGCAAAGATCAAATATGAATCATAGTGAATTTAAGAAATGCAGGTTGATGTCATTTGAAGGTGACACATTTTATTTCGAAGTACAAGCAAACATAAGGAGAAAGCTTCCTCCTCTCCATGCAGGATTCTGCTTGTTGTTTCTTTTTCATATGGAAACATGTTTTTTTTTCTGTAATACAGTCACACTGTGATTCCAGCAGAGTGGAGAGAGAGGGGGGGAAAAAGGACGGGGGCCATATGCTGTTATTATTTTCACATATTTCTATTCCCAAGCAGGCATTGAAAGGACAGAGGGAAAAAGAGATTGCTATAAAACCAAGCATCCATTTGAAATTAAAAGCTGTGGAGGAGCGGTGTGAAGGCTGCACTTATAGGTGAATAGAAGATGTCAATCAGGCTGCAGATGGAGGCTGAAAACTCACAAAGCTACAATAGCAGAGGCATCTTTATATATCAGAGCCCTGATCTGTAAAACCTGGTTAAATAAAGCAAATAAAACGGGGAGACTTGGTAATGTATCCTTCCAAGAGGGGATAAGTACACGGTTAGGGCTGTGCAGGCTTTCATACTGACTGCAGGAGAAAGTAGCATATGCATCTTTTACACAGTCACACACAAACTGCCAAAGAATACAGCAATAGATATATTATACTACAGGATATATGACCTTTTAACCCTTCATATGTTTGATAAATGGAGCTGTGCCTGTGGGTTAAGTTTTAATGGTCCAGGTTGCTCCAATGAGAAACAAGTTTGAGTGATGTCACTCAGCTTCCTAATGCTGTGTCAAGGCAGCAGTTTGCTTTAATTGAAACACTGAACAGTGTCTGCACGCCCCTCCCACCACACCGTTCTCACATTAAAGTCGATTTTTGTGACTTTCTGAAACACGACCACTTCACTGTGTCACACTGCGACTGAGCAGGTGTGTGAAGGTGGAGGTGGGATTTGAATCTGTCCCAGTGTGGCTGCTCTCTTCGTCCTGCCACAGGTAGAGGCTGTTTTTGTTTCTTTATATTGTTGCCCCACTACAATGATACATACATGTGTTTTACGATCTGATGCCTCCATCAGCATCATTTCTCTGTGACTTCAGATGTAACAAACCTGGTTGATTTGTTGTTGTGGTCGTCCACCACAACATTACCAGCACCAGGCTGGTTGCTGTACATGGTAATAGAACAGATGCTGCTCCCTACACTGACGTCCTGCCTTCTCTTCTGCACTGGGAGCAGTGGGACTGGAAGACTGACAGAAATACAGATCATACATTATGTGTGTATCTTTCTTTTTAGCTTTTGAAATGAAGCATTCACATTATAATGTTTTGTAACTGACATCATCATAGGCCATGAACATCGGAACATTGATCTCAAAATAACTGAGAGAATTATATTAAAACTAGATCATTAGTTTACTTCAGTATATTAATATATTAATAAAAATAAAATAAAATAATAGCAATAATACTAGAATTTTAATATTAGAATCTGACATTACTACTGTTATTTTTTACTAGGACTATTAGTTTCAACTTAACTGTTATATCACCAGTAGTAGAACTATCTACTTGCATTAGTTTAATAATATTATTAGTTTCACTTACAATATGTATATTGTGTATAATATACATATAATATAATATATAATATGTGTTGTACATGCTGGTATTTTGCCACTAGTGCTGTTATTTTTACTATCACTCCTATAGCCATTGTATTTTCCTAGTACTATTTTCACTGTTGCTTTTTCATTTTTATGTTTTGTCACAGAAACTTTAAAGTATGAAAGCTTTAAAGTTTGATGAATACATAAAAAATGGTAATGGTAAATTTGGTATATATAATATGTATATATAATTACACACCTAACTACACTCGATGTAAAAACAAAAATCAGTTTGTGTATGTGAGGCCTTGTACAAGTGTGTGAGTGTGTGTGTGAATTGGAGTAATAGATACACAGAAAGTTACACGTGCAGCCTGGTGTGGTGCCAGACAGGCCCTATGTGTGTGTTTGTGTATTTACTTCCTGTTTATTTGAAAGGAGACACAGAAAACCAGATTAGCAGACACACACACACACATACACACCACAGACATTCATATTTATTGTACATGTCAGATCTGTCATGTACAGTCTGCAGCGTTCTACACTGGTACAGTTTGTTGGATCGGTCCAGGACTGAGTTCAGTGTCCACAATGAAAGCCATTTGTTGCTCAGAACCGTTTTTTGCTACAGTTCAGGCAGGCATACCTCCCCTCAACCCCCACCCAGTCTCCCACCATCCTCCACTCCTCATCATTCCCACCACCTATTCAATTCAATTCAATTCAATTCAACTTTATTTATATAGCGCCAAATCACAACATAAGTAATCTCAAGGCACTTTACAGTGTAGTGTTTAAGACCTTACACATTATATAAATATATACAGAATAATGTAGAAAACCCAACAGTCCCACTTGAGCAAGCACTAGGCAACAGTGGAGAGGAAAAACTCCCTTGAACCACCCCATGAAAACTGCTCCTCAAAGAAAACCACAAAGTGCCTATAACCTGACCACAAATTCAATATCTGCCTCATACATCAAAGAGCGCAAATCACAAAAAGTAGTTTTTGTTCAGCAGTCGTGTTCTTCACACATGAGGTTCAGCTGCATTGTAAATGTAATAATCACTGCAAAACAAGGCCTCTGCCTGCTGGAAAACATGTGACAGTGATGTACGGTGCTTTCTCACAAATCGTGCTTCCACTGTGAGACAGACTGTAAAGACCAAGTGAGATCCAGGTTTTCGTTTGTCTTCCTTTAATGCGACATGAAGGCACATCAAAAAAGGTGTGTGTCTTAAGTAAAAGACTGCAGCAACTTCATCTGAAATATGTGACAGATACTGTGATCACAACTTTCCATATGTTAACATGGTTCAGGAAGTGGGTGGAAGGTAGGGAGGGAACTGATGATTAAACAACAAGAGGATATACTGGATAATGACCTTTTTTCTCTCTGTAATATTTTCAGGAAGTTAGTGTCAGTGTATGTCAAAAATATTAGATGGATATTCATAAATCATAATTAATACAAACACATTTCACATTGTTTAAATGTACTATACTATACAAATGATCCACTATAGCACCACACAATGCAACTTGCTTTTAGAAAATACTAATATTACAAATTATATATGGTGAAAATTTGATATAGGATTTGACCATATCATTAATGTCATTTGTCACCTGGCCTCATGGGACAACATGCAACTGACAGAAAATCAGACATATAAATTTTAATTAAGCAAATAAAATCCTGCATAAGAGTATCCTCATTCCTATCAAAGTCATTTTAATATATATTTTTTTAATATTTACTTTTACAAAAACAAACACAACCCCCCTCTACACACACACACACACCAACAGTGCCAACCAAAAGCAGTGGGTGGCACTGTTGCTGTGCCCCCAAGTCTCAGTGCTGACTGATGAAAAGCTATGGAAGCAGGAAAAACAGCCCAAACTATTGAACCTAGAAATATCTTGGAGTTGTGCAGAGTGAAGGTCTCACTAGTGAGTAAAGAAAGTAAAGACCACCAGAGACAGCTGAAAGCTGACGACAATGTTACAGCCAAAGTCAAAGTTATCCACATAATATGGAATTTAAACTCGTTTACACGTGTGTAGTCCACATGTGTGGCTTTGTCAGTGAAATTCATTTTAAAAGTATTTACGTCTGTCTGTTTGATTTTCCTAAGAACAGCCAGTTCAGATTTCAGCAGTCACGTGATTATATGACCCATTCAAAGAGGGGGCAAACACAAGCGTCTCCATTTTCAAAATGGCAGTGTGGTACCTGCTACTGAGCCCCTTCCTGTGTCCAGTCATTTTCTACTTAAATGGTTTCAATTCAGTGCTCACGTCATGCTGTCAGAGCACAGAAATGGCCCCGCCGCTTTCATTCAGGAGTCATCAATCATTTATTATAACCAGAATCCATCAGCCAATCCTGGTAATTACTGATTACATGCAGCCAGTCATGTGGCAGGATCAAGGAAATACACACACACACACGCATAAGTGTGATGTTAGGAATCAGAAACACATTTACACATTAGAAGGTCTGAAACATGCTCTCTGACTCCCCCCTCTCTTCACAGAGGTGCTACTTAACACACTTTGGAATTATAAGAAATTCAAATCAGCTCTACAGGCCGTGGCAGGAACATAATGGAACCTAGAATTATTCTATCAAAACAAGCTGGCACTGACACAACCAGGATGGACTGAACACATTAGAATTTAAACCTCAGCCCTGTCTTAACACAGCACTGCACTACACTTTAAAAATGTCTTTTCAATATCCACACTGGACCATCGTGGCGGTGTGTGAATTTGCATTTACATCCAACTCCATCACGTCCAGCACTCAGTCATGACTCTCTGTGATATGGTGTTTTGGAAACAAACTACTGAACTAATACCATACATAATAATAAATAGTATTTACAGCTGCTAATTACTAGTATTTCAATGTGTCTGTTTTTACCCACAGTCTCAATCTGTGCATTGAAGTGGAAAAGCCAGATTAATAATCACTAATATTTCCAGCTGTCTGAAGTAAGAGAGATGACATAGTTTTTATTTGATGTTTTTCTTGTATTGTAGACTAAATATTCAAAAGATGAATGTAACTGCAACATTCTCAGTTTGAGTCTCGACAGGCACGTTTGTTTAATGTCAGTCCTCCCTTTATCACTATAACAGCTGATAAAACCTCTTCAGAGAACATGTGCACAGTGATTGTTAGAAATATCTTCTGCAGAAATGTGAAACAGCAATAAAATGTTCAGTGTGTCAGTATTACTGCTGCTGAGTTCATCATATATTCTTCTTAGTTGGGGATAAAAGATCAAATAAATACAGTGGAGCCCGGGTTATTATTGTAGTCGAGTGATAACCCTGTGTGTCTCATACTGATGCAAACCTTTAGAACCCATCAGAGACACCAGGACTTAACAAAGCATCACTGATGCCTTGGGAATGAGAATTGACTGGCTATACAGGGAACAGCAAACATTAGCGCTGTCCCAGCAGGGCCATGGAGTGACATTTGGAATAGTGTTCATAAACTCTAGTTGGCCATATAAAACTTATATATATAAAAACACCAAACGCTTTCTAATGTGCATGCTAGTAGAAAATGCAGCTGAGCCTGATGGGATGACAAAATCATTTGTCTGTCATCGGACAATGTGATATTAGGAATTAAAGTTGTCTGGTTGCTGTGGGCACTTGCTTGGCTTCCTAAAGGCCAATTCATACTTTCCCCTGTTTCATGCATTGCTTATTTTGACAAACTTGCCGACTGTCCAGAGCTGTTTCATGTCATCATGTTTTATTGTGTAATAGGTAAGTAAAAGTAAGGTAACTAGTAGGTTCATGTAATTTATTACTTATGCTGCTTAGCAGTTAAGCAGTCAGTTACCTACTGGCTACCTTACTTTTACGTACCAGCCTTTAGCTTCATTTTTTTTCAATAACCAATTTCTAATTAGTGACTGATACAGTTTTGAAGGGACTTGCTCACACTCTTACTGCTTTTGTGTTGAAAGCAATTAGACAGGTTCCAGTGGAGTTCAGTACTGACCTTGAAAAATCAGGTAAGTCCTACAGTTGGAGTATGCACTCTGCCAGCGTGCCTCTCCGATGGTCAGATAACACCTTTCCATCGTCAGAATCTGGGGTATCTGTGCTCAACTGTTTCTGTAACTTTCTGAAATTGACGATCCAACATTTACACCCACTTCGCACCTTTTTTGCCCTGAAATAATCCTGCTGTTTGAACTTCTCTCTCTAAATAACTATTTGAGGTACTTTTCATTCAAATAATATAGAGCAACACTTTGAATGTCTTTCTGGGAAGATATGCTCCCTCTTGCTCACTCTTGCTCCCATTTTAAATTGATGTCCCTTGCCCCTTTTGTCTTGTCTTGTCATCTTTTTTCCATAAACACTTTTGACACCATGTTGTACGATCTAGTTCTCATAGTATCTAGTATGAGAGCGTATTTCAACGTATATGCTCTATTAACGGTTATACCCCCCACTAAAAGCGATAACTAGCAGCCTGCCTCTTCTACCTTAAGAGGCCTGATAAATACCAAGTGTGATGGCACAGCACCAAGACCCAGGGTAGCAGGGGAAGGGGAGCACAGTGCAGGCCTGAAACAGAACCAGATTGTTGAGATCTGGGAGGTATTACTCAGCCAGCACCTGGTCTGCACAGGTCCCACCCCTGTGTAACTCAATCTAAAAGCTTAACTCTGTCAAGCTACTGGCAGAGGTCCCTCATTAATCCAGTACAGGTGCCAAAGACCTCAGTCTACCCACTACAGGGCGAAATGACGCTTTAGTGCATGTTTGGGTGAATATATGGAGACATTGTTTTTTATCATGGTTTGCATGTGTGTCTTACATATACAATGCACAAAATAACGTGAGAAGAGAACAGCAATGTTTTACCAAGTGAGGGAAATCAGATAACAGGAAGTAAGTGGATTCTTGTCAACAAAATGAAGCAAATCCTTTAAAAACCTTGAGGTCTTATGAGGGATTGATATGAGACAAAACCCCACTTAAACTCCCTGCTCACTTCTTGCCCCTGAAAATTAAAGCAGATTTTAACAGTGCCACCATTGTGATTTACAAATAATTTGATGGGGCAGCTAAAAATCTTTAATATCCACCGTTGACAGAGTGGAATTAGCCACATATTTTCCTCCAAACTTTCAATTTTCTTCCTTGTTGTGTAGGCCCAGGCTCTAATCCCATCTTTATATGCTTTGCGCATTAACCCCCGTCAAAAACACTCACACAGGTTGCAAGCTCGCTCCAGGGACCTCTTTTGCGAGGCGAGGCGCGTTTGTTCGCCAACCTCAACGTGGCCTTTGTTGGTCAGCTAAGAAGGGGACGGGGGCCTCCTGTAGCCTGCCAGCATGAGGGGTTATTCAGGAGCCTGAGAATCAATCCAGCATTACAGTTAAGCTATGTAATAATTACCATCATTAGGGGTAACTGGAGCATGCAGATGACCAGACTCTGCCCATAAACCTGAAGCTAATGCTGCGTGTTCCTTGAGACATTTGTCATATACATAATTCAGTAATCCTGGAAATACATATTAACATTCCCTCACAGCTGAAAACTCTCAGAGCCTTGCCCCGCAGCTCTCTGGATCTGTGCACTCTCCCAGGAGTTTACAAGGTCAACTTCCATACTTCCCCTCTTCCATTCTGAGCACACTCTCAGAGAGGAAGAGAGGGGCTTTTACTTCAGGAATCTGTGTAAAATTCAATTACTGAGTTGGTTTTGGGGTAATTCAAATAATCACTACAATGTATTTTAATCACACAGGCAAATGTTGTTTTGAGAAGAGAAAACACACAGTAGATACAGCTCTGTGCAGATATTTATTTACTGGTTTTGGGATATGGCTATTTAACAGATCCTATTAGTGAGCTGTGCCGTCTGTGTCTGATGGATGGAATTCGCCTGCTACATGTCCCACGTTTGAAACACTTCATGCCTGAAATCAACAAAACATTTCATTACAACGAGCATATCTGTTGCAATAAACAATGCCTGGTAATGCTTTAAAACCTTTACTCAACCTTAAAATGCACCCTCTCAAATTAGACCCCTCTCAGCATGTTGTTATTGGCACGTAACTGCTGCAGATCTCTATCGCAGGTTGGGTAATTCAATAAGCATGAGGGCAGTGTAGCCCCAAACCAGTCGACTGGGTTATGTTATGGTTAATGGAATACAGTTTTATTATGCATTTATGGGAAAAATCTGGAAGATGTGTAGATAATGCAACTCAGAATAAACAGCAAAATGTTCCAAACACAGGCTTTTTTTCCCATCTGTGAAGACACAAAGGAAACAACAGTGATGTGCAACGTCCGTAAACCACAAACACGGGATGATGAGGATTATTGTCTCATCCCTCACAGTCAAACACTTTAATGCAAAACAGCATAGACAAATGCAAACTGTGAGACAAACATTTATGTCTGAAATTCATGGAAACATATCCATACAGAACAAAGGGACAGCTTCAGTGTCCCAGTGTTTGTGAGTCTGAGACAAAGAAAGTTTAATTTTGCTGATAAGCAGTGATGAAATGTTACTATGTAAAAACTCTGATACTTGAAATACTTAAAGGTTCCTTGTGGAGTTTTCTTGTAAGCAAAATTTCTGTTAATACACCGTATTTCTCATATACAACATGAACACCACCTGCTGGTGGACCAGGCTCAGTATGACAAATACTTTGTGTAACGCTGATCGACAGGCATCAAACAGACAACTCATCCCAGCATGCTGTGAATGTTCTGGTCAGACTGGTCAGATTGTCCTTGCAAAAATATCCATGTGTGTCAAAAAATTGCTCTATGACACTAGTGCATCTCAAAAACGCCACATGATACTTTTAAAAACACAATGAAGTAACTAATTTATACATGTGCTCTTTCTGATTAACTCAATAATTTCTCTCTAGACAGTGTCTGCTTCCAAAACGCAGAAAAAACAAAGTCAGTGACGAAAATAACAACCCTGTACTACTTCTATACAACCGAACTACAATCATAATAATCGGCATAATTAAAACCCAGTTATTTTTCTATTATCATAACGAGGATTTGTTGACGATCAATGTAAATGACAAATTGCAAATAACTTCATACTGAACATATCAATGAAATATATCCAGAGTATGGATTTTTTCCCACCCCAAAAATCGGATCTTGCAGTTTTGCGTCTTGTGAAACTTGTATGCTTGTGTTTAGGCACTGGGTTGAGGTTAGAGAATGATTGTTTTCTGGCGATAGAGAAACATTTAACTTCACACATATGAACCTTTAAGGAAAACCACCTTTTTCTAACATTAACCTAAGTGTATTTCTTACCTAAATTTAACCTTACCTCAACCGCCTCCCTGTTACTCATTTTCAATCTATAAATGTAGTGTTTCATTCATTTAAAAAATAATAGGACTAGAGTCCCTTGGTAGCAGAATGATTACAGAACATGCCATGTTACCACAGCTACCTTATTTGAGTCCGGCTGGGGACCTTTACTGCATGTCCCACCCTCCTCGCTTCTTCCAAGTTTCCTGTCTGCCTCCTTATTAACACTATCAAATAAAAAAGAGAATAATAATACTATAATTACATTTGCTACAACAACAGACAAGTTGCATTAGAGCATATCTTTTAGGAGACAGGGTCAACAATTCTTTTCAAGAAGGCCACGGTTCAGGCACAGCATACACAGTGTAGGTTCTAAGTTGCAGTGCATTGTAACAAGCAAGCAAAATACCAGCTAGTGCTCATTCTTTGAAGAATATTTTACACATAAAGTGTATTATTCTGTTGTTTACATCATAATTGTTAAGCTGAAAGGTTAAAATAAATTCCTGATAACTTCTTACACTTCTTACATAGAATTCCAACATATTATTAGTATCTGTTTTACAAGTACACGTTTAGACCAGTACATGGCCATTATACGTTGTAATGCAGAGCTACAATAACTATTCTATGTACTGTATATTCTCTAACTATAAGGAACAGTGGGGATGAAGATACAAAGAAAATGTTAAAAAGATTAATCATCAATGAAAGACAAGGACAGCTGGACGCAGCCAAGTTAGAAAACAGATCACTTTCTGAACAGCCTATAATAGGAAGCATTAGACAAAAGCTTTAAATTAGCTTTGTATTTATAAGTGCATACACATGATTTAATTAGTCATAACAAAACAGTAAAATAATATATAACATTGTGACATTCTGCATCATGAGTGCTTTTACTTTTGTTAAACTAACGTACATTTTGCTGGTCAGACTTGCACTTCCTGGACTTTTACTTTAACCGTGTTCCCCCACATTGTGCTGTTGCTACTTTTTAAGTAAAGCAAACATGTTCACACGTTTACACTGACTTTTGATCCATGTGCTGAATATTAGGATGTTTTCAAGTTGTAAAGGGCAGCACTGGATGTAAAATCTCTGATGTTTACACCTGCAGCAGAATACACATCCACTCAGTCGGCGGGATCAGCCAGGAATTTGGCCGGCTAATTGGGTCTTAACTTTCCAGAGAGAGAGAGAATAGTCTCTGGCAGGCTTTAGCATGAGAGAGGAGGGAAGAGGGAAAAAAGCCTGTTTGAACTCTATTCGCCTTAATTTCCTCTGCAATGAAAGAGAAGGAAGATTAATGAAATATCCCCAAATCCATCCTGTTTCTTTTCTATTAAATCAGCAGTGAAATTCAAGCGTCCTGCCCAGACGAAGGAGGGGGGACTCTGGGGTAGCCTGAGACAAAGTTTCCCCATGTTGCTAAAGAGACTCAGGCTGATTTCTGGTGGTGAGCAAAGATATTTTGAAAATTCAATTGTTGCTGAAGTCCGTATATCAGGTTGCATTTGATTCCCCTTCAGATACAGAGTTATTTAATTACGCTGGGCTTCATGCAATGTTTGGAATAAATAAGACATATTTCATAAACCAGATGTTAGTTTAGTTCTCCCTGTTGGATTGATGAGTAATAACAGCTATTTCACTAAACACAACATTATTTAAATTTGGGTTTGTGTATCCAGTAAGTGTGAGCTGCTGTTCTGAGTAGATGTGGTGTCAATACAAATGCAAACAGCAGCCTCCTCAGAGGAGGCCATTGAAAAACACTGAGACGAGCCAATTGACTTAAACCCCATGGAGTCGCCTAATCCCATCTCAATTAGAATAGACTAATAAGTAGCCCTGTAATTAATCTGACAATAGAGGAGGCTGGGGAACAAACGATTTAAAGCGCTAAATCCATTAGACTTCCTGCTGTGTGTGTGTGTGTGTGTGTGTGTGTGTGTGTGTGTTTGGGGGTGTTTGGAGCACTAGTCCTTGCGGTTGCTTAGACTTGTGCAGTATGAGGACAATTTAAAACCGCAACAATCAATATTCTCTGATTAATAGTGGATGACTTGAAGTAATGAACCCACAGAGAACCATTCTGGCTCCATTCAGCTCTGTGAATTTTCTACCTCAGTGGTTTGGTTTAAAGTCTTTGTTACTTTGGTTTAGTCTCAACTTTATTTACAACCCTTTACAAACAAAAAGCAGACACTGTAGATGGAGTGGATTTAACATCTTAAGAGTTTTTAACAGAGATCAAACATTTGAGTTGTACTCATATTAGAGGGAGGATACCAGAACCAAACCTGATGGGACCTGACAGTTTGGATCGGGTTTGTGCATAATTTTAGCAGTTGTGTTTGGGTTTGGGCAGGGTTCAGTCGGGTAGATCAAACTTTGGGTAACACAGGCATAACTGCAGTTCAAAATATGACTACACCAAACAAATCAATAGATGGTTGAAGCACTCAAATGCCTGCTTTAAAAGAGCCATACTAGAAAAGCACTGCAAAAACTCAACTGAGTCTGGTTTGGGTCGGGTTTAGACATGACATGGATCAGGTTCAGCCACCACACTCTCAGGTTCAGACTGGGTCAGACAGAAATACCAATACCAATCCATACATAAGTCAAATATTATACTGGATTTCTGAAATGTTTATATGTTAATAAACACTTAAGGAGCTTTTTAGTTTAGTCAGAGCAGAGAGATACAGTAGCTGATGATAATTGTACATGGGGTGGGGTCATAATGTGGCATGGCTTGATCTTGTCTGTCTTTCACTGATGCAAACATGCCCTTTTGGCAAAAATCCCCATTTCCATCTCCAAACATTTCACCCAGTTCTAATGCCGTTTTGACTCTTAGTAAAGGTCAGTGTAGAAATCAGCAACATCCCATTTTTAGCTGGAGCTGTTTTTGGTAAAAATGCCAACAAAACAGGTCAGATGAGTTGTCACTAGCTAATGTTCATGTCATGACTGAACCAGTTTAAAGACTAAAAAGAAACGTGCTCTGGTCGGGTTTCTTTTCTCTCTGCAAGTCAGTGGAGAAACAGGTTTTTACACCCTTGTGTGTAAGTCGAAGATGATTTAGCAGTAAGAAGGAATCACTCTGGACAACCAGACTGGACTGAGTGGTTCAAACAAACAACACTGAATAAAGAGAGACTTCTTCTAGTAAAACCATCGGCTGATCTCACATCATTTTCAGAATTATTTCTCAATTTAAATTGAATTAATATCCACATGCCAATACAATGAGTCATCAACTTTTGGTTGTGAATCAGAACCTTCAGTATCAGATGTCTGTTGGAAAAAAAATGTGGCAAATCTCAGTAGACATTCGTTGTAGTCAGTTAGCGCATTAACTGACTACAACGAATGTCTACTGAGATTTGCCACATTTTTTTGGATTGTGTTTTGATGTGTAAATACATATTTAATCAAGATTTGATCTTCAAACCCTGTCTCCTGGAAATTGATAAACTGAAACTGTAATTATCTTTTTGTAGTGATCACATAATAATTACATTGTGATGCAACTATATTTGAATGAATGAAAAGTGCTACATTTATGAACAAAAAGGGATGTTATGATCAGCTATTAGTGGAATAAATTACGTTGTCTGTGTACATTTGATAAATGCTGTCATATTCATTATTAACTTGTCATTTATGTTAATTGCAAACATTTGGTAATCATGTTAAGAATGTCATTTTTAGGAGACTGGGTTGGACCTCTGTTATAGAGTTTTATTCGTCATTTTAGTAATTTTGAAGCTGAGCTGAGGACTCAGATTGAATATGCAAGTTCAGTTCTTGAATACAGCTTAGGTGCCATGAAACATAAATGTCAGCCCTGCCCTTGTTTTACTAACATCTTCTCTCAATAACTTACTTTGTTTTAAAGCTATCATAATGTCTTTCTAAGGATCTGGTGCCATCTGCTGCTTATTTTTCTGTTTGTCCCTCTGATCATTTTAGTCTATTCCTAATGTTTCATATCACTGATATGCAAGAGAAAATAGAGAATAACTAAAAACATACAGTGTTGTTGTACTGGATGAACTGGTTACTACATTGGAATTTATATGAACACAGAATAAAAATATATCAGCAGAAATTTAGCAGTAAGGAGGACAGCAGGGGCTCTTGCCCCCATGTAGATCTGCCTAGATACCTAATTACACCAGACACATGTTGCAGGAAGTGGTGCAAAACTCAAAAACCTTCACTGGAGTTTGCAGCTGTTTAATACATGTAGCAGAATGAAAAGTAAAATATTCTTTTTCAGGTTTCAAATGAAACTGCAATCACATTTGAATTGATGAGATTTCAGCTCATGTCTAATGAAAATGAAACAGACCGGTTGATTTCAGTTTGTTTTGAGGACAGTTACTCTAAAACCTTATAATGAATACTTTATTGATCCCCTTGGGGAAATTGTTTAACCCCCCTGACCCACGAGACTAAAACCCCACATGCCTTGACAGATTTCACAATAATGGCCTGGGAGAATTCTATCATGAATAATGTGATTGAGCTAAAATGAGGAATGAACATTTTCAAGATTGAGTGATAAATAATAATAATGACATACTTTATGGATCTCCTTGGGGAAACTGTTGTTGGACAGCTGTTAGACAGCACTACTACAGGGTTTCAGTGTCTTGTCCAAGGACACCTCGACCAGGAGGAAGCAGAAGTCAAACCACTGACCCTGGGGTTCATAAATGACTGCTCTACCAACTGAGCTACTGCTGCCATTCAAAGGTATGTGTCTGTCAATGTAATTTTCATTTTACTCTCATTTTTAGAGCAATTCAGCTGTCATCAATAGCAAATTGCCCGTTCGACTGTGGACAGTTAGATGAGCGTATGGATGGCACCTTCAGGTTATGTGGCTTTTAAAACCCCATAAACCTCCTGAGCTGAGGGGCTAAAACTCAGCTCTGTGAGTGCGGACTGACAGTCAGCCTATTCTACTTTGATGATGATTGGTTTTCAGCAGAGCACACACTCACACAGCCACACACACACACACATTTGTATTACTGTATTTGTGTGAAAGCTTCAGCTTCAGCTCAGCTGTCTTCACCTGGATGATTTTCCTTGTTGTGTTCCCGGACATGATGTTTGGTTCTCATAAGTATAGAAAACCAAGAACAGGCACACACTCAGACACACCACCACCATCAGCCCTACTCCTCCACCCTTAAACTCTGCACTCTGTCATTTGGAACAATAATAAACAAGCGCAGAGGAGAGCAAAAAACCTGCTGAAATCTATTACAAGGGAACAGTGTGGTTACATGGCTGGGGAGGGCTGAGGGGGAGCACTTCAACATCAGTGTAATTCCAAGTGCCATGCTGATCTGGGCCAGGCTTACCACATACACTTATCTGATCCTTACGGGTGGTCTGACTAGCACCGCCATGTTAGTCTAGATCTAGACGTCTTCACTACTCGGACGCGTCCGCGTGTGGATTCAGGCCGAGCTGCAGGAACTATCACAGTAATCTAGAATGGAGGATGGGGGTGGAGTGGGGTGGGAGGGGGTATGTGTGCGTGTGGAGTGTTGGATCCCTTTTTAATGCTGCTGTTTTCTATTTGCTTGATTTGGAGATGAATGTCTTTTTCTAACGGATAACATGAAACACAACATGTCAAGGAGTTTCTCTCTGGCAAAGAATGGGAACCAGGTTACAGCCAATCTTAAATGGAAGCACTGAGAGCTGTTTAACTACAGCAGTGCAGTGAAAGAGAGTGCAGCAATGGTGAACATGGCCAAAATACATAAAGTAATCTATTTGGACCTGAACAAACACATGTATGTGACCCATATTTTATTTCAGTAATTGACGGGGACTATGAAAACCCACATGAAAGCAAAGTTAGTTACACTAACTTAAAAACTGTTAATAGTGAAACTGGATAATAAACATGATGTTGAGTGCTAATTTGAGAAATGGATGAAATGATGAATGGTAATCCATTTTATTTTAACAATAAGTCTTTCATTGGTGTGTAAGATACTTTTCCAGAGCCAAATGTGCTTTTCTGGTCCAGACAATCTGTTAACCCAGGTTACTTGGAATCTCCCAGCTGGAAAGCACAGCACCAGGGGCAGACCTATAGGGTGGCAAGGGGGGGCAGCTGCCCCCTCTACTGTAGGGTTTGCCCCGTAGTGGCCAGGTCCTAAAGCTGTAATTGGACCATAAAGTGAAAAATACTGTATGTCCATAAGCTGTAGAAATCAGAGAATGTCAGGAATTATAAATAATTTCTTAGACCCCCGCAAAATTTAAAAGCCCGTCTTTTGTTCTTAGCATAATTAAAGACCCTTTAGAAATTATTGATTGGTTTTAGTATTGTATGTGTGTGTGTGTGTGTGTGTGTGTGTGTGTGTCTCATTTTTTTAAATCAAATAAAAACTTGCTATGTTACTAAAACAAACAAACATACACATTTACATTCACTCACAGGGAGTCAATCACTGGCCCCCAGCCACCCTTCCTCATGCCATCCTTTTGCCAATCATGTAAATCTTTATGGCTTTGCACAGTGCGCTGAAAAAAGTAACAGAGCCAGTAGAGCCACTTGAACAGAGTCACAGTAACCTTAGTGTAAGGTACGAACACAACAAGAAACCAACAAGCATTGACATTAGCACAGCTTTAAATTTTTGTCCTTTGCTATTACTAGCAGCTGGTTTCAGAAGACTAAAGGCTGACGGCTTGAATCTGGCTGTTTCATTTCCTTCTGAGACTTATCAAGGCATTAATAAACGTTTCTTCACGTAACCTCTGAAAGCTCAGTGAGCAGAAGGCAAAGGTTTCTGTAAATAGTGGATCCCGAAACACATTTTTCTGTTTGTTGTTAAGTATAAGAGCCTACTTTAATTTGACCCTTTGCCATATAAGATAGAAGCATTGACAGTAAAATCCTGGTTATGTAAATGTCACGTTGACTAGTAAATATCTGATCCTCTTGTTTGTTCCAGGATATGAATCTTGATTTGGGTGTGATACATGATGTTTTAAAATCCCGATCCCAAAGCCTTTGACAGAAAAAGCTTCCAGCTCTACAGCCAAGCCTTTGACAACGCTTTGTTAGTCCAGGGGTATGATTTTTTTGCTCTGGGTGTGAGAGATCACACACACATCTTGGATGAGCCCATGACATTCTTCCAGGTTTTTAATGAAACGCAGCAGCCTGGAATGAATGAAAAACTGCTAGTCTCTATAGATCAGAGTGATGGAAAAAGGAGTATTGCTGACTTGCTTTTTTAAGAGCAATGCTGTATTTAATTGTGATTTAAGTCAACGCTGTTTAACCCAGCTCTTGGTGCCAAATAATTATGTAGGCTTGTTGGTCTATAGGTATGATTCTCAAATCAAATCCCTGATGAGCTAATGACAACTAAACTCCTATGTAGTTGCAAGTCTTTAGTGAAATGTGGTTTAAAGTATTTTGTCCAGTTCTTTTGGAGCATGAAGTGCTGTTTGCATCAATGTTTCTCAACTGCTTATATGAATTATCTACATCTGACTGGATATGCAGTGTCAAATCTAAAGCACCAGTAGTTACAGAGACAGTCTGTATATTTTTTACATAAATAAAAACATATGGAATTTCATCATGTGCTGTTAAGTGTTCACATTAACTGAACTGTAACTTAGAGTGTTCCTCTAAATTCATCATTTCTCCCCTGCAGGAGAATTAAGCCGTTGTGACACTGGCTTCAGCAGCTGGCGGAGCACATTACCAATAAAAAAATCAAAGAGGTGAATCTGATCTCAGGCTGCAGGAAACCAGCTCTAGCCTTTGCAGTGAACCCAGCTGGCTTAATGTATGAGGTTTGTGTAGAAATGTACGTGCATATGAACAACTCCCCAATTTGTCTTGCCTTAGGTGAAAGATGAGAGCGGCTGATGAAACCTGCTTTTTCAGAGTTCTGTCCACGTGAAAATAATTATAGAGCGTGAGATGACTGGCTTTGATGAGGCAGAGAGGGCTGTAGAGAACTAATACATAATCAATACTATCATTAACATTCATAGAGCAGAGCCATTTTCACACATACTATATGAAAAAGTCATCTTCTGCTAAGTGAGGTCTCATCATAACATATATTCCTCTAACATAAGTTTCAGATAAGATTCCTGACTTGTGCTTTTAACTCATAAATATCGTGTACACAACAGTTGTGATCTCAACTAAAAAAAAAAGCTTGTGCCTCATTAAGCCATCTGTAGCATATAGCCAGATCCCCAAGTGGCACTGTTGTTTGCACAACCTTCTAGGTGACCTTTTCAGGTGGTTTCCTTCCAGGACATACATTGCTTTTTAGCATGTGACATGCTTCAAAGATCATATTTCATTAATGTGATGTTTAGTTTCAGATGTGGAGCAGGACTGTTAATTTTTGACCTTGGAAATTGTAGTTTGATAAGAAAAAAAAGTTTAACTGGGAGCTGAGTCGCAAGCAGTATGGGAAGAAGTACTCTGAACATTTAACAGTAGAAATTATCAATTGAATAATTTCAATTAGAAGATCTGCATTCAAAATGTTATTTAAGTAAAGTCAAAGTCATATCAGCAAAAAATAATTGAAAGTAAGAATACTAATACTACTAATACTAATAGATCATTGTGATAATATATATCAGAATAATGTATATCATATTATTGTACTGTAATTAGATGCATTAATGTTAGTGCGTCACTAATTTTGGAGCTGATAAAGATGGAGTTTAATTAGTTTGTACTTTGTGAAGAAGTCTTACCTCAGCCTACAGTAATGTAATCACTTTATCATCATATGTTTATTATAATATGTATTGTATTTACTGTACATGAAATGTCAGAGAAATGTAGTACAGTAAAAGTATAAAATAACGCAACATGGAAGTGGTCAAGTGAAGTACATGTATCTCTGGATTATACAGCAATTGAGTAAAATTTGCTAACATAAAATAATGCTGTAATCTATGGGTCAAAAAAGGTCACATAGATGTGGATATAGTATATAATATATGTAAATTAGCAACATAATCTTGTTAAATAAAAGAAAATCTTACAAAATGTTACCTACTTGTTTTATCCAGCACATTTAAAAGTAACATGTTTTACCAAAGTGCTTTATAGAGAGAAAGTAAACTCTGAACAATTACTGTATATTATTATGTTACAAGGACTTAAAGGCAACTGCATAAAGGTTTGATTTTGATCATTCCCATAGGGACATTATCATGGACAGGCTGCTACATTTAAGACACCTGGGGTTCAGGGTTCAGGGTCTTGTTCAAAGATGCTTTGCCATGTGGCCAGGAGGAACTGAGATTTGAAACGCTGATCCTGTGGTTCATAGTGGCCTGTTTAACCAACTTGAAGACGTGCTTGAAGACGGGTCAAGTATTCGACAGTCCTGAAGCAGCACTAGAAAAGACTAAGTGACCTCTAGGTTTGGACTGGGAGCGTGGGACAAAGAGGAAAAGCTGATCAGAGGATCTGAGGGGAATGTGGGATGAGGAGATCAAAAATGTAAACTGACACAAATCATGAAATGATTTAAAAACAAATAAAAGGAAAATCAACTCTGTATTTAACTGGTAACCAGTGAAGAGAGGCCAGTACAGGATACATGTGGTCTCTACATCTGGTACAAGTGAGATGTCTCTGGATTTTGCACTAGCTGCAGGCGTGCTGGAGATGACTGATTGACTCCCACATAAAGAGAATTGGATGAAGATGATGTGTACACACATTTGGAGACAGTGTGTCAACATTAACTCAATTATCAGGGAAGCTGATAACGACCTCTGTCTTACTCTGATAGGGCTTTTTGACCAAAAGAGAAACAGTCCAGTTCTCGTTTGCAAACCATTTCTATTTGGGGGTCACAGGACCAAATTGAAGCGGACTGATGCATTTCGACTTTTACCATTACATCTCACCTGACTTGATGCAGAAGAAAGAGGGAGCAGCAAAAACAGGCAGGATGGTCAATCACATGTCAAAGGCTGGGAAACAACATTGCAGGGTCTGAACCAAACTATTTTTTGTCAAAATGTTCAGAACTTCACAATTCACAAATGAGAATGGAACTGGTTCAAGATCAGATAAAATACTAAGTGGAGTTTTTTCTGAGGGTTTAACAGGATGGTGTAAAATGTCTAATTTTCTTAAAACCTGCACACGGTTAGTGATGATGAACTGTATACTTGTTGAAATTATCATTATGATGATCTGTCAGACTACACTGATTCAGCAGATTCCAGTTCAAGCATGATAATGGTGGTAGATACTGTGGTCACCTCTGCCCAAAGGCTATTTACAGTTAATAAAGTATGTACAGTGTAATATGGTTAGTATATTGCATAATATAGTTTTCAAGTGTTCAAATGCAAACCAACAACACGTAGCAGAACAGCAGAAGAAGAGAACCCACTGTTGAACAGGCTGTGCTGTTTTAATGTTGTGGTGGACAAGGGGTCAGCGTGGGCACTCTACACACCATACACAGCAAGCTGTGACACATTGTGTTCTGACACCTGTCGATCAAGGCCAGTATTACATTTTTCACACGCTGACCTCTGTCCACCACAACATTATCACAACCAGGTAGGGTTAACTGAAACCACCAGGTGGTGTTAATTGAATCCAGCAGGTGGGGTTAATTCTGGATGAATGAATGATTGGTGTATTGTCTTAGCATGATGAAAGTCACAGGTAAAAACTGCTAGATGATGCTAAAAAAATACAACAAATATCATAAGTGATACATTTACATTTAGTTATTTGGCAAACGATTTGTACACCCTCCATAACGTGTATTACACACACAAACACACACAGACTGAGCAACTTGAGGTTGACTTGCTCAAGGACATTTCAACATGTGGCCAAGAGGAACTAGGATTCAAACCCCTGACTGCTTTACCAGTTGTGGCTCATGATAAAAAAATACACATGACATCAAAATGTCTTATTCACTTAACTGCAGACAAATCTATAATGATTTTTTGTTGTATTTATTATTATATTTTAAAAAACTGTGCTGTCACATTCAGATTAATCTTTTTTATTGTTATTGCCCAAAGATACTAAGAAATGCAATGTTGAGACCTTTCAAGTGTCACCCAGTATTCCATAATATAGATACACAATATAAGTGCATATTTGTGAAGGTAAAAGAGAACCACAGCACCTGGAACAGTTTGTTCCCCTTCTCCATGATATCCCTCGGCGATGACAGTAAATACGTTTTCCTGCTGCTACAAAGCCTCTGACAAGGCAAATGGCTTTGCATTGGCAGCAATTTTAACACACCCATATGTCAGAACAAGCAATATAAAAGTTTCTTATCCCTACGTGAGGCTTGGGAAATCTCAAGTCTCTGAGCACGAAATGAAAGTTGGAGGTGTATATCAGGCACAGGCTATCTGTTATACAGAGTAATGGCCCGGCCCGTCGGCTGTAACTCCACAAATGCATTTTAGCTTTCGCATCATGTCAGTTTCACATAGCAAACATAAGAATTTAATAACAGCATGTCGCTGATGAATAAAAAAATCTATTCATTTGTCCAGGGTACCTTATGAATACAGCATCAGCACAAACATGCACCTCTCTGTTTAGTGAATATTGCTCTTGGCCTCAGACTCTGCTGGATTAGATTGTATTGATAGAGGAGATGTATTGAAGATAGAGAATTAAAGGGGCATACCTCCTGCCATAATGCTTAATTTGTTTCATATTCATTACATGTGGTCTGAGTTACTCCATTTGCTGTTATTTTTCCTTGCGGCAGACTTTTATTTAGTTGTAAGAATTTTTTATTTTTTTGAATCAGGACATCTTTCATTTTAAAAGGGAGGAACTGTGATCATGGCAGTTGCAGATATTGCAGAATTGACTGCTTGATTGTCATCTTATAAAGGATTATTCTGCACAAATTAGTAAGAGTAAGATGGAAATGCTCCTTAGAATTTAAAGTAAAGACAGTGCCTAGTTGTTTTGCTTCATCAACTTACTTATATACAAAGAAAATATGCCTTTAACACTTGCATGCTGATGGGGGGATATAAAGTTTTCAAGGATGTATCACAGTGCTGGACAATCAGAAAGCACTATGTTAGTGAGATATTAACGTATACGCTGCAGTGTCTTCTTGTGCAGTGTCTTATTCACCCTGGCCACTCCTTATGGAAGTAACCTATACAAAGATGCTTTCAGAAGTGAAAATACAAACTAGCAGTACACAAACTAGACCAGTAAAAATGAGTTTACAATAAGGAGCAGAACAGAACTGGATCAGAACAAACTGACATCCAAATGACACACAAAGGGAAATTATAATGTCTGGCAAATCCATATTGACACATTATAGGTGGACAAGGCAATAATAAAAAAACCTTTCAATATTAGCAATGCAAAGAGTAACAAAATATATTTTAGTGTGACCTGCAAAATTAAATTCACTATGCACAAACAAAAATGTCCTCTCCACAGATTTCATATAAAGATGGATGTGGCCATGGGTTTACTTTGGAGAAAACTATAAGGCGGTGCTGCCTTTGTCCTGCTACTTCAGACCAAACAACCAAAAACATCGGAACTCCCAAATGTACCACATTAAATGAAAATGTTAATACAAAAAGGGTCTGATACACTAAGATGCCAAATAGCAATGTTGGCAGGTGATCTACTAAGAAAAAATCTATTATTGACAACAGGTACAATTTCAATAAAATGCACTATTTTGCTCTTTTGACGCAGTTCTAAGTGCGGGGGGGGGGGGGGGGGGGGGGGGGGGGGGGGGGGGGGGGGGGGGGGGGGGGGGGG
>JAUMHL010000004.1:20480295-20510092 GCA_032362345.1 Sandelia bainsii
ATCACAGACAAATAAGAGCAGATCTCACGCAGTAGTAGAACGCAGGTCTCATACGGCAGCAACCGGAACCGGAAGTCCTATTGTCCTGCCTCTTCCACCTACAGCAGGTCAGGCCGGGGTAAAGACCTATTGCTATTGTGTTTTCAAGTTAAAGCTGCAATATTCAACTTAAGCTAGCGCTCAGCCTTCCTTCTCCCTGCTCTGCTACACTCTTCTACTGTCTGCTATGCTCTGCTACATTCTGCACAAACTCTAGCTTTTAATGTAATTAGCTTTTAATGTCATAAGATATTTGTTGACCAACTGTGTTGTTCACTGTACATATGTCAGTATGGGTAGGGGTTATATTAATGGGCTCATACAAGGTTGGTATAAAGCTTTTCCAAAATTGGACCCTTGTAGGTTCCTCAAACTGGCCACAGTGAGTTCTACAGTGTTACAATAGTGGAATGATAAATTGGTGGAACACTCTTTAAGATTTATGTAATGAGGAGATGAATTCTTAAGTGTTTTTTGTTCCTAGAACTGACCAAACGTTCCTTGTTTCAAGATAAAGTCTAATGATAAGTTGATGTTTTATTAGTCTGCTGACTGACAATGAAACCAACTGCTTCTGTCAAAAGCTCAGTTTGACCTCAGACAGAGGGCAGATGTTTGACTGTGAGTTTGCTACTACAGAGATTATGCAGAGCTCTCACAGTTCTCGATCCTCCCACTTTCTTGTGGATTAATGTCGGTTTTCTTGCCATTATGTTAAGCAGCCACATTAAGAGGAGAACTTGCCATCACAAGTTTTTTCCTGTGTCTAACAGTCACAGTTCGGCTTGCTGCTCTGCACTAATGAACCTATGATTAATTATGCACCACTATGGCTGGACATATGGCTGGATTGTAAGTGGGGGGTGGGGGGCATGGTTAAAAAAGTCAATGGCAGGCGAGCTGCCCATTACATCATTCTACCCACATGCTGAGCTGGGACTCAGTGATGTCACGCAGTTTACTCAGCTTCCAAGCCATTTGTTTTGCTATGAGTAGACCTTTTGTTTATTTTCTTAATTTTGAATATCACTCTTTACCTGTTTTACATCAATTTTAAAACTCAATTAGCTTAATGTCTCTTGCATTCTACCAGTGTGGCTATGAGCCTCTGAAAAGTGCCCATTAAAACACCATTTCTGACGCTTTGTTTGCTTTGCGGAGCTCAATTATCAAGGCACCAGCACCTTTTATAGGACCCTTGGCTGTGGTGTTTTAAGAGCTCCAGGAGAGGTTAGATCTGTGATTTTTCGAGGCCTTTCCAGGAGGAGCCTTGGGGGGCACTAAACACCTCCAATGCTGCCAATGTGAAAGTCTCTAAGTACAAAAAAATAGGCAGAAAGCACCTTTTTTCTTTTAGGACCCCAAAGACATAATTTCACAGAACAACAACCACCTTCTTCTTGATAACTTTTAGCCTCCAGATGATCCATAGTGAAACTATACAGCTCAGATGTTTTCCAAGGGAACGAAATAAGACTGTAAATACAGTATCATGACCAGCTCCAGGGGTGCTCCAAAAGCAGATGGATTGGGCTCAAATTATCTGGCTGTCTTGGTGACTTAGGATGTCAAACTGATAAGATACTGTGACTGTATCCACATGATACACAATAATACAACATAATCAAGCAAAGCAGGGGGAAAAAACCTGCACTTCCTCATACCGAGCTTTTTACTTATTACCTCACCCGAGGTAATTGTTAAATTCTGCAGGGACATATTTTGAGTGAAGGCATCAGCATCATGCTATAAATTCTACCAATGACTTGAGGAGGAGGGGAAAAAAAGAGTTTGAAAGTCCAAGTTCAGTGAGAGTGCAAGCTGAAGCAGGGGCCTGCAGCCGGGTCTGGGTTTCATCTGATTTGCGGTGGCAATAAAACAAAAAAAATCAGTGCACCACATCGTTTCAGATGTGTTTTGGACTGAAAATAGGATTAATGTGCTAAAGTGTGATTAGAATGGTTAAACACAATTAATTGGAGCGGACTCCAGTCACCCAGGGAGTTGGGAGGTGGAGGTGGGGGTGAGGTGTGTGTGTGTGTCTGTGAGAGAGAGAGAGAGAGAGAGTGCGTCAGGGTGTTTCTGGATAGATACCAGTTGAACCAAGTGAATAAAGTGTGCTAACTGTCCAGGATTTTCCATGTCTCTCTCTCCTCCTGTATGTATGTGGTGTGTGAGTGTGTGTGCACATGCACATAGATGCCTTTTCCCTTTGCATTTTCTCATAGCCAGCTTGTCTCACACCAGATTGAACACAGCTGAGAATGTTGGTCTAGGCCTGCAGCGCACCATCCTAGGGGAATAGGCAGGAACCACGAGACTGGACTTGGCTCGCCCCACGACGGCTGAAGACTGCCATGCACCCAGGGCAGGGGTCCAGGTGGATCGGCTGGGGAGAGTGGAGTAATTTGGGGGTTATTTAAAATGATCTATTAAACCCATGAACTTTAATCAGGGTTGCTACTATACTGACAGCCATGATTTACCTACAAATCAGTAGGATGAGGATGGGAGGTGATGCATAGGCTCAAAATGGGAACACTTCTTCTGAATGATTTCCTAGGGCACTGGGGTTGGGACGTTAGCATTGATGAGGCCTGCAGAAAAAAGATGATAGCTTTCAAGAACTCTGCATTTCTTTCCAAATGCAACAGCTCAGCATTATCAGTGTCTGGCTGTTGACAAAGAAATTGCTTTACTCCCCATTTCCATCAGTGCATCCTCCTGGTATTAGCATGTCTAGGCTGAGAGAGGGCAGTGAATGGGCAACCTTGGTCTTGTCAGTGAGAGCCAGAATACCTCACACAGGGAGCAGACCCCCACTTGTTTGAGTTATGTGTAAATACAGGCAGGCTCTGACAGACACCCAAAGTCAAACTGGTTTACGGTGGGTCGACGTAGCCAGAAAGCAGAACCAAGCTCTCACAGGTCATTACTGCTGCCTGGCCTGTCACTGGGGTAATTGGAAAACCACAGGGGTGTGATGTAATCCACCGCCAGATTACAGACAAGTAAACACATAAATATACAGTCATCACAGTACAAGGACCAGGACAAACCGATAAACATGTAATCATGAACATGATGAACCTGTGGGCAACCGGTTTCATAAAAAGGTCTTATCAAGTTTATATTGTTGATGGTCCAACACATTTGAGCTTCAGTAGATCTCACATTCACATGAATGATCAACTCAGACCACTGTTTACAGCTCAAATATTTGTTTGTTTCCTGGACAATGTTAGATTTTTAGAAACTCATGTAAATGCATCAAAACCAATCAACAGTATAGGTTTGGGTGACATTTGTAGCCACCCATATCTGTGACCTACAGTCAGTTTACAGTACATATGCTTAATGTTTGACCACCTCAGTATAAGCTCCCTAGGGTTTAGCATGCTTAACATAGACTAGTTTTTATGAGGTGTCATTCTACCATGTCACTCGTCAAATGTGTTTATAACTTAAAGTAGAGGTAAAAAATTATGTAATTATGTGTAGTTTGTAAATCACTGTAGTCTTGATGCAATGAATTGTATACATGTGGGTGACAGCGTACACAGTCTCTCCTTGTACATAAGTAAAGCCTGCTTACTTTCACACCTCTACGATTCCACCCAAGGACTGTGTAATGTTGGTAGGATTGTTGCATCGTTTGATCCCTCACCAGCTTCCCATTTGATTCTATCATAGAGAAAGGAGATGCAGGCAAGACTTTGTTTAAAGCCTGCTGACTTTATTGGGCAATAAAAATGCATCTTCTAAAAATAACATTTCTACGAAAATAAAATGCTCAATTACATTTTTGTGGCAAATGTAATCATAGAATGATCCTATTCTGATGCAACTTCTTAGGGTTATTTGCATATTCTGGCATAAAAGAAAACTAGATGTTACGGGTTGGATGTCACTGTATGGGAATATATATCAATGTATTTGCAACTTGCCATTTATGTTAATTGTCAACATATCCTCTTAATGTTAACAGAAAATGCTAGTGTTCTTGCTCTGTGCAACACAAGCAGCAATGGTTGAATATTAGCATTTGACACCTAGATTATCTAGCCAACCCTATCAAAAGATTTTGTTAACATGGCCAGTTCATCTAAATCAAATAAAGAAATCTTTTCTCATTCTAATTATGTTTTGAACTATCCATCTCTAAGATTCCTGGTGCCGGGAATCTATTCAATATTGACTTCTTCTGCATCAAAAGGGTTGGTGAGAAAGATATGTTTTATGTAAATGTGGTGAACTTGGAACTGTTGGATTTCTGTCAGTGCATACTGTGTTTCCAGCCGCAAATGCTACATTGTTTTTACCAGCTGTAACTGATGGGTTGTTCAATTTTATTTGACCTCCCTCAGTTGGATTTTACCTCAGAATGAAGGATTAAATCAGGTATTATTTATTACATAACCTGTCCCAATGGCTCACCTTTGCTGGCGGCCAGAGAATGAAGATCCGTACTATACCATAAAAGTATATGGAGTCAGCTGGAGCTAATAAACAGCTGCTGAACCCTGTAAAACCTTTATAAGTTCCTGTGCAAGGGTGAATGGGAGAATGGGGAGTAAAAAAACAAGATGAACACAGGGGAAGGCACCAATAAATCTGTGAGGATTAGGATTGAAAACAGGGATCATACGTTTACTGTCACAATGAGTTGGCCGTGTCTTCTGTCATACTTGCTGGGTGGCTGGACGGGGATAGTGTTTTGTACGGGCTGACCACACAGATATAGACAGCTGCATGTGGATTTTCATAAAGGCACTTTTAAACATTATCGCAAGCTAAAAGTGCTCTCACCAGAAAATAAGTAAATATAATGGCAGGAAAGAAAACACGGCTAACCACTTTATTTGAGTGTTCCCACCCAAATACACGCCATCTACTTGCAAAACACCTTCACAGTGAAAGAACCCTGCTTTATTAGAGCGTTAGCTGAATTAACAAATTGCAGTGCAAACAAGAAACATGCCTAAAAGTGAAAACAACCAGAATTCTAGCAGGCTCCACCGCCCCTTCCTCTGAAAGTTTAGCTTTAAAGTCAAGTTTTGGGAGAGTGGTTAGTGACATATGCCCCCTTTTTAATAGTAAAAGTGGTTTATAATGTTCTGCATTTTCTGAGAAAGCCCAACGTTTGGACTTCTGGCTCCAAGAAATGTATTCAGTGGCTGTGCCCTGACAGTGGTTTAATATGCTCTGTGAGGAGAATTCAGATGCGACAGGACTTAAAGGGAGGCTTCTCTGATGCCTGTCTGTAATTGCCCCAGGTCATGGCCGCCGCTTCACTGCAGATGACCCAGGCAGGCATTATATATATTATTACAAGACGAGGACTTCAAACCCCTCATAAAAAGAACTATCAAGGGTATTTCTCCCCAACTTTTAGTTCTGGAGGCCTGGATTTTGTAAAAATCAAGATCCCCCTCCCTCTTCTCTGTATAGTTTTTTTCCCCACTTTGTCTTTTTTGAACATTAATTCCCAACAATGGTACTTTTCATTTGAGTGAGAGCAGAGCAAGGAAAGACTCTCTCAGCATATGGTGAAGAGTGAGAGGCCAGAGCACTGAGAGCAACTCAAACTTAAGTATTTTTTCTGAGTGGGATCCAAAGATGACCTGACTAATTTCACTGGTAGGGAAATATTTTTGCCTGTAATGCCGCAGCCTGAGGCGTTTTCTCTCCGGACTCAGTTACGTAAGAGTCAAAAAACATCTCAGACTGGGTTTGTTCTGAGCTGCTACATCAGGGTATTAAGCTTGAAAGCACTGTTTGCTTTTTCACAGAATACATTAACACCCGCTGCATGTTTGCTTATTTCACAACAATCAGCTTTTAAACCTGCAGGTTGAAGGGAAAGTGAACCTCACAAGTCACATGGAAGCTAATTCCTAAAACATATGAGTCCAAGTCCAAATGTCCCAGAGACTGAGGAATCTTAATGAGGTATTTTGAAATGGCCATTAGGCGTATGTCAACCTTCATTTGATTAATGCTCCCTTTAAATGACCTTCTCCCACCATGTTCACAATCCAACTGTGTATGACTATGATATGTGGAGTATTACTGATAACTCTGCTTGTTGAAAAGTTTTGGTTAAATGGACAGAAAAATCCCAATGAGAGCTATCATATATCTCTTGGAAACCAGACCTTATTTTTTTCATCCAACACTCAATCCCTTTTTCCATTAGGAAGCTAATACAGAACTTTTTTTTTATTCTTGAGTAATGCATTACCATAAGAATGTCTGTGATTTGTGAGCAAAGAAATTAAAGCACATAAGGGCATTTATGAAAATGTGTATTATAAAGGGTGTATTTTTCTATTTTTACAGGGCTTAATTTCACAACTTTTTACAATAACGTAAGCCTGAAAAACTATTTCCATCCTCTGTGTAAAAAGAACATATTCCCAAATCTGATTATTTATTGTAGACAAACAAGAAAACAAATATTACTTTCTTTCATTCTCTCAGCAAAGTGCACATTTAGTTCAGCATTATTGTGTATACAGATTTGCCTCTGTTCTTATTGGTGCCTGCCCTTGAAATTGAATAGGAGGCAATGTATTGCATTGCATTGCAATACATGCAATACATCGCCAAACAGCACACAAGATTAACCAAGAGGACAGACTGTGGAAACCTACCACACATATTATACATCAAAACGACCGGCTCAGTAAATCCTGCTTTCTTATTGGCGAGATGGCTTTAAGGTTCAGGGGTGCAAAGTGACAGGCACCTTCAAAGTTTCTCCAGGAACTTTCTAGTTAAAGTAAAACCTACTGTTTTTCTTTGTTTACTTTACCTACCTTGTAATTGGATCTACAGAGGAGACACTGGTGAGTATGAGGTCTACTAGGCAGGAGTCTCAGGTAAGAACAACAGCCCTGGACTGGACTTCTATGAGGGTCAAAAGAGAGAAAGAGATCTCTTCCTCTCCAAATAAAAACAGGTTCATAGGCTGGAGAGTCATTTATGAAGCGAGAACAGACAATCTGGCAAGGTAAGAGTACAAGTGGAGCATCTTATATAGGGGGAGGCACAGGTGAAAACAATAGGTCAAGTCAACTTTATTGTCATTTCAACCATATACATGTACACAGTGAAACAAAATGGTGAAGTTCAGGGTCGTTCAAGAAATACGAAAATCAAAACAAAAGACAAAAAGTAAAGACAAAGAGCATAGTCCTGTGACATTGTAAACAATATATACATTGATGCAGTGTATGGTGCTGTGTAATCTGTGGACAGCACTACATACCTCACACCATGGTGCCATACAGTGCGTGCTAGTAAAACTGACCTAGGTTTATCAGTTTATAGCAGCAGTATTCGTAACCGTAGCAGCACTGTGTGGCAATAGATGTATAAGTAGTGTGGCAAATTTAGCAGCAGGTATCAGTAGGACAGTACAGTTCAGAACAACAGTTCTGCGTGCAAATTATAGTCTCTGTGTGCACAAACATTGCAGGAAAGTGGTTATGCATGTGGAGTATTATTTTAGCAGTATAGGAGGTAGAAGAAACAAAATGAGGCAGTGTGGGAGGACCCATGGGGCAGGTGTTGAGGAGCCTGACCGCTTGGGGGTAAAAACTGGTTCTGATGGTGCAGTATCTCCTCCTGGATGGCAGGACTGTGAGGCCATGTGAGGGGTCTTGCACAAGCCTTGCACATGCTGCAGGCCATGCAAACACTGCGCTTATGGAAAGTGTCCTGTAGTGAAAGAAGAGGCATTCGGATAATGTTCTCCACTGTATTCACTTTCCTCTGCAGGCGTTTGCGGTCAGATACATTGCAGTTGTCATACCAGGTTGTGATGCAGCTGGTCAGAACACTCAACACTCAACCCTGTAGAATGTGGTGAGGATGGGAGAGGGAAGGCTTGGTCTTTTGAGCCTTCTCAGAAAGTGGAGTCTCTGCTGGGCTTTCTTGGTTAATGAATGTGGTGTTTTCTGTCCATGTAAGTTCCTCAGTAATGTGCACATAGAGAAACTCGGTGTGCTTTACAATCTCCACAGCTGAGCCGTTGATGCTGAGTAGGGTGTGGGCAGGACGTGTTTTTCTGAACTCCATGATTATCTCTTTTGTCTTATCAACACTGAGACACAAGCATTGTCTCTCCACCATGCAGACACCCGTTCCTCCTCCTCTCTGTATGCTGACTCGTCATCCCTGCTTATCCCAGCACAGTCGTATCAGCAGGGTGAAGAGCAGAGGACTGAGTACACAGCCCTATGGAGCCCCTGTACTCAGAGTGATGGTTTTGGAGCTTGTGCAGCTCATCTGAATTCTCTGAAGTCTCTGGTGCTGTCAAATAGCAATACGTGGTCCGGCTCTTACAGCTCCCAAAAGGCTCTTTATTTAGTATGACTCTGAGCCTTCTATTTTAGCTTAATTTAACAAGTATGAATGGTTTGTGTGTTGTTAAGCAATTTTTTATTCTGTGTTTTTATAAAAACATTATTTTTGTGCTTTTTTTGTTACAAAAATACAGCAAACAAATTAAATAAATCAAGACCAAAGTCTTAAAGAATTTAGATAAACATTGTTAGTGCAGGTAGGCAATCAGAAATTTTCTCAAATTTCTTCACTTTTCCCTGACATTCTTCCAATTAAATCCGGCTCCTCATCTTTCTGTGTACCTGGCCTGTACCACTACACTCGCCATATGCCCCCCTTCCTTCTTTAATATAATGGTATGATCCTAGTCTGTCTCCATAAGGCTCATTCGAGATGAGCAAGTTCTGCGCAGATTTGATCGCCGGTGATCGGCACGCAGTGCATGCTGGTTAGTTTTGTGTCTGACTTGATGCCGACTTGCTCTGACGTCATGCTTACGTAGGCAACGATAACCTCATGAGATCAAGGCGGCCGCAGATTTTGGAACAAGTCGCTGCAGCTGATCTCCACTGGCTGTAAAACTTTAGGGCATGACGGGAAACACCTGCTCTCACCTGATCTAAGATCTGATTGGTTCAGGTGTTGGATCTACAACAGGACATTTTATAGAAACGTTTCCTCTTTTATTTACTTGGAAATATTTTGAGTTTTCACAGTTAAGATCTATTCTTTTACTTAATAAATGCTGTGACTTATTAGAAAAGCCGATTTTAGTCTTAAACTAGACTGTTAAGTCACAGATTACTTTCAGATTACTAAAATAACATCTGCACAGATGTTTCAGCCCTGACAGTCTAAATATGCGACAGATCAATAATCAAATGTATGCTTAATGATTCTATTGAATGATTACTGTTTTGTATTTATAGTTTAATCAGCAAACTGACATGATCAACAGCTTTTCGTTACAATTTTAACTCGTTCCATGTAAAATAAATGAGTCATATGGAGGGTAAACCATAAATTCACCATCACCTGTTGAGCATTTTAACTACAAACATTTATTTCATTTGCATCCGACCTCACGGGATGTGAGGATTTGCGACATCCAGTACAAATGGCAGCTTGAATGCTGCTAGAAAACTTAGAAACTGTTTGACTTCATAGCGGACTTTCAACCACTCCCCCTGCCGCGGCTGCCTGCTCTAGTTCTCTCGAATGAGCCTATGGATTCTCAGCAGAGCTGAGAAGGAGCAGCTGAAGATTCGGCTGTCCCTGAGTAGAGTCGGCTCTTGTCGTTTGCTACAAAGAATTGGCTCTTAGAGCCGGATCGTTTGCGAACAACACATCGCTACTGTCAAAGTGTTCATTGGTTCTTTGAGCATAGGCCCACTTGGCTCTCCTCACTGCACAAGACAGGTTGGCTTTGGCCACCATGAGGGTGGTCTTGACCAGGAAGGAAGTAGCAGAAATTTCAAAATAAAATCGGACGTTCAGGTGTGGATCATGACAGTACCTCCCCCTCCATGGGTGTCTCATGACAACCTTCCAGGTTGCTCAGGGTGATTTCAGTGGAATTGGGTGATAAAGCTTGGGATCCAGGATGTGATGTGCCGAGACCCAGGACCGTTCTTCCGGCCGTAACTTTCCTAGTCAACCTGATAGCCAGAAACCGTGTTAGTGTTAGTGAAGGTGTTAGTTACTGTGGCTGAAGATGTAAGTGAGTTGAGGGCATACTCAACCAAGACCAAATTTTTTGCCCACGGAGCTGGGTCCTGGCAGCACAGGAGGCAGAATTCAGTCTCCAGTTCAGCGTCTCTGTATGACCTTTGGTCTGGGGGTGGAAGCCAGTGAAAATTTGTTGACAAAGTTGATGGATATGTGTGACCAGGGGTGTCTAGGGACAGGTAATAGCACAGATATCCACTGGGAGACCTTTTGGAAGCCTTTGACTGAGCACAGACAGAAGAGGCAACAACAAATTCCTTTACATGCTTTATCAAGGTGAGCCACCAGAAACACTGCTGCACCCACGAAGCGAACCCTGGGTGACAGGTGAGGCAAG
This sequence comes from Sandelia bainsii, assembly GCA_032362345.1. Taxonomy (NCBI): domain Eukaryota; kingdom Metazoa; phylum Chordata; class Actinopteri; order Anabantiformes; family Anabantidae; genus Sandelia; species Sandelia bainsii. Next base: position 20,490,752 of record JAUMHL010000004.1, read on the forward strand.
AGGAGTGACACCACGGGAGGACCTTGGAGTGGACATAGTCAGGAACGTAGAGTCGGTTGTCAGGACAGTCATCACCAAGAAGATTAGCTATTTCCTATTTCCACTCTTCCTTCTTACCAGAGACATAAAATCCACCTTTTGAGAGCCCAGACCTCAGCCCAATAGAAATGCCATGGAATGACCTCAATAGAGCTGTTCACACTAGATGTTCTAATAATATGTCTAAGTTGAAGCAGTTCTGTGAGGAAGAATGGTACAAATTTCCTTCTGAACATTGTGCAGGTCTAATCCACAGCCAAAGGTGATTCAACCAGTCAATAAAACACTGTTTCACTTACTTTATTCCACCATCACTCTGTATGTTTAATGGGTGTGTTCAATAAAGACATAAATTCAGAAATTCAGTAGAGGCAGCAGGTATAACAAACCGTTTGAGACAGAGGGTCAGGAGAGGTAATGAAGTTTTTGGAATTGTAAATCATCCAATACTATTTCAGAAAGCCCAAGAAAAAACCATTTTTAAAACAATGTTCCATCATTCCATGAAGAGCAATGGAGTCTTGAGTAACGTTTGTTTCAGCCAAAACTTTGTTTATTTACATGTTTTGTTTTTGATTTTCTCACTGGTTTAAGTCAGCATTTGAATCAGAATGTGATCATAGTTGTAGGTTGTATTGCTATTCTATATATATTTCTATATTCTGTGTAAGGTCTTAAACCTTACACTGTAAGGTGCCTTGAGATGACTTATGTTGTGATTTGGCGCTATATAAATAAAGTTGAATTAAATTGAATTGAATTGAATAGCATGTAATGCCAGCACTATCACACACTTGCACTGCTGTTAAAGCTCATTAGAGGTTTAACCGCTTTTGTCTAAACTTTGACTCTGGATAACTGGATAGTTATTAGAAATGGAAAGTAGTTGGATTAGTCACAAAAATAATATCTGTGAACACCACAGCCAGCTAAAAAACAAAGCAACGACTCTATGTAGTAACTAGATGACAGCAAATAATGGGCTACTCTATTACACACCCAGCACCTGTTTGGTCTCCAGCTCTTTAACTGATACATGCTCCACATTTCTCTCCAACTAGGCAGATGCTTGCTGCTGGGTAGATGGCATAAATTATCTGCTGCTTGTAACAGGGCTGCTAAGAGCTGTGAGACTGAACAAACGCTGCAGGTCATAACGACAAGCTGGAGGAGACACAAGCTTTTTTCAGACATGCACTGCAACCTTGTACTTAGATACATTAGAGAACGCAAATGGACCCAGCCAGTTTCCTAGTACAAAGTCCAGCAGGTAACTCTCTGAGAAATATTGATTATCGCAGCTTTAAATATTCACTGCAACATAACTACTACTGGTAAGAAATTATTCCTAATATTTCAGGAGAGCAGGCTGAACAGAAAGATTCACAATTCAGCACCTGTGTTGCTGCATTATTCAACCATTGCAGCCACAGACATGTCACCCAGAATTATGGAAGCTGGAATACATAAGCTTCAGATAAACAGGCCTGTGCTGTAATGCATTCAATTGTAGATTGCCTTAATGTTTCACAGCTCTCTTTGAAGCTTCCCTAAGTCTAAGGCCCTTATCATCTCCCCTAATGCATAGGTAATCACATGTGTGTCACTTCTCACCACTTCCCCCACTGACAGGCCAATCGGCCGGCCACTCCAAACATGAAAAACATCCTTTTTACAAAATGTTTTTTCTTCCCATTTGGTGATTTTTTTTAAGCCCTCCAAAGCCTGTGATGGACACGCAGGGAGACTTTGTGACACTGATGGCTGGGTGAGGGCATCATTTCCATGAGTAAAATATCAAGCCTCTGTCAGACCTGTCAACTCTTCCACACACAATCACACAAACACACACACAGTATGCTGGGAAGCCTGTGCGCTGTATCCAGATATGTGTTTTTTTCATTCGTCAGTTTTCCTTTTGAGTGCCAAATGGCTTCGGTTGCTCATGTGAGGAAAGAAAACATTTGTATTCATGTGTGACACTACAGGAGGACGCCTCTCTTCAGTCAGTGTCAGGTGGTTTACTGTCTGGCCGGCCGGGGGCCCGCAGCAGACACAGAGAAATGGCAGCACTTAGCCCCGGCGAGAGTCATTTTGTTTTCAGACGGCACCATTTACAGAGGAAGAGAAGTCATTTCTCTTGCCTGTTTTGTTTTTCTTCATTCACTTTGACTCACATACTTTTTTTTCAAAGTTGTTTAGTTTTTTATGGATGTTTGGTATGTGACTATTCAGATTTGAAAGCGTTTACAGAGGCCTTGGGGTGTAGAGTACATGTCATAATTTATATGTATCTTAATGACCTCAGTTCACAGCCCAATTCATGCTGCTGCCAGGAAGTATGAACCAATGATCCTGCATTCTGTGTGTGTTTATGATAGAGACCATGGATGGAATATATTAAGATACTATTGTTAACCAACTCTGTTTTGGGATTCATGAGTATTTTTATTATTTGGATTTTTGTACGTAATAAACTGCTCAGTTAAATTAAGCATTTACATATACCAAAATCCTGGAAAGCAACAACTTAGAAACTGGTCTCTGTTTAGTTTAGAAACACTCATGAATGTTTAGTTATGAAGTTATAGCCCTGTAAAACAAAGCATCACCACTTTACTCCCCAAACTGAAGGTCAAAATGTTGTTTCAACTCAGGTTATTTATTTGTGTGCTTACCTGCTATATATATACCTATACTGTATTTAGTGTAATAAATATATTGTGCATCACCACTAAATATAAAGAGTGTAGAAAAAGTGAAATCAGCCTAACAAAATGTACAAATAAAGTATGTTATTAACAGTATTTATCTTATATTTCATCTATTTAACATGGACATTCGTACTGTGTGTACTGCAGTGTAACTCGGATCATGTTTTATTTTGGTCATTTTTATAGAAACTGTTTTATTTCTTCGTCTCTTCTACTATGTTGCTTCAGAATCTCATGTCACATTAATTCCATTTTTAAATGGCTTTAACTTTTACAAATTGTATCAGCTGAGTGTAAGACAGTTATGTATAATTTCTTTTCCTCCATTAATTACATTACACTCATTGTTTCTATTATATACAGTATATGTTTACAGTGATAAAGGACAACTGCAATAGACCATCATACTATCGTATCAGTGAACATTTCCCACCCAAAATCTCCCAAACATTTCATATGTAACAAACATTTCATATGTAACAAATAGATTTTCTAAGCTAGAAAGGGATCGGGGTAGAAAAAACATGTTATTATCTTCGCAAATAAAAAAATTAAAGAAATAAAGAAGCACAAATAAATAACCTTAATACATACACACACACACACACTGATTTTGAATAGAGTGATTATACTGATAACATATGTATATAAAGCCTGTTACTTTCATTTTACGAAATATAATAATAATAATAAGTATATATATATACATAAATAAATAAATACAATATGTAAATAATAATACGTTTTCTCTAGAACAAAAACAAATATAATAGTAGTATCTGCCGAGCAAAGTAAACATCATATCACTTGTCAAGATCAGACGGGTGTCCAGGGGTGACACAGGCCCCCTCCAAAATCTGCTTGACCACCCTCGGCCCCCCCACACCAAGTCAGAAGATGGTAGGTACTTTATGATTATAAGTGACTGTAGAACGTTCAGCACAAGTAGAACTGACCCAATGCTGACATAAATCATTACCATCATAAAGAATGAAAAATAAATATGTGAATTCAAATCATATTAATATTTGTTGTCACACTAGAATTTTGTAGCAGGCAGATTTTGTCTGGAAAAAAAACATTTTTACTTCTCTCTAAATATTTATTCCTATATGGAGTTAAAATGGCAGGGATGTGTTATTATTTCAGGATACATAAAGCTTTTTTCTTAATTTTGTTTTTACATATGATTAGAATTTTTAGCATTTTTGTTGCATGTAAACAAAAATATATTTTTATTAATTGCACATATTTTATTTTTCTGTAAAGAATTTCCCTGGGTATGAAAAGTGCAACATAAATAAAGTGAGTTGCCACTTCATTATGCAAAAACTAATTATTAATATGCAGTTTATTACATGCTAAAAGGTTTTTAAATTTACAATACTTGTAACTATTTGTCACCATTCTATGCATGTGTGCCCCAGTGTGGTCACGCCATTAAAAAATCTCCAGACATGCTTTTCTCAAATATCACAAAATTATTTCAAAATAATGTGCAAATATTAAATGTGGAGCATCCAAAAAAAACTCTTCATATAATGTGAGAATGGGGGCGTGTCTAGAATTTTTTTATATATCTATATAGATCTATATATCTATATATATAGATATATATAGATAGATAGATAGATAGATAGATAGATAGATAGATAGATAGATAGATATTTATATTTATATTTATATTTCCCATGACCACTCCAGCTCCATTTTAAGTTAAACCCATTTTTTTCTGCTGGTTGTAAAAGAATCTGAACTATGCATATTTTAGTGCATGTTTGAAATACACAACTTAAAGTTTAACAACTTAAACTGTTCTGCTACAGTTCTTCACACCTTTCAGTCCAAACTGCCAAATAAAATACAGAAGGAGAAATGCACAAACAACCACAGTAACTGAAGATGTGGAAACTCACAAGGTTTGTGATGGTGTGGCTTTAATCCTCTCTTTTTCCAAATCCTCTTTTGTTGTGACGGAGAGGGGAAAAAAAGTGGCGGCACGACGACAGTCAGACATGGAGGTTTACACTTAATTTGTCGGCTTCAGGAGAGTTTGACTTGAATATCAATCCAGCAATCAGCATGGGGAAACACAGATATCTTCTTTCTAGGCCTCTGCTAGATCCCCTTCCCTCTGTTCACCCCTCCCTCCACCTCCACCTCACCTCTACCCGCCCCCTACCCTGCTGTTAGCTTGAAGGAATCCACTGTAAATGTAATGGAAGAGATTAATTCAGATTATCAGGTGCCGGGGCCTCTTGGCTCCCCACTCCCGATATGTTTTCCTTGCATTTGGGGGCCTAATGAGGAAAGCAAACACAGATATCGCTGCTTCTTATTTGAGGACAATTGTTGCTGATGAGTTGGAGGGATAAGGAGAGGAGGATGTGGAGGAAATTGGGCTCCAGGGCTCTTTCTCCGGCCCGGCAGGAGGCTGCCGGGTGAAGCTTGAATAACAAATGAGTTTTGCTGAGGATTTGGCTAATCATCTCAGGCCGCCACGGCCCCGGGACAACTAGACCTATCAGGGAGTGGGAGAGAGAGAGAGAGAGAAAGAGAGAGAGAGAGAGAGACCCAGCACTTGAACTGCAGACCCTGGGCCCTAATTAACGGTGACCGCAAATGAAAAGCAGCTGGCAATAATTACATAATTAAAGTGCCTTTGGGGGGAAGAAAAGCATAATTTCTGCAGCCATTGCCATAAATCTTGTGCTGTCCGAGCCCATACGTTTAACATGAACTTTCCCTGAGCAGGTTAATGCATTACTCATATAAAAAACACAGTATGCCTTTGTGTTTTGCTTGGACCTGCTTAATAACAAAGAGCGTAAGGACGGGCGACCGGAGGATCGCTCGGCCTGTGAACGTCTCACAGAGCTGCTGGAGCATGAAGAACCAACACCTCCACTTACCTCCATGTGTGAACTTTCTTTGCTTTTTTTTCTCTCCCTCTCCTCAAAGCCAAGCTGCACTGGAGCTATTACTTACTGTACCATGACACACTGTTGCCGGGATAAGGCATGTTCAGGAAATCAATCTTGCAAGTTGCATTAAGAAACGATAAAGATATTCAAACCCTGTTACTATAAAAATGTGGATCCTTTTTTTCACATTAGGCAATAGATAGATATTCTAGTATTGTACTGAACTGAGAGCCTTGAGCTTGAACAACACCCTTTGTGTGATGTAAAAAAAATAAAATCTACGAACATTTTCATCTTCAAATTAGCAATGAAAACCTCAAAGCGAACATTTGGTTTTACTTTGGATAATTCCACTGAAACTCAAGTCAGACGGGAACTTTTACACTGAAAACACCGCAGCCACCAACAGATGAGCAATTAAGCAATTACACCCATTTCACAAAGTAAGCCATAAACACCACTAAGTGTATTGTGAATAGGCCCAGCACGTTCCACCAGGGCTTCACCGTGATCTTTTGTCAGACACTCTCTGGGATGATTAATAGTTTAATTTTTCAAAATTATTTAGACACACAAATAATTTGATACAACGAGGGGCTATTACCACATCTTGTAATAGACATGTTACAATGATGAAAGCTTTAATTTGTTTTTAGAGCACTTACAGGGGTTAGAAAAGCCACCTCGCTCCCCATCATCAATCATGTGTCACTTAACAGAAGTGTTATATTATGGGAGAAATGCAAATATGCTGGCTTAAATGCATGCTGTCCGACAGCTGGCTTTTTACGGCTCTTTGAATCTCTGCTTACTGTTTTCACTGTAAAGAAAATTACAAGTAGTCGTCTGGCATAGGATTTGTCCGCGCTGAATGACGGATGGGATTGGCAGGAGGCACATCGCTGCTTTCTGGCAGGCTGTAATTAAATAGGACAGACACTTTGATGTGCTCTGCTCTGGAAATCAGGTATTTGATGATGTGCAGATTTAAGAATGGTGTAAAATGGCAGGCAAAAAAATATTGATATTAGGGATTTGGTCTAATAAACTTGATATGGTTTTGGATATTGAATATTTTCCCCTATGGGTCACAACACATTACAGCAGATTTTTTTATGTATGGAAGCCACAAGTGGTCGTGCCTGTTAATAATTTTTTTTATCTATTATATTATGATCACAATGTAATTTTGTCAATTTTTCTAGTAAACATTATTATGTAAAAACATGAAATCATTTTTTTAAATGAATGAAGTGATACATTTACAGCTGTGCTTTTAAAGGGGCAGCTCTTTTGCAGCTGTAATCGTTATGTTGACTGACTGAATTCAGTTCAGACTTGTTGATCGTGTTTCAGAAATGTTACAGTTCAAGTTTGATTTGAATATTTTACAGCCATTATTTTTAGTGTTATTTATTGTTGTTGACACTCTATTGGCTTTTACTGATTTTGTATCATCATTTATTTATATTTTATATTAATTTAAATCAAATTTATGGCATTTTTATTGTTTTACATTTTTATTTTTTATTTAGTTTCATGAATGAGTTTCTACTGTTTTGAATGTTGTGTTGTTAAACATCTGTAAGCACTTTGAATTGCATTAACCTGTGTGAAAGCTGCTGTAGAAGTTTTGATTTGATTTTTTTAAAACTGTAAAACCACATTATTTTACATTTCTGTTTTTATTAGATATTTTGTTGTGTGCATTAGTCGTATTGTTTTTATATATTTCTTTATGTTATATTTTTTTATGTCCTAGTTTCAATCATGTGCATGTTGAATTGTATTAACCTGTACAAATAAAGTTTGATTTGAGTTTTGTTTAGTAAAATTGTTGGGACATTTTTAGTACAGTGTCGTATTTCTATCATCAAGACACAGGTTTAAAAGAGGCTTTTTTAACTTGCAATTGTGACCTCTCTTAGCTTCCATACAAATGTAATGCAGTTTCTTGTAAGTTCATGCAACCTGAACCAAGACTAAACACCTATAGATAACACTTTGCTTAACCTTACAGTAGCCAACTTTAAAGAGATATTCTATTTCCAGGTCAGTGTTACAAGGAAATATGTAGGTGCATATAGATTATATCTTTGTGGCTGAATCTGAAACAGAAAATGAAGCAAAAGTGGAATTATTTAGCCAATCCAAACCTTAACTGTGTGTGTTCCCAGCAGAAGGCTAAGTGCCGTGTGTGGATTTCAAGGGGATTACAAAGCTCTGTGTTGTTCAAGGTCCAGGAATCTCCTCAGCTGAAGGTCAGCACCCACCGTTCCCACCGCCTCCCCCTCCCCCCTCACTTCTCTCTTTCCACCAGACCTCTGTGTGTTTTCTTTTCCACAATCAAAGATGATGTTTTGTCGTATTGTAGACAAGTTCAAGAGGTGGCACAAAGTATGAAGCCAAAAGAGACTCCTGCGTTAAAGGTAATCACTGGGGCAAGGCTAAAATCTGAAGCAGATTTATCAGTATTTATGTTCTTTTTTTCTGTGCAGAGGGGGGGGGGCAAGGATTTAAACAGTGCACGTTCTGCTGTGTTAAACATGGCTCTGTGTTGTAAATGAGTTTTCTGTGCCTGTTTTTCTAACCGGCCTTGTTGACACATCAGCGTGCTGCCACACAAATGCAGGCCTGATTGGGACCAGGAGAGTTCCAGTGCATTTCAAGCATCTTGACAGACTTCAGGGTTAAGATGTTCTGAATTAGATTTGAATTACAACCACTAAATGCCCCTGTCAAAGCTAATTACGGCTGACACTGCCCATGTGCTTTTGGCTGAGGCGCTTGTGTAGGAGAGGCACAGAGCTCGAACAAAGGAATACTCCAAAGGCATCGCCACAGAAATTGTCACAGTGTAAAAGGGTAATAGGGAGGTATTTCTCCGCTAAGAATACTAATCCATGCTCAGTTTCTGGCCGCAACTTGGCAAATAAAAAGCCTGCGTAAAATTCTCACTCGAGGTGTTGTTCTGCACATAAAAGCCAAACTGCATTATTTGGAGGCAAGAGGATTATTTTACTGTCAAGGCCAACAAAAGTATTTTCTTCTCTTCCATTATTGTTTATTGTTTCACCATCCATCAGTGGAACAGGTCACATCACTCTCAGTGTGATGACACAGAGGAGTGGTTTGAATCCAGCTCCGTACATAACACAGGTTTACATTGAGGAGCTTTCAAGATACAGCTAAATCTCCCTCAGTGGCTGCAGATGTTTAAGCTCACTCTTCCTGACACAGTAATTGCCCAGGGAGCCGAGGTATCCTCAAACAACGGTCAGTGCTGCTGAGAAAAAGAAGAAAAAAATGAAAGGACCGTGAAATGAATTAGAATTCTTGTGTGAAATGATGAAAATAAACAGCATGCCTGAAATGGCACCAACAGTCCACAGAGAAGGACTCTGTTGTTTCTCAATCGTCCTGACTACCAACACTGACGTCGCTCAGAAGGCCATGCTCTCTCTCCCTTAACTGACAACTCAGGTGTGAAAGTTTCACCTTCAGAGGATCAAAGAGCCCCCAGCCCCCCTCCTTCTGCTTTCCTTTACCTCAAACCAGATTGGAGATTTTTCTTGATCTTTTTGTATTTTTGTTGTAGTTATAGTCATATGCATACACATATACAGTGTGTACAAATTACTAAATAAATACTTTTGTTATATTTAAAAATCTTGAATTCTAGAACACATTTTGAAATCATACTGAAATCATTATTCCCGACAGACACCACTTATACTGACATTTCTTTTGAACAATTAAATTTTTTCCCATTTTTAAAGTTAAATTTTTTTCTTCTTTAGAATAATATTTTTGTACATTTTCCTTAAAATGTGTATTTTATTTGCACAGTATTTATTGACCAAAAAACAAACAAACAAAAAAACACAAAAATAAGACACATGTTCCCTTAAAGGGGAAATTCATTCATATAAATAACATATTGGAATGCTGTGCATAACACAAATTGTATTCAATAGGTCTGTCTCCAAACCAAAACTATGCAAATGGTTGGACAACACAGGGAGTGAGTGAGAATTTCTTAGTTAGCATTGGTTTTGTTTGTCGGGATGATTATTATTCAGGATAATTACTTATTCAGGCTTTTTCACTTTTTCATTATTCACTTGTTCTTAAAGAGGTCATGTTATGATTCTCGTGGTTTGATGTTACATACTGTATATATGTGTGTGTGAAGTTGGGTGTCCATGTTATACATAGTCAGACCTCAAAGTCTGAGGTCAATGTGTTTTTGCATGCTGGCTGGTAGTGAAACTCCCATGTTTAAGTCTGGCCAATACGCTTCATTTTTTTAATTTTATAAACCTTGTTGTCAAGCTTTGGGCTCCTACACCTACCGGGTCCCGCCCACTATGCCACAGCTAATGTGAGAGGGTTTCTGCAGCGCTAACACTAGGCTGCAGCACCAGCACTAACCCAAACCGGTGCCAGCTCCTGGCTGCCATGGCAGCACTAGAACTAGCTGCTCACGGCAGCTGCGAGTGGAGATGTCAGCACCAGCCCAAGTACCACTGCAGACATGTCTTGCAGAAAGTGTGGAAAGCTGTGAAGGAAAACCATACTTCAAGCGATGTTTCTGGAATCTGGATATCCAAATATTGTTTTGTTTGTACAATATATATTTGGTTTTCAGTTTTAATATTCATATATTCTTTTTTTGTACTAAATGTAAGATATCAGTAATAATTTCACTGTTAAAATGTGGAAATACAGTCTATTTCTCAACCTGGCATCCCAGTCAGTCACCACAGCGAACGTGGAAACGAAAGCTGAGTCAGAAATATGCCATTAGAAACTGGTCTCCCACAGTGCCACAACTAGCATGAATGGAAATAGAGCAATAGACTGTTGGAGAGACACGACTAAAATCCACTCTGGCCCACATGCATAGTGCAAGCAAAACAGGGACAGCTACCCTAAACACTGCCTTTGCATACTGCTGTTATCCAGCCACTTAAACCCTAAATGAAGCATAATATGGACACTTACATTAGGCCCTTTTCTTAAATTCACTATGTCATGACCGATTCCAAACTGAACTAAGACCTCTGCACCTCGTATGCATCAGATCGGCAGTTCGAGCACTTGCTGAGTAGCAACATGTTTATATGTCCATTACATTTTCTGTTTATAGAGGAGAATAAAATGTGAAATCACTTCTGTCTGTGCCAACAGAAATTTCAGAATGTTTTTTCGGACTGCAGTACTCATGCCTTGACGTCATTTTTGTACAGGCGTGTTATTGTTTTCTCTCAAATATCGCTTTGGAGCTCAGCACGGTTTATTCGTGTTTACAATGGCTCTCATGAGCTCTGATGTAATTCGACTCTAAAAAACAGGTCCAGCAACACCTCGTTACTCGCTGAGGTAGCCCTGCTGTTGCCTTTGCCCCCTAACCCCTCAAGGTGCCCATTTCATGATGCAAACAGGACCCTCTATTTTTCAGAGCCACCCTCCAACAATGCTGCAGCCTGCCACTGACCTGTGCAGCTACCTCCCCTCCCTCTGTACATCAGTGTGCATTACATATAGCAAGTGCAAATTAGGTTACTGAGTAATATCCACAGAGCCAAGGCCTGTGGGTCTCCAGCCAGTGCTCATGGAGCATGTTTAAGGAAAACTGTTACTGAGCTGTTATTATCAGGGGTGGGATTAGAGGGGGATTTGGCTGGCCATAAATATATCACAGCTTCATTAAACATGGACAGCACTGGTGGGGGGAAATGACTGGGACAGGGGATTTGAGCAGGGTGTTGTGGGGGGACTATAAGTTTGGTGTTTAGGATGGGGTGGTAAGGGTGGGCGTCTGGACAAGGCTTAGCTAATTCTCTTATTCTGGACTTGAAGGGGGGTTGATAGGAACATTGCAAGGACTGAAAAGCCTTTCCATCTGAAAGCACTTCATTAAGGGCCGCCCCGCGCTGCAGCTTTGCCCCAGCTGCTCTGGGAAGGCATTAAACAGCTGAGGGTGAAAGCTGAGAGGCCCAAGCCAATTCAGCCCAAAGTGGAGCCTTGATTTGGGCAGTTTATGCTTCATCATCAGCCGCCAGGGTCTGAGCTTACCTCGCTGGTGAAGAGTCACAGTCAACTAAATTAGCTTAGATGTAGTTTAGGGATATTGTGCAAACAACCAGTTGTGAGTTTAGAAGGATTATTTTGTCTGGAACTATTCAGCCTGACAAAAAGAATAGTAAAAAAACTGAAAACTAATAAATAAAACAATCATCAATTTCAAACACATTTATAGAAACATTTTAAATCTATGTCCTAACATTTTGGACACTGATATTAGCGACAATTAATTTATTGCTTGGAATTTGGCAGTTCTACCTAACTTACAGTAGTCAGGACAATAAAAGGACTTTCTTGAAAAGAATCAATCAGTTAACCACTATATAAAGTTATGATAGAAAAGTAAGTCAGTTGGTGTTGGCGCAGTTCCTTGTCAAAGATAATATAAGCCTGTTTTCATTCCAAGGGCATCAGATAGTGGAGCTTTGTCAGGTCCTTTGTTGTTTCATACTGAAAATAAAGATAGCCCTTTGTGTCCATATGAGATGTACTGGGATGTCAGTCAGCTACAAACATAACCAAGGCAATATTTGATGCCTAGAGTGATGACATATTATATTAAGCCAAAGGTCTGTGTAGGGAGGAGGATGTATCAACAACACACAGTAGTTTCCCACATTATGAGATCTATAAGATATGATGGAGCATGATCATTAAGTGCTTTAAATGTGAGTAGATTTTAAATTATATTCTAGATTGTACAGGGAGCCAATAGAGAGAAGCTAATGTAGGAGTAATATGATCTCTCTTGTTAATTCAGAAGCCAGAACTCTGGCTGCAGCATTTTGGATTAACTGGATGCTCTTTAATGCGTTATTGGGACATCCTATCAGTAGTGAATTACATTAGCCTAGCCTAGAAGTAACAAAGGCATGGACTAGTTTTTCAGCATCACTTTGAGACAGGATTCTCCTAATTTAAGTGATATCCCTCAAGTGGAAGAAGGCGAGAAGGACGTTCTAGAAATTTCTTTTATGTAGGAGGTAAAGGAGATATCCTGGTCAAAGATAACTCAGAGATTCCTCACAGTAGTACTTGAGGTCGATGCTATGTCATCTAGGGTAGCAATATGATTTGATAACATGTCTCTGAGGTTTTTAGGCCCAAATAGAATAACCTCTGTCTTGTCTGAATTGAGGAGTAGAAAATTATATGACATGCAAGCCTTTATGTCTTTTAACATGCTTGAAGTTTGATTAATTATTGATTAAATCTGGTTTCATAGATAAATATAGCTGGGTGTCATCTGCGTAGTAATGGAATCGGTCCAAGCACAAAGCCCATGGAACTCCATAACTAACTTTTGTCTGCATGGAAGACTCCTTGTTAACATGAACAAACTCTCTGATAGATAAGATTTAAACCAGTCTATTGCTGTTCCTTTAATCTCAATGACATGTTCCAGTTTGTGTAATAAAATGTTATGATCTATAGTGTCGAAAGCAGCATTAAGAATGTAGAGATGCAGCAATAGACTAAACAGTACCTGTTTAATGGATCTGATCATTCTTTATTAGCCAAAAGAAGCCTGGGGTTGTTCTTATTTGCCTTAATTACTGAATATTATGAATATAATATGAATAATATGTGGTTCTAGCATCACGGAGGGGTTTTTATACGTTATTAAACTGTCTTTCCAGGCTAGGCAAGATTCATCTAAATTAGTGGAACGCCAACAGTATCAAGTATCATGTGCAGTGAGGCTGCAGCATTTTCAATAAGATAATAGACTTGTACTAGAGTAAAGTTAAGATGGCTGCTCTCCTCTGTGTTCGTACTTGGCATTGAATTAAAATTATGGAATTATTTCCTTAAATCTGATAACAGCATCTACTGTAGTGGATGTTTTCCTGAGTGCTATAACATCTATTATAGTAAATTCAATTGTTTTTTTTAAATGGTCAGCCATTATAGGAAGTATTTATTTTACTGTATCTTTTCACAGTATTCATTTCATCTTTTATAAACCCTGATATTCTGTGCATAAACTAAACCAAACCATGATGTTACAACTGGAATCAAATAGTGATGCCAACAAACGAACAAAGCGTGATTATCTGACACTGTGGGATGAAAACATGTTACATGTAATATTCACCTTTAAAACCATGTGGTGGTTTGACGTTGTGGTTAAATGGGACAATTTCGAATGTTGGCCATAACTGTGCCTCTCTTGTCCACTACAACATTATAACCATCAAGCCATTTTAATATTGTGGTTGAAAACTGGAGCTGATGTTTACTCCAGTGAGTTTGTCTAATCACTTACTCACAGCAAATATGAATTTCACAGCAGTGTGCTTTAGTCAAACATCCATATTCACTTTGTTGGTGCATACATTTCTCACAGTTGTTTAAGATGTATCTGTTCAACATAAAAACACTGTTAAAGAAAGATGTTAGTACTGTTACTACTGTTAGAACCTGCATATCATCTGTCAAAGGCCTCACACAAATGTACCACTGCAAATCATCTCTGTGCCAAAGCTGTATGGGGCCAGTACAGAGGTATTTACAGCAGGGAAAAACCACCGTAATAACACTGTAATATTATACTTACGCTCCTCATTTTTCTTTCAAAAAGCGCTTGTGTCATATTGGACTCCCTCCTACAAATAGGAATTGAGGGCATTGCACCGCAGCCGTTCTGTCTGGCTCCTGAACAGACGGTCCAAATGGAACCCAGGTTCTGTCTCTTTGCCCCAAAATGCAATGGTTGTTAAAAAGGAAAATCCATGAGACGAGAAGCTTGAATATCAGATTATCATCAAGTAGCACCAGATCCCCTGGTATTTTGTCAAAGATTTTGGTATTAAATCTCCGCTTCAAAGTGGCTAATTACACTAAGTCCTGATTTCATGGTCACAGCTGCACCGTATTACCAATCACAACAGCTCGACAGAGACTGCTGCAGTTTCTCCTCACAAGAAGATGCCGTGGCTTATCTCTGCTGGTATCGATGTCACCGAGACACTCAGCAGAACCATATGGACTGATAACTCCATCTCATCAGCAGCCTGCAGTCATCACAGGCTAGATCCAAAGTCCAGGGGTTTATCTCCAGTTTTTAACATCTGAGGTAAAAATATGGCATTGTTCAGCGCTTAACTCCAACCCTTTTCCTTACCTCTGTGATTAAGTTTTATGGCAAACAGTTCTTCTGGAGAGCATGCAAGAGTTCCACGAGGTGTCCACAGCTTTAATTTAAAGTGTCTACATGTTGCCGCTCACTTCACTTCAGCAATTCCAATAAGTCTGGTGTTGTGGTCACCAGAGGTGGGTAGAGTA
The DNA here is from genome assembly GCA_032362345.1 of Sandelia bainsii. Taxonomy (NCBI): domain Eukaryota; kingdom Metazoa; phylum Chordata; class Actinopteri; order Anabantiformes; family Anabantidae; genus Sandelia; species Sandelia bainsii. The sequence goes on from JAUMHL010000004.1 coordinate 20,505,807, forward strand.
GCCAAAAATTGTACTCAAGTAAGAGTAGCGTTACTTCAAATTAATATTACTCAAATAGAAGTAAAAACTAGTCATCCAAAAAGTTACTCAAGTAAGAGTAAAAAAGTATTCGGTGAAAAGAATACTCAAGTAGTGAGTAACTGTTTGATACTAATGTCTGATTTATTTTTTAGAAATGATGTAATCAGACAGACATAGAATATAAAATAATGTGCAAATTCTGGTATTTCTGAATAGTAAAATTATAAAAAATAGTAAAACTAAACATCTTTTAACATGACTGATTGGTGAAACAGTCGTGGTAGATCCACTGACAGCATTAGAGATGGGATTTATGGCATTTTGAAGGGAGTCAGATTGTCAAAAAAAACATTCAAAACACTGGCTCATTTTTATTTGTAAGAAGCCAGCCTGTGGTAACTCATTTTATGCAGGAAATAATGACTGGGAGGAATGGTAGAGTAAGATTTGGATCAGAATCATTCAAACTTAAACATCCCAACAATATATATTTTAGTAATGGGATATCTGAGTTTGAATTATTGTGAAATATTGATTATAATTTCATTTGACATGTGTGGACTAGATTTTAATGTCTGATCTGAATTCATACAAAATTTCAAGGTCTTTTTAACAGTACAGAAAAACTCTATATAATATAAAATATAATATTTTGTGAAAAATCTTTCAAGTGGTGTAAATGACATCAATACACTGTGTGAGCAATATGTAACTTGTTTAAGGTTTTTGCTTAGATCATTTAGGTGATGGCTTTTATTTTGTAAGTAAGTAAGAGTAGCGTTAATTCTTCACAAATCTACTCAAGTAAAAAGTAAAGTGCAGTAAAACTACTCTTAGAAGTACATTTTTTTCAAAAAGTTACTTAAGTAAATATAACAGAGTAAATGTAACTCATTACTACCCACCTCTGGTGGTCACTGATGGAGAAACAACCAACCAAAGCATTGTAGGCAGAATTAAGAATGGAGAGTTATCATACGTATACAATTACACAACAAAACTGGTACCAGTGATCAACATTATTAGTCCAAGAAGGATGAAGCCTAGTGAGAATCAGGCTTGAGGGCCATGCTAGAAAAGCACCACCCAAGCTCAGCTGCATCGAGCTCAGGTTGGATTTTAATATGCAGTCCAACCGACACTTGAGCCTGTAGCCCACATTTCAACCTAGTTTCTCTAACTTGTCTGTTTTTAATTATACATAATATCAAATACCTTCAAGTTGAATATAATATTATTTACTTATTTTAAGACCTGTACAATTCTGAATTTTTTTTACACTTTTGTGTACTGTACATTAAAAATAGTGACACAAAAATGAACTAAAATCATGATATAAAAGCACAGTTTTATCCCCATTTCTGAGAAATCTCCTTGTCCACGTAACTGCTGAATCCAGCTCTCTCTGAAGTCCTACTAAAAAGGGCTGGGACATTTTGGTTTGTCCACATGGGTGGTTCTGATCTATACAGATGTGGTAATATGGTGGTTATAGTTGTACTCAGATTGGAGTACAGTGTGTGTTTGTAATATTTGCATGACCTCTCCAATTACAAATACATGATCTGTTGACAATTAAGAATGCATTTACCTATAAATCAGAGTGAGACATTAGACAGAGTGTAACTTTAAGTTCATTGACTTTCACTAATTCCCTCTTGTTAAGTCTTCACAGCAGAGAATTACATCTTTCCGATTTATTCGTGTTTCATGAAAGTCTGACATTAACCAAGTTGTGTGTAAAGGCAGTCACACAAACACACACATTATCAAAGTCTCCAAACATCACTGCCAGTCCCTCTGCTGTGTGATGATCCATAATTTGCAGTGTAAACATAATACTCAGACAGTGGAGCTTTATGTGATCAGTGTCTAATTTAAAGTGACACACCAACTGCTCAAAGCACACAGCAATCATTCCACTTAGTTTCTCTTCTAACGACGTATGTCTGCTGCTAGCGTGCTGTGCGTTTAGAGTAGCAGGCACAATCAAGCTAATATTTCATCTTCAGTTACAAATGACTAATAATCATAGGCTCACATAGTGGAAATATTAAGCTCAGCTCCGCTCAGCTGAGCTGGGCTGTGGTCCACTACAGAGGCAGGATGCCACTGCGGTATAAAATATCTGATGGCATAAAAGGCAGTACGTGTCTGGAAGTGTCAGTCACCATCAAACTAAATACATCTGCTCACCTCAAGCTACTTCTGGTGTCACATTTAACACAAACAGAATCAAACTTCAGATTTTACTCTATAGTCAGATCCATAGAGACTTTTAAAAGCTAAGCTTTAAGCTTTAAATAATATTATGTTAATCAGGGATCAAGTACTTTACAAAAACTTTAATCTCATTCAGTGAGAAGAGATGCAGAGGCCAGACTGACCACACTCATAGAAGGGAGGCAAGTTAAAATATATTACACTGACATTTAAAAGCTTTTCTAGATCCAATAAACCATGAGTTAATATTGTGTTTATGTGTACTTGTTTGTTTAGTGTAAGAAATGTCAGCTTACCAGCTTTATGTATTCAGAAATAATAAGACATGGTGTAACTACCATTTTAACTCATAATAATAATCATAAGGAAATTGTAATAAGTGGTTGCAGCAATAATCTGCCTAATTTTGCTATTTTGCTACAGGATCCTAAAAATGTGAATAAACCTTAAATGTATGCACATTCATAATAATAATAATAATAATATTAATAATTTATGATATAATTTCTTTCAGTATTTACACAAATTGTAAAAACAACCCCAATTCCAGAAACGTTGGGACGCTGTGTAAAATGTACATAGAAACAGAATGCAATTCATTCATTCATTATTCATAATAGAACATAAAATATATGAAATGTTTAAACTGAGAAAGTGGACTATTTAAAAAAAGGTAATTTTGAAATTGATGGCAGCAAAACATCTTAGAAATGTTGGAACAGAGAGGAAAAGTAAGTGGTACTAACAAAGAAGAGCTAGAAGAACATTTTGAAACTAATGAGGTTAATTGGCAACAGATCAGTAACATGATTTGGTATAAAAAATCATTTTAGAGAGTTGGAGTCTCTCGGAATAAAGATGGACAGAGGTTCACCAATCTGTGAAAAGCTGCGTCTAAACTGTCAAACAATTTTAGAAATAATGTTCCTCAATGTAAAATTGCAAAGACTTAGAATCTTTCATCATTTACAGTAATAATATCATCAAAAGATTGAGAGAATCTCTGTGCGCACAAGGACGAAACTCAATAATGGAGTTACAGCTGGTTGTTGAGGAGGACTTAACCTCAAAACTGACACACAACTGAGTTGAAGGACACAGTCATTTTTTTGGAGGTTTCGCCTGCATCTCTTATAAAAATAAACCATATGTTTAATTCACTCGATGCCGGAGAGGATGTGTACGTGTGTGTGCACACGTTGTGCCCCTGATATGATCTGCTGACTCTACTTTCTGTGGAACCAGGACGCACTGAATCAAACCAAATGTGACTTTTATGCAGTTCCTGGTTTTCTGAGAGTTTGAGAAGTGATCTTACTATAAAGCGTTTCTTCTGTATTACTGAGATTTTGTTGTTGTAGCTCATCTAAGTGATTATTAGCCTCTCTTACTAACATCTTTAATTCATCTGGATCCAATTTGCTCTTGTGTTTACACTGGTCATTCTTCAAACCCATGACAGACACCAGTGAAACATGCTAAATCCTCATTTAAATACGACCGCCTCCACCGTGTTTGCACCTGTTGTCAATCACAGTGTTTCGTAGTACATCACCAGACAGTTATTTTCTTTTTCTTAGTAACCAGGAGCTACACTTCTTTTGAAGCACACTGAGGCCTTGACCATTTTCACCGACATCGACAGCATCTGTTACGATTGTGTGACTTGTGGCCACAGTTTTTAAGAAGGTGGTTCCAACATTATTATTATTATAAGAACAACTACTAATTCAGGCGGAACTTTAATTTTTTTTTTACTTTAAAAAAAAAGTAGACTTAACATCTAGAATGAAGTCTGAGCTAAGTATGTTCTGTAGGTCACACAATGAACACAAAGTTCACCTCAGTGTTGTCTTCGTCCTCTCCTGATTCATTTGTCCCTTCCTGGAAGAATGTGTGATCTTATTTTCAGTAGTCAAAAAAATACCAAAAACTTGAAAACAACTTTGAGATTCTTTTCAATTAAATTCAATTCAATTTTATTTGTATAGCGCCAAATCACAACATCAGTCATCTCAAGGCACTTTACAGTGTAAGGTTTA
>JAUMHL010000004.1:20512844-20526391 GCA_032362345.1 Sandelia bainsii
GTAGTGTGAACTTTTTACGTTTTCCATAAATTTCACCCGAAAGACAAATATCCCTAACTTTTTGTGAGTAGTGTATAGTACTGATTCTTCTTCATACTCACAAATCCAAACAGTTCTTCTTGTGCTGAAGATTCTGTCCTAGACCCCTAAGCACAGCAGTGATGCACTGTGTGTTGATCATGGCCATCATTACAGTTGCTGGTGTTAATGTCGTGGCACTAAACACAAACACTACAACACAGTATTAGTGACTGATTAAGATGTCATTCAGTGTTGCTCAGGTCAGCAGATCTTTGAACACATTTCTTGAATCAAGTAAGCCCCCCCCACCCCCCAAACAAACACATGCACACACACCTGGATGTAGTTAGAACTGGGGAAGACCGGGTCCATTAGTTCATTGCTGTCCATCACAGTGGAACTAAGTGTCGTCCACCAGACACACGGCTGATCCAGTTACAAGTGTACATAAAAAAAGCAACGTTCATTTTTGGTCCACATGTTCAACTGTTATCAGGGAGGTGTAGGATGGGGGGGGGGGTGGACTGCTCATTTGCAATTGTCCCAGAATGCCAGGCAGCTTTGAAGTTGAAGAACAAGACATGGGGAGGCAGAGGGGGTAAGCTGTGTTTGTGCTGTGCTGACTGACAGACACTGTAGCACTAACTGGGGACATCAGCTCTGCAGGTCACAAAGTTTTTTTTTCAGGAGGAAACAAAAACCCCACCCACCACCGCCACCCTCATCATTCCCCTAGCACATTTATCCAAGGCCCCTTTTGTTTTTACAGTGCAGAATAAATGGCTCATGTTACACAGCACTAGTCTGCACATTATCAACACAGGCAATAAGTCACCATTAAGCCTGCTCAGTCCCACACAGCACACTCCTGACCCTCCGCTGCACACCACCAGCTTGACCTGATTCATTCAGCTGACAGTATCACTGAGAAACTGTTATGTTCCGTCCACTGACAGTTTAAAATTAGTCATTTTACAATTACAAACACTTTCAATCGATGCTTTTAAACGATCATTAAACAGCTTTGTCAAAGTGTTTCTCAGTCAAGAGCACAGTTATGGATGAGTTTAGTTTAGTTTATTAATTTTACTGATAAAATAAATATAACAGCAGAAAAAAAGAAAAAAGAAAAAATGGCACTGGAGAGATCAACAAGCTATAGGGTGACACCATGGACCTCCTCAAATGTATGTACAAAACTCAGTCCAACAAAACACAAGAAAGCATCAATCAGACAAAAACGCAAAATGAAAGAAGCAGAAATCTACTCAAAGTGTCCATGGACAGGACAATGAACCCTGAACCCTTGGTGCCTAAAATGTAGCTGCCTGTGCACCAGAAATTCAATGAAAAACCAGAGGTCATAAGCAAAATGCTACAAAGACAATTAGCTTAAAGCAAAATATGCATTGTTACATGTCTATCAAAAGAATAATATGCTTTTTTAAGTGGAGCAGAAAATTCTTTGGAGTTTGAGAAATTGTCCAATCTTACAAATAATTTTTGCACAACATGAAACCTATGAAGCTATATATATTAGCTCCACAATATTACCATAAATCGAATATTATACTTCTCCCCCTTAAATACGATGAAATTCAACTTTTTAATATTTTATGAAAGTTGTTGAGTTGAAACCATCTTACAACATTTGAGCATTCATATTTTTTTAGTTTTTTCATCAATTTACAAATCAATGAAAAATCATTAATATAAATAATAATCAGGGTCCGAAAGTAGACCCTTGTGGTACACCACAAATAATGTGAACTGTAAAAGCTTGATCTGCTACAACATGCTGCTCTCTTTCACTCATATAGTTGATTAACCATATACCATGAAAACCATATCACTTTATCACGTTACCTAACAAAATATCACAATTAATGGTGTCAATAGTTCTGGACAAAGATTCTGAGTGCAAATTTTTTTTGTCATTTATTGCTTGCTTTTCTGTATTTTATCTAAAAGTTGTAAAAGAGTCAACAATGCTGTTGAATATTCTCCATTTGTACAGAATCTGCCTGACGGATGGACTCCAATCCTTCCCAGCCTGGTTAACTCTTTTCAGAAATCTCCTTTGTGTGAGCCATAACTTACTGCTACAAACCCGTGTTGTCAATATCAGACTTTAATAGCAAAGATGCAGATTTCTCTTCTTTAAATAAGGCAGGACCTCCCAGACATACGTTTTCTACCGTACTTTCATTAGCGCTGACAGTGTGCCTTTCCTGTGCAGTATTTATTATGAAACAAAAAACAATTACATTTGTCAGTTTCAGCATTTGATACTTGTTACTATTTCTAATCAATGTTTTGCAAATCACTTCATTCTGTTCTTATATATATATAAGTATATACACAGTATTTTGGTTGTGGCATCAACACTCACAGCTCACTCTCTGCACTATAGGTAACTAACATATTGTTACATATAGAATATACAGTGTAGCTCTGACTCTCGCTGCTTTAGAGGTTGACAACCTGCTTTCTGCTTCCCCTGCTCCTCCACCTGCAAACTGTCCCTGTTCACCTCATCAAGCCAGAGTCCTTACAACCTGATCCATGCAGCAGTATGAGCAGATTAGCAAACAGCTGCTGACCTGTCACATCTCAGCACACTTTAATTCCATCAGTCATGCAGGAGGATAATCTTTAGGACCTCTTGGTTAAATGGAGTTGAATGTCCACATACATGAATAATAATGAATAAAGATCTAATGAACATTGCCTGCAGCAGTTTAAGTGAGTTGACTGTAAGTTTGAGACCGAGTGAACCTGCTGTTTGGTCCCCAGCGCCCACTAAAGCTGCTGTGGTGTACAGTCAGCAGGCACCTCAGACCGAGCCAATATAGTGGGTGCTGCTGACGAGCATCAGACCCGGCTGCAGACTGGACGAGCGGAGCGTATGATGGGCAGGCTGCGCTCAAACGGAGCTGAAAGAGTGAAACCAGCTCTGTCAGGATGAGATGAAACAATATCCGCACATATGCTAAACCTTAATCCAGGACTCAAAGTATTCAGACACCTGGTGGTGTGTTGTGTTTGTTTCACAAACTGTTTTATCTCAGAAAAATTTTGTTTTAGGATGGCTTAGTGTGATGGTGTGGCCCTGCTGTGCTAAATAACAATCCCCAGAAAAGATGTGACTTTTTCTAAAAAGCAATAAAAATGTAAATCTGTGATTAGTTTCTTCACTTGAACCTTTATCTGTCAGAAGTACTAAGAAAAGATTTTCAGATTAATTTTATGCTGTAAATATGAGCAAAAGAATGATTCTGTGATGAGCAGGTTAACTGGTAACAGCTGAAAGCATCATGACTGGGCATAAAAGGAACATCCACCAGAGGCTCAGTCTTTGCAAAAAGACTGTGAAGACATAGTTTAGTTATTTTACAGAGCTCATTTTGTCATCATTTGAGTGATGAGATGGTTGTTTCACTTCAGCATGTGTTGTCTTGGGCTAATGCAGCTCGGATTTTGAGATTGGATTCATAATGTCTAGTTGTTCAAGATGCACGTTTGTTTTTTTTTGCCAATTTTTAAGGCAGCACAGACAAAAAGTCCTCAAAGGAAAAGCTACAAGATCGAACTTGAATGAAGTTTTAATAGCTGAGAACTGTGAACCCACACAAAGGCTGATGTATATCTGCTGATATAGCAGGTTGTCCATGAACCACAGGGCAGGTGGTTCAATTCCAGGCTCCTACTGGCCACATGTTGAACTGCACTTGGACAAGACACTAAAGCTCTAAACTTATTTGGATGAGAAAACAAATGAGAACTGTGAAATTATGACATCTGGGATTTGTGTCTGGTACGTGTCATTCATCAACTGGGTAACAGAAGTTTAAGTATATCATCAAATTTGAGAGATTCTGGCCAGTTAACACATCCTGTATCAGAAACTCCTTCAGTCTCACTAGGCTCTAAGAAGTCACAGAAGCCTCTCCGCTCATATTCTCATCTTATCTGCAAACAGTCAATGAAGCTCACAGGACCCACAGTGAATGACCATACCATTACTTTTATTGTAGATATACTGGGCTACAATTATAAAAAAAAAAAGAAAAAAAAAAAAAATCTAAACAAAATTAAAGGTATTTGTGATCCATAAGGTGCAGACCGCAAACCACTGCAGCACGGTATTACAGTATGAGTGAAGAGTTCAATTTCTTTCCCAAAGTCCCTTAAACATTTGCTGCAGGTTGTGATGGCCCATAATGAGAACAGTCCGTCACTCGTTCCGTTTAGCTCCACTCTGCTGGTGTTCTGCTGCTCGGTGAACAGTCAGTGCTCCGTGCTGGCTTTATGAGGCCGAGATCTCTCCCTGTCCCGCTTCCTGCTTGTTTGAATCAGGCATTTCAGCTCTCTCTCTTATTGTTAACATCGCTCACATTTTCTGACCAGATCTTAAAGGAAAAATCCACCTTAAAACAAGAGGAACTGTAAAAGTCCTCCAAGAGCTTCAGAATGAAAGTGGATGTAACTAAGACACTTTTAGACAAAAGTCAACAGAAAACGTCATAAAGTAACTTTTTAGAAGTTGACAGCCCTGATGCACATTTGCTACAGAAAGAAGAAATAAAAACACAAACGCACTAGATGACAGGAATTCATTCAAGTGAATACAGGCAAGTGCAAAGGGACAAAAGCATGACTGTCTCAAAGAGGTCTTCTTCATTATAGCCTACAGAAACTCAGACAGTCTATTACAAAGTCCACATTCTTCAGTAAACTACAGAGTGAAAATACTGTACTTATCACTGCACTGCATTTATCTGACAGCTACAGTTACTTCCAGATTAAGTTTTTACATTAAAAAACATCTGACAAGCCTAAATCACAATGTGTTATTTCTAATACCCCACCAAAGAGCCTTTTCTAAACTGATCTGACAGTTGACAGAGCCACGTCAGACGTAAGAAATGAAACGTGTGTATCCAAACTTTCATTCTATGACTCCTCAGACTTATCTTTTGGCCCCCAGGTTGGGAACCACTGGACTTAACTATATGAATTTGTTACAACTAGCTGGACGAACGCAGCAGTGTTATCATAACGTTATATATGATATCAGCGACGGGGGTCATTTTTTTTTAGCAGAACCAGTACTACTTTTGATACTTTTAGTACTTCTTGTTGATGATAGTGCCGCTACCATCTGGTGTGTCATCTGTGTCACATGCTTCCTTGTGTAGATTGTTAACGTCTGGAGGATAAAAAAAAAAATTGCCACTAGGGGACAGACTACAGCCTGATCATCCCTGACTGACTATGGAATTTCATCTCCGTCAGCTACCGTTTTTCCACAACATCAACAGAACCCAAAGTGGCACTTGAAGAGGTTTGCATTAAGATCACAGCAGCAATAGACAGGATCACAGCAAGTGCTCATGTTGCTTTACTTAAAGAAAAAGAAGGTGCCTCAACCAAAATACTGACTTGAAGGAGGTGAATATGTTTGACAAAGACGTTTTTCTGCTCATTTATATCAAAGAGTCCTAATTACATCCACAGTGAAACAATGCATTAAAATCAAATATTAAATACAAGCAGCGTGGATAGTTTTTACAGACACTGAAATGTGACTACACTGTTTCTCAGACTGAGAAAGAGCAAAGGGCTTCCTTCTCAAGTGGCCTCGAGTCAAAATCTCATCCAAGAGGCAGATCAAATTTAGTCTTTACATAATCAAACTGTGTTGCAAGTTCCTATCACCTGGAAACAGGTGGATTTTGATACTCAGCCACAGTTGGAAGCCCTTTTTACAATGTTCACTTAACTCATTTCATTCCTCTGATATTTAAACACAACCCATGTGTCCTCATTTTAAACTACCCTCCCTCACTGGAGTGACAAGCAGGCGCTACTGTGTCACATGTTTGAATCCATATGTCAAATCCGTAATATTTCCCCACATGAGACTGATGGTGTGACATCATCATATCTGTGTGACAGATAGAACAACCGGGTGAGAATGCCCATCCTGCACACAAGGCACAGTCTCTTGCACTTGATCACTGAGAAGTTCACATTTTAACACTTTTAAAAAAATGCAAAGTGATGGTTTGATTTTTTTGTAAAAAGCCCCAGCTGACAGGGATTCACCACCTGGTGTGGACAAGTGCAAACACTGCTACAACGACTAATAACACTTCATTATGATCTATGGAAAAGTAGAGGAGCAAGTTTGAGTGGATTTTTCCTTTAAGTTCCCAATAAAGGGGCTGGGGGAGGTTTGCTCTGTAGACCAGGAGTAGAAAGAGGCTGGGAGCATTGCTGGGACGACGTCCGTGTCAAAGTAGTCAGAAGAGAATTCAACCATGAGTGTCAGTTTTTCATTCGAGTCGTGACTGGACTTAGCTGTTTAAGGCAGGACGTCACTTTACAACGTGTCCACACATTTTAGCCCCAGATAACAGAGGTGGGGGTTTTTTTCAGTGTATTTATCAGATGATAATTTACAGGCACATTTTGTCTCCCCCCTCCCAAAGCCCCTTATTCTGGTTTGTGTTATACCAGCAATAGAAACAGCAGCAAAGCCTGAACCATAAGTTAGTCCTCTTAATGTTACGGCATCATATATACACGTCTTTGTTTTTTTCCTCCATCGTTCACTCCCTTTCACGCTCTGACATGAGGTAAAGTATGGCGCCCAAGTGCAATGCTCAATTGTGCTACATGTACAAAAAGAAAAGAAAAAAAACTTTAATCTGCCAGTACGAGAACACGTAGTCCGCTGTGAAGAACCAGGACTAACTCAGCTTCCACTGTCCCACACACACATCTCCCTCCTCAAATAAAAAGACAAACATACGAGGCGAGGCTGTTGGACTCTGATACCGCCTGTGGCTGACAACATTATTGTGAACCTTATTTTCAATGGTCACAAACACAAATAGAGTGGGCGTGGCACAATGAGTGATTTCACATTCTTTACTTTTTCTTCCGTTCAGTAAACCCCTCCCTGTCTTCCTCTCGGTTTTTAAAGAACCAGAACAAGTCAAAATAGCTGTGTGTGTGTGTTTGTATCTCAGACTGACATGTTGGAGGGTGTGAAACTGGAAAACCACACACACTCTAAATCTAAAGCCTGACAGTGTCTCTGTCTAATGGGTAAAATCAAAAAACACAGGCCAGCTAGACTACAGAGGGTCAGACAGCTGCTTGACAAATAACGACAGATTGCACTCACAGGTTGGACAAAGATGAGCTGAACTAATTCACATGAGAACTGAAGGATTTCACACTTAGATATCCACACGGTCATCTGCAGGACTCACAATATGGCACCCTAAGACATCTGAGAGCAACACAGCTGCCAGCAGACGACAACGGTGAACACATCAGTCTGAGAAAAGAACTGATCAACAGCAACAACACAGAAACCTACAGCATGTATTTGAATGCAGGCGCTATTACGTCAAATATAGATGTATTGTATTGCAGTGTTTTGCTCCAGTTAGCTTAAGTTTCACTGTGCCAACCTGACAGCAGGACTTCCAGAAACAGGACTCAAACTGTGACTTGGTTTTAACTTTGTGCACTAATCTGAATCATGTGAGCACAATATCAAATGAATTAATCAAGACTTTAAAACTAAACTCTAACCCAACACGACGGAGCCCTGAGTAACAGGCCTTAAAGGGCGATCGCACCAATTTTTAACTTGCTTCCTGTAGTTAATCGTAGAAAATTTCACTCTGTCCTCTCTATATAAAATATTTCTCTGCCTTTATTTGAAAAACTCCTCCAGACGACATAATCAGCTCTGAGGTCGTCATCTGGTTGGTTATACTACGAATGTTGTAGCCTGGGTAAAACTAAACCTCCAGATGACATCACATGAACTTATGAAATATGTTCTTTTTAAGTTTAATACCATTCATAAACAAGTTAAAACTATAGGAGGCAAGTTGAAAATTGGTGAAGTCGCCCTTTAAAGCAGCATAAAAAAATTTTTTCTTCTAAATAATTGGTCAAACGAAGGTGTGTAACGTGAAAGAGGTAACTCACAGTGATAAATTCAGTTCTGTCAGTACATTTGTTCTTACCGCCTGTAGATTCTGCTCTGAACGAGATCGTTTCCAGCTGCGGCAGACTACAAAATAAATAAATTAAAATGATTTAAGCTCCTCCATCATTTACTGATATATTAAGTATAACAAATATATCTGGAGTTAATGAGATAGCCAAAAACTTTTCAGATTGTGATCGGAGACATTTGGACCAGTGTTAGCATTTCTTGACTCTGGCCCTGTATTGTGAGCTCAGCCGCTGTTGGGTGAGTTCATTTCAGGTTTTTTTTTTAGGGGCACCATCAAATTTTGATCAATTCATTCACAAAACGAGTCCCCCCGACCCCTGTGTAATCAATATCCAGTTTGATTCCAATTATTCAGCTGTGGCCTACACTGACACCAACATCCCACAGAGAAGGCACAGAGGGGAGGTCAGCTCAATGAAACCTGTCTACGTGCTCTGTGCGACACAGACAGCACAGATATCACAGTAAAAAGACCACACCATGACTTAATGTACTGAACTGCAGTCTTGCCCTTTGAGGTAGAAGCACCTGTGGGTGAGATTATGTGACTGAATTAGCTGTACTAACACAGTTCAGGAAGCACACAGGTTTAGGTCTCTGCTAACACTTACTTATGAAGATAAGTGCCCTCGTCCTGTGAGTGCAATCTGATTAACTCTACAGGCACCGATCCTCATCTCATCAGTTAATACTCTGTTTTTATCCAGGATTCAAAAGCAACTGATCAAACTAAAATCAAATCAGTCAGGCTTATGTGCAGAGAATACACTTTCTACCCTGCCCCCACCCAAAAAAAGTGTCACCCTCAAGTAGACACAGCTTGTCTCTACAGCTTGATGGCTGACGAACAGGAAAACCAAATCAAACAGATTTCCAAAAAAAAATTTAAAAAAAATTAAAAAGTCAAATAAAGAGGTATTATAGTTACAGTGCAAAAAAGATGAGAAATTCAAGCTTAATACAAAAACATAGCACCAAACAAAAAAGTAAAATAAAATAAAGACAAGAAAATGCATGCAATTAACTGAGGTATTCAAGTGAAAATGGGCTTATCAATGAGAGATTTAAAAAACCAAACAAAAAAAAAACATTTAGCTAGAAGCAAAATTTTGCTGAACAGAAAGGCTGGTATCCTTATCCGCAGGAACTGACTTCAACCTCATAGTGTCACATCTGCTATAGCTTTGGTAGGTACGGGATGTGAGGAACACTAGTGCGTTGAAATGAATTTGCCTTTTTGCCCCCCCCCCCCCCCCCCCACAAAGACTGTTTTTGAAAAGATTGTGTGTCCTTGTATCCATGAATATCCAATTAGTAGAAAAGTCTGCAGCATATTGTACGTATGATATGTCTTTCTCTTCTTCTATCAAAACTGGATGACTCGCTCCATGGAAAGACATTTAGTGCGAAAGAAGGACTAATTTGATTCCATCCATTCTTGGTATCAAAACACGTTAAACCTAATCACCAAGATAATGCCATAAACATCTAATGTTGCTCTCACGCGATCTAGATATATCCATAGATTTAGAACATTTAGAGAAACCATCCAGGTTTATACATAAGCTACAACAACATGCAACCTCAAGCGCGCTTAAAAACTATTTTAAATTACAGTAACTGGGAATGTTGGAATTCCTATCCGTGTCGCAGGATATGAGGGTGAGCCTTAGCATCTAAGGCCAAAAATATCATTCTTGTCTTTTATATTTTTTTCTATATATTTATACACTTTGCTACAAATATGATTTTGGTGTCAATGTGACCACATAATTCTCAAAATAACAGACCCTAATGGAATAAGTGCAAAAATGATTAAGAATACCATTTCAAGACAGATTTCAGACAGAAGTGCCACCAGGTGTTTGCTCCTGTGGTGTCTGTTAGCCACGTCTGCTGTTAGCGTTTTCAAAACCGCTTCGAAACTGACTGGCACTAGTGCACAGGCTGAGGAGTTTAGCGTTTTTTGTTTTAATTTCTTCTTCCTACATACTTTGATTTACACCTCTGATTGAACTATGTACAATCTAATACTACACAATAAGCATAAACCTCATCTCACTGACACAGAGGTTATCAAAGTAAAAAAAAACAACAACAACTGAGAAACGGACATTACGACCTGACCTTTTTAAACACTTGCTAAACGTTAATAAAGCACTCATGTGATTACACAAAGCAGAGGGGGAAAGTAAAGATTGTGTTTGCGCAAAAAAACAACAAAAAAGGTAAAATATTTGATGTGAAATCTGTGAGATCAGTCTGCTTCTTCTGTTGCATCTCCACAGGGTGTTCCCTGGCTGCCTCGGCTGTGCCATCGCAGGCTGAAGATACAGGGCTAGCATCGTGCTGTGTTGGGAAACTGACGTTTGCTTTTTCTCCGTTAGCGACAATAGCTTAGGTGCTAATGCTCAGAGCTCAGAGGAGGAGCTCAGTTGTTGTGGACCTGAGGTTGATTGGCTTTGAGGCTGCGCAGAGCTCGTCGTGCCGCTGCCGACTTGGCGATCCGGTAGCTGCGGCCAACTCCTTTAAACTTGCCTTTACCGACGACCTCCACCGTCACACGAACCTTCCCATCGTACGTTCTCTCTGCAGGGCTGCAAGTACAGGACAGGTAAGACGCTCTAGTGGTTTTGATTTTCATAAATTGATATTAAAAAATTCATCAGATAAAAATGTAAAACTAGTGGAGGAAAAAAAACAGTCAATCATGCATTTTGTTTGTAAGAGGCTTTTTTCTGACCTGTAACAAATGTATTGTACATAAGTCACATTGTGTAGTGTTGCAACTTCATAATCACTGTGATTGCTGAAGTGTTTCTTTCAAAGCTTCAACTTCAAGTGACGCATCAAGATCTTCAGGCCTTATATGAACTTAACAACCACTCAACTACCAACATGTCCTCAAGAACAATTATGCTTCTATTCAGTTTTTTTCTAAATGTTTTACTTTTTGAAAATAAAACTGAAACTGAAAGTGTAAAACTACTGTAACTTTGCTCCACGCCCAAGTTAACCAGCGTTTGCTGTCTTTTTCGGTATTCCTCCTTTTTCCTGGAAATTATTTAAAGTGTTTCTGTTAAAAAAATAAACTCTGTGCTGATAAAAGGGCTCAACATAGACGTCATTCCACACTATGTTTTATTGGTTATTGTTCTTTTTCCAACCTTTATTGGTTTAGTTATATTTGAATACTAACCACGTTTGAGAATTTGTAACCATGTAAAGTTCACTGATGCACTTGTACAATAAATAATTGTACTGGATTTGATGTAACTGACATTAGAAATGTCTTAACAATAACAATCAGTTAATTACCACCAGTCTAGTCTTATGACTGATCTGCGTCTTAAGGAGAAAATCATCATCTACTTATATCATATCATAAACAAACAGATAAAGAAACAAATCTGCTACCTGAACTTGGCAGTTTCTGGCTCCATCTCGAGCAGCTCCCTCACAGGAGAGCGTGGCACGTTGGCAGAGAATTTCTCTGTTAGTGGTAGGGGACAAAAGAGAAGAGCATCATTAACATTCAGTTCTTCAACATGTCAACACTAAAATCCTCAATGGCTTCATTACATCGAGTGTTCAACAAGCATGACAATATTTTGCTCGTCACTGCTCACCTATAAGGGGCCTCATCATTGGATAATACACCTGCCACACCGTCTCCAGTGACATCTTGCTGTCCATGTAGATTGCTCCAGCTAGTGACTCAAAGATATCCCCCATGGCCTTGGGGACCTCGATGTCCTCCTCCTTCTCCTCATCTTCTTCAGAGCGTCGCAGCTGGTACAAAAAAAACCCACAAATGATTTTTAAACATTTCATATATCAAGATCACGGTAAATGACTGATGAATATGGAGTTAGAGTATAAAATCCAGAAATGTCCAGAATCAAAAGACAATCCTAGCATATGAAACATTTTGCTGATGTGAGTGCCTCTCAGTTGATAAGCTTGAACAACTTCAAATCCTTTACTCTTAGTATTTCTTTTACCTCTCTTTGTGATTAGCAAAGATCAGTGTACAAAACATTCAGGAAACAGGTGCAGACTTTGCCTTTTAGCAGTAAAATAAATAGTGACGTTTTGCTCAGCTACTTGAATTCTGTTGTCGTTTGTTAAAAGTCAAAATAGTTAAAAGATGATCTGTCATAGCAGCTATCTTTTTAATATATCTCAGTGTATGAAATCACTGTTTAGCATTTTTGCAATATCTAAGTGGAGTCATGGCAACTGGCAACAGTCGCTTCTTAAGAAACATTTTGATCTAACAAGAAGTCCAGTTGCCATAACTCAAATTCCAGACAACCACACCTGAATGCAATACACAAGCAAATGCAGAATCCAGAAAACGTTTTTGACTTATGCAAGCAATTTACAGTCCAGTGACCGCCACGTTTGAGTCCGGTATCCATCCATGGCAAAGGCAGTCCACAGTGCCAGTGCACATGTGCCTGAAAAGTTGCTCGTTTCATGCACTGAAGGTATGTAACGTTTCTTTCAAGTCACTGATACGGTCTGTGTGAAGCACGTTCACGAGCGTTTTATTTATTTTTTCACCTTTCCATGTTGTTCAGACAAATAGAACAAACAAAGCAGCTCTTATCTTTGCTGTTGCTGCCGTCCAGAGTCGCCATCACCTTTTGGAGTCCGCATGTCTCCAAGTTGAAGTATGAACAGGAACTTGTACGAAGGGCAGGCACAAAGTATGAATTGGCCTCCAGCAGCTTCATAATGTTAATGATGAAGTGAGCTGTGGAGTTGTACCATATAGTGGCAGCACATATTTGCAGTATATTTTTGTATGTGCCTGCTGCCTAAGGCATAAAAGTACTTCTCAAGCAGAATGAGTAGATCTGGTGCCAAGATAGCCATTTCCAGGCTAATTAAATAAATCCAACTGCATTTTCTCCTCAGTATTGAAATCAATAGAATATGAAACAGATTGATAGAAGCTGACTACCTTGTTATTCAGGCAGATCTCTTTGGAATGCTCACTATTATTTGAGGGGGAAAAACTACAACAGGAAAGATTAGGTTTCGTCCTGTAGGGCTGTTGTTCAGTACTGATGCTAGCTGTGTTCTTGGTAGAGACAAGACTTACCTCAGAGTCCATGCCTTGCATCTCGTTCTTTTCCAGCTGAAACTGTACAAAGTCATCAATGACGTGGAAAAGCTCAGGTGAGATGGCCTTGAAGTACTTGTGGTAGTCGTACTTGACAGCCAGAGAGGCAAAGATGGTGTTGTTGACGAGTGCTGAGCGCAGGTCGGTCAGCACACCGGGTGAATGCTGCCGCGGGTCTTCGTAAAGGTGCTTTGTTATGAGGTAGTCTAGAATTGCATCGCCAAGGAACTCCAGCCGCTGGTAACAATCTGAAGAGGAGGGAAAAAAACAATGTCCTGCTAATACTGGTTCACTAAACCACAATGCTTTTTCTTACGTGGCGACAAAAACAAATCCATTCAA
>JAUMHL010000004.1:20526491-20543674 GCA_032362345.1 Sandelia bainsii
CTTAAATGCCCTACTTTCATGATATAATATCACTGTAGTGTGAACTTTTTAAGTTTTCCATAAATTTCACCCGAAAGACAAATATCCCTAACTTTTTGTGAGTAGTGTATATCAATCAAGCTATATTTTTGACATACAGTTAGGTCAGTGAGTATTTGAACAATGACACAGCTATACATGCCCATGCTACAACACTGCCTCCACCATGTTTGACACATGATGTTGGTATCCTTTGGATCATGGGCTGTTTCCTTTCCTTCTCCATACGTTTCTCTTCCGTCTGATAGACGGTTAACTTGGTTTCATCTGTCAATCTGACTACAGAACATGGGAGGCTTTTTTAAATGTTTTCCGGCAAAGTCTAATCTGGCTTTTCTGTTCTTGAATGTTACCAGAGGTTTGTGCCTTGTTGTAAACCGTCTGTATTTACATTCATGACGGTGTCTCTTGATTGGACATTTTTGACATGATACATCTACTTTCTCCACAATTCTTTACTTCTATTGATGTTGTAAAAGGTTTTTTGGAGGACTCTGTTATCATCCACTTTGGTTGTCTTGCGTGATGTTGTTGAGCTCACCAATACTTGCTTTCTTTTTAAGAATGTACCAAAGTTGGCCACACCTTTTTTACCAGTTTTTTACCATCTCTTATGTTTTTTTTCAGCTTAATGACATGCTAGTGTTAGTTATAGGCATTATCTGGAGGGTAGTGGTTATCATAGTGAATTTAATCCAGTTTAAAAATGAAGTAAAATTCAGCCAAAGAAGCTGAAGAGGAATCCATGCTGTGTAACAGTCATATGTGAATGTGAAGACTGAGATTGCAGTCTCTTCTTGCGTTCACACTAACGTGTTATAGTAATGACTGATTGGACATATGTAATAACGTCAGAAAAGACACGTCCATCCGGGATTTTCAACCTCTTCTCTAGAAATAACATTCTTAGATGAATGTGCACCAATCTGTGAAGTCAATTAAAATGTTATTCTTGAATCTAGAAGAAATAGTTTGTGTGGTGAAACACACAAACGCAGAAACACACACAAACACACTGAGTGGCATTCTGACCTGTAATGGTGTTGTAATGGTAGGAAGCGTGGGTGAAGGCCTGCAGGAGGTAAGCCTTGTTCTGAAAGGTGTAGTTGATTTTCCTTTCGAAGTTCTCGAAGCCAGAAATGAGGTGGTTGAGAGTTCGCTCTGCGTCTGGATGGTCCAGCATGCAGCGGGGCGGGATCTTCAGCCAACCGTAGCACATGTCGCTGACTGTGGTCTGACCAATTGGAATCACTGCTCCTGACAAAGTCCCTCTCTCCAACGGTAATACCTGTTATAACAAAATAAATAAAAATTTAACTCATTTCTACTGTAATACCCCTTTTGTAAGAAGTACTCAGTTTGTATTAACACAGCACCATCATATCACCTGTATTCATTAAGTTGCTCTTTACACAGTAAATTGTGCTGTATTCTGACTCAATGCGTCACTGCTGATTCACACAGTAATGAAACACAATAGTGTGGGTCCCTAGCGCACCTTGAGGCCCAGTGAGCAGAGGAACATCTGGGCAGCTCTCTCCCCACAGCTGGTCAGGTAGCACCCCAGCAGAGCCTCCACACAGTCAGCGATGCTCTTGTCTGCAATGCACTGCTCTGTGTGCAGGTCATAGGAGATCGACTGCTTGCCAAGCTCCGCGCCGCAGTTCTCCTCCGACGGATTCCAAAACCCCACCACAAAGTCATCCTCCTCTCCGGCCTTACTGGGGTCCAGGTAACACATGGCGTCCCACGAGCTGTAGTCAAACTCCTCTGCCGAGGGCCCAGTGGGAGTCGGCTCCAAGGGGTAGTGGGCTGTGGTTGGATGAAGGGGCTTCCTGGGGGCCTTCCATTCGTAAGGAGAGTCCATGGCGGGAGAGGCACCCGAGGCTGGGTTCAGAGAGGGAGGGAAGACGCTCAGAGAGATCTTCTTACCAAACGCACCAGATCCCAACAGCATGTTGTCGATAAACTTTATGTGCTCCTTGTAGTACTCCAGATCGTCCTCCATGTTGACCTCGTCCTTGGGCTCATCCTTGAGCATCAGCTCACCGTCCTCGTCCACCTCTTCACCCTCATCGTCGTCATCATGATAGTCGTTCACAGATCCCCCATTGGCCAGAAGCTCCTCTTTGGCCTGGATGTTGGACACATACAGGAAGGAGAGCAGAGCTCGAGTAAAACAAGTAGTTGTGGTTGAGGACTAACCCAAAGAGTTATTTGTAGGTATGGAGATGAAAATTATCCCATTAAAATTTACCTCCCTGTGGCAAGAGAAATACGTTAAAACTGTGACTAAACCTCAAGCACGTTACTGTGTTCAACAGGAATTTGCAGTGTGTGAAGTGTCAAATCAAACCCATGAGTCAGAGACAAGCTACAAAAATTGCAAATACATTTGCTCACATATGTGTAGAAATATAGAAATGCCCATCGTTCATCATCTTCAACTTAATGGTTTAGAAGCATGGAAAATTAGGTGACCCAGATTTAGACAGATTGTATTTTGCCTCCTAACCAGGGACAGTGGAGGTCACTAACACAATACACAGTGACTTAGAATACAATGCCTTTAAAAGGTGCTCACTTCCCTTGGAAGTTTTCACCTTTTATGTTTTTACAACATTGAACCACAGTTGATTTAATTAGACTTTTTGACCAAAATTTACAAAAAACTTAATATTATATAGATATAAAACTGAAATTAAGTGATTGCCTAAGTAGTGAGCCCCTTTAAAATAAGTCACCTAAATCGTCACCAGTGTAGCCAACTGATCTAAGAAGTCACAAAATGAGGTCAATGAAAATTAGGAGCAGCGAATGTGTTTGAAGAATTGTAGTATAAATACACCTGCATCTGAAAGATCCAGTTACTGGTGAATCAGTATCCTGTTGAAAAACTCCATCATGAAGGCAAAAAAGATTGTTAAAAAGGATGAACCGGGAGTCAGCCCACCAGTCCTGGGGTTCATGCGTGAGTGCCCTACCAACTGACAACATTCTGTAAAATAAATAAAAACTGAAAACTTCCAAGGGGGTTGAATACTTTTTGTAAGTAATGTATTCCAGCGGGACACAACTAAAATTATAACATGTACTAAAATTAACTAAATATGACCAGACGTTATTTCATATCAGCTGTGGCTTTATTCTCATATTTACTCCTTTGTGGGTGTGTGTTAAAAAGTTATCTCACTTTAAATATCAGTGTACACAATTAAACACCAAACATTTGTTGTCATTAACCTGTATTTTGGATCATTTAATCAGATGTACAAAAAAAGAAAAACTGTCTGTACCAACAGCTTGAAAGATCCTTTCAGGGACATTTCTCCCTCACAGCTCTTGTGTGTTACTCATGAAAAATAGTTCTGCAGCAAACATAAGAATTCTTTAAAGTCAACAGTCAGACAATAAATTTTATATGAGCTTGTAACCAGGATAAAATCTTACAGTATTGATATTAAAGTGAAACTGTAAAATGTAAATGTATTGGGTTGTCCTCTCTAAGTTTAGTATTTCTGTCTAAACTCTTTGTATTTGTGTTTTATAAGCTGCTTGTACATTCACATTCGTTCTATTATATGTAAGACTACAGACTACAGAGTTACTGGCTTCAGAACCAAACCATGATGTGTTGCCAGATGAGGTAGAAGTCTGCCCTCTAGTGGCCTGACAATGTCAAGGCTTTCACATTGTCTTAATGTTAGATTTAACCTTTACACATACTGCTAATCCAGCCCTATGAGGAGGTTAGAGCTAAGAACAAGGCCCTGCTCTGCAGATGTACGATTACAACTCACACATTCTCAGTGCAGACAGATTAAAGAGGTGAAGAGCAGTGTAAAAAAACAACAAAAAAAGCAATGCAGTAAGTTAAGAGTCCAGTAAGAATCCTACTGACCTCCTCTGAATCCAGTTTGTCAGTGCTGCTCCTGTCCTGGTTGACCACGTAGCCAGGAGGCAGCCAGTTAACAGGGGGGTCGAAGATGGACACCACCATTCTGCTGGGGAGCCCCTTCTTCTTCCCCAGACGGTACAGGTTACAGTTGCTCACCTGGATAACAGGAACACCAAAGGGACCAAGTCAACACTGTAATCAGCAACACAGCTTGTCTACACTGGAGGCCTTTCAGATACGGATCCTGTTTCTGATCAAGTGTTGTTTGGCCCCGATCCTGATTTATACTCTGCAAAGCAGGGGTCCCCAGTTACTATTCGCAAGGGGCCAAATCCCCCTGTGGATGTGGTAATGTGATGTGTTAAAGAAAATCATCTCATGACAACTGCTAATGAAGGCCACAAGATGTGGCAGAGAACAGGGACAGTAAGAATTTCCTGCTATTTTCAAGATCAAATGGGAAAATATTTATCAATTCAATCTGTTAAAATTGTCTGTGTAAATGTTTTCAACTATCACCTACACAGTCATAATTACATTTTTACAAATATTCAAAGAAGCATATTATGTCCTCCCTGCTGATGTTTGTGTAGAGATGGTGACAATTTCTTCTCCACAGAAACAAAGAAAGCGACATGTAATTATGTCGTCTCACTAGGTTTACCAAAGGCAGTTGACCTAAAGTATTTCTAAGTATTCTGAAGTTGGTTTACTAAGGAATAAATTACTGTGATGATGATTATGACTACATAAAACCATAGACAATAAATATGAAGACAAATGTAAATGGTAAACAAGACTTTCCTTATTTGAAGGAAGACATTATTTTCTGTAGTCATCTTTGTTTTCGTTTTGAGGAATTTATCATTCCCAAGAAACAGACTGAGGCTAGACCTTCCTCACCTTCTTGCTGCGCATGTAGCTGAGTCGTCCCTCGTGAGCATCAGGGTAGGTACAGAACAGGTATGTGGTGATGGCATGCTTGAGGAAAGAGTCACCGAGCATCTCCAGCCGCTCCAGGTTGAAGCCATCGCTGGCGTTTGATAGGGTCAAGGCCTGCAGGATGAGGCCTGGATTGGGCCCCAGGTTTTTGGGAGTCTCTCCTGCCTGGGCTCTGTGCTGGGAGCCAGCAGCAAGTTCAGGAGAAGGTGCTGTGGGAGCGTTGGGACCCGTGACTGAGGTAGATTTATTTGTGTGGTCTGAGGTCCCCCCTGGCGTACATTCATCACGAAGCTGTAGAGGACTGGAGCTGGGCTTTTTCAAGCTGTGAGAGGGCTGCAGAGGAACTGAGGTAGTGGTTTGTATTGATTCAGGGCTCTGCAACCCAGCTGAGCTGGGCTGGGAGCGTTGGCAATTGTCATGTTGATGAAGGTGCGCGTCACGGTGGCCGTCGTCGTCGTCGTCACAGTCCGCAATTAGGGCAGTGCCATTAGTTAGGTTTGTGGTGCAGGTGGAGCTTCTGGGCGCATGGGCCGGGAGGGGCAGGGAAGGGAGGTCACTACTGGGTTGCGTTGGGGAACTGGGGTCGGGGGTTAGACTCTCTGGTTGCTTACAGTTACCGTCACCATCCTCACTGCACGAATCAGGACAGGAAATGAATGTTTTGCTGTCAATAGATCTCTTCCAGCCAAAGTCCAGGTTTGGATACCTGCAACGCACAAAGTCACCATGGTTACATTAGAATGTTGGGAAACTGCTTAGTTGAGTCTACTAAAAACTTATTAGAGTAATCCAGTGATAGCCATCTGCATCTGAATCTATGTGTATAATCTAAACAGGAGCTAAACAGGAGCAGCATTCACATAATGTTGGCTGGATGGAAAAAACAAGGAAAAGACCAATCACTCTGACACACACAAGGTGGAGAACCTTAGTGCTAAACTTAATCAAAACAGTCTAAATAAACAGTCAAAATAAGCTTCTTGAGTTACCAAATCAAATACATACAAATCTACAGTGTAAAGCTGCTACAAAATTATGGTGTAACAGCCAACACTGGTTTATTTGTAGCCTTTCAGCCAACAGTTTCATGTCTTTACATGTCTGTAGTTCGTTACATGTCACCTCAGTGGGAGATAACGTCCATGTGAGAAACTCCTGATGTCTACAACTCTGATTAAGTCTACGTGCTGCTCATACTTACATTCTGAATGATAGCAGTGAAAGCAGCATAACATCCCCCAAAGCATCACAATACAAACTTCATACATCAGCAAACTAAACTTTCAGTCTATGTTGACCTGCAACCTTGTCTTATTCACACTGCTGGCGATCATCTATGCAGGTCAGGGGTAATTATGAAGAAAACACTACGTGGATGTGTATTTTGTGTATGTAGCAGAGACCTGAAGTCAGGGGGGAGGGTCTGCACTCCCACTCCAGCTTCACTGGCTGTCTGAGCTCGGAGCTCTTCTGCGGTCAGGAGGCAGTGGAGGCGGTACAGGATGCTGGGCAGACACACTGCTTTCCTCCACAGGGATGCAGGGATGGGGTGGATGGCACACAGCTCTGGCACCAGGATCTGGCAAACACAACACTCCTGTGAGACTGAGACTTACTCAAACTCATACAGTATCTGCAGTGAAGCTCGAAACTGTCTGTAGAGCATTAATTACCATTCTAATATTTAACAATGTTGTGTGGTGCTATTTTAGCAAACACACTAACAACTAGTTAACAAACTTTAAAGAATAAATAGAGTACACCTAGGACAGGAAGCAGCAACAAAATCATACGAAACAGGCACCCTGACATTTCTACAAAAGGGTAATGTTCAGATAACATCAACATTCCTTTAGTTTGTGTTTACAGAAATGAGAGCAGGATTAGAACAAATGATCCAAATATCCACATCCACATAGAAGGAGGAACATCACTGGGTTATCTGATGCTTTAGTTGCTCATCTCAGGCTAAACGAGGACAGTGAACAGTATTTTAGTGAACTGGTGAGTTAAATCAGCATCTGAAATTTCTCTGTGGGAAAGGGAATCCCACAGCTGCAGCAACAAAAGAGAGCAACAGAGTTCAATGTTAAGAGTGTGGTGAAGCCCAAGATTTTCTACAATGTGGACAATACAGTTCAGAAAGTCTTTGTGGCCAGAAACATGCAGATTCTTCAGTTGCTGCATCTCATCCAGTTTTGTTGTAATTACAAAATGAAAAATTTTCTGATGAGAATAGATGTAGACGGTGGAGAACGCGAAGTGACCACAACCCCTGGACACACATTCAGACCCAGATCACCAGATCCACACACAGTGACAGGAAAGAACAAGTTACCTGTTTGTTCTGCAGACTCTCCCACTTGGCCTTCCTCTTCTCAGCACTGCTGAGTGGCAGGGCTTTGCCCTTCTGGTTCAGGTGCCGAGGTGTCAACAGGTTCAGTCTGAACACAAGGAAACACAAGTCTCGACTTAATCCCTGTCCAACCAACTCACGTAGAAAACTAAGAGGCTTTAACACACACCACTTTTAAAAATTGGAAGTTGCAAATCACACTAATGCTGCATGTACACTGCAAGCATGGCATAGGCAGCATGCAGAGGCAGGGGCCTCTACTACTCACACATGGGAAGTGCTTTGTTTACAAATCATACAGAGAGGAGCCTACAGGAACACACTGGATAAGACAGAACAGTGTGACCATATCTTTCTGTTTTCATCTGTTTCATCATGAAAACGTGGTTGAATAAAGTTTAAACAACACACACAAATGTTGGTGGCGGATTGTAACCCCAGGTCTATGAGTACAGACGTAGTGGCATTAGAAGCTACACTGCTTGTTTCAGCGGTGTTGACTTGATATAGTCCCAAATTGTCTGTAGAAACACTTGATAAGATTATTTCTTTTGGATTTTCTTTCAGACCCACGCAGCGCTGGCTAAAGCAACATCAGACAGAAAGTGGACAGCACTTTACACTTCTATTTAACCTTCTGACCTGGAGGAGGTGTGGTCTACGTCCAGGAGCGGCTGGTTCAGGTTGGACAGGTCCAGGTTGTACTTGGTTTTGTAGTACTCTGCAAACGTCTCGTATTCTGGTGAAGGAAACTTGCTGAGCGGTGTCAGGTCTGTGTACACATCTGCGACGTAGAAGCGGTGAGGCTGGTCGAAGTTACGATACCTGGGAAAAGAGCAGCTCAAGTGATTAGAAGGCCTGAGCCAGTTTTGTGCACAGTAGAACAGATCTTACAGTACAGTTCTCAGTAAATGTAAAACTAGTTTTGTGTTGTGGTGCAGTGGCACCTTGGAATGATGACAGCATCCTGATAATCCTCAAGTTTGAAGGTGAAGGGGTTCTGCTTGGTGTACTGAGTGGTAGGAATGCCGGTGCGAGCCTCAGACTTCTCAATGTCCTCCATGAACTTAAAGTCCACATCTAGTGTGCTGGAGTCACCAACTGAACAAAGTGATGGACAGAGAGTGGCATGGTAGGAATCAAACCAGTGACGGACAGACACGGTGAAATTCTCTGTCACACACAGATATGGAAGATATGAGCGCACGTCTCCACTCACCAACATTCAGAGGTAGAACGTAATAAGCCGAGTCAGCCAGCATGGGCTTGAACTCCAGTGCCGGTTTCTCCAGGCGGAGGATGTGGGAGAAGATGTACTGGTGCAGGCGGGTGATGAGCTCGAGCTGGGCGTTGGGGAGCATGAAGCCGGACTTCTGCAGCTCAATGGAGATGGTCACCTCACCAGAGCGAGTGTACACTGGGAAATGGGGGATCTGGACAGAAAGACAATATCAGTTGCCGTCCAAAGTGCTGGAGGCCATAAATAAAAGCACAGTATACTGTATAAACCTGAAGTAAAAAATTATTAGTCAGCTCTCAGAGAAGAGAGGACGGTTTTAACTAGACAACGCACTCGAGGTATGGGTTTGGCTGTCAGGATGCCGAAGCACCTGGTGGTGTCCTCCGGTGGGTAGAGCTTTCTTCTGCGGAAGTTAAGTTCATCGGGGAGAGGGGTGGTGAGGACCATCCCGATCACATACAGGTAGTAAGTCTGCTCTGGTACAGCGTAACTGTCCCGCAGACACTCTGGTATCTGGAGAGAACACAATTACATTTTCAGCGTAGTCACGTTACTGGAGATATTAATCACTGCCTATTTGAAATTACTGATCAATAACTGTCAGAATTACTGTAAGTGGCAATATATTAATTGATTTATTGCCTAAACAGTTCTTTATTGAACTCTAATAACTCTAACGGCAGCCTGGTAGCTCAATGGGATAAGAAACAGACTGGGATGCAGAAGGTGGCAGGATCGAATCCCAGCCCAGACCCCACACCAGGTGTAATAAAAGCTGAATAATATTATTATGTTTTGGATCAAGCAGCTGCTGTTCTTCACAACCAGGATCTACAGTGCAGCATTCAGCTGAATTTGGATTAAGAAACAAGAAGAAACTGAACTTCTAAAAAACGCATTTACTATTAAAAATTACTTTTAAAAAGCATGTCTTTCTTCCATTATAGCTTACGGCTTTAGGGTAGCACTGCCTCCTCTTGGTAGAACCAGGTCGGCCTGGGACGCTCGTCTCCTCTTCATCGTGAAGGTCCAGCTCCTCTTCATACTTTACCGTCTCTTTCCCCACTGGCATCAGGTGGTCATCCAGCTCACCTGTGGAGGAGATTAATATTCTAAAATAGATGCAATCAATTCAAATAAACCTGCCTCTGCAAAATCTCCATTCTGGTTTTACCTATTTTGTGGAGTTTCTCACAGCATACTAGTGCTACTGCTTTCTCTGCTAGTCTGGCACAGTTCATTACAGGACCCTGTGAAGACAGTAACACATCCATAAAAAAACAAGGAACATCGAGGACATTGTTATTACCGGAAGTGTTAATATGTACACATTCTTTTTCACCTTAACAGGAACTCGCAGAGGGGAGTTGATTGGTAGGTAGAGTGTGGACTGGAAGCGTCCCGTCTGTATCTCCACAGTTTTACATTTGGGTGCCAAGTGAGTGAACGGGTCACTGGGCAGCCGAGCACAATACCTGAGCACCAGAGTGAAAAACACATAATGATGTACTTTTTAAACTTGATTAAAGCTTGGTCATGTTACTTTCTTTCTTTTGAAAACAGAAATATCACCTTACCTGTTAATGTGTCCAATAGCTGTGTTGATAGTGACCCGGGGGCCTCCATCCTCAGATCGAAGCACATAGGGTGGAAGAATGTTGTCGTCATCCAGCACTTGCTCCACTTCAAACTCACTCACCTCCACTGACTTGGAACATTTGTTCCTCAAGATCTGCTCAAACATAAAGTCATCATCACCATCTCATTCTGCTTCACTTTACACTTTCACATCATTTCAACTACATTTCCAACCTGACTGGGGAGGATCAGACACTAACAGCTAACAGACAGAAAGCTTACCTTCTCTATGGCCTTGTAAGTAGTAAGATCCTCCTCAAAGGCTTTGGTTCTTTCACTGTCAGCCAGCATGATGTAGTTGGAAACAGGTGCCCGAGCTCTGCCTTTGGACTGGACGTAGGACCTGTACTCCGTGGGCAGGTCAAACCGCACAACCAGGTTACACTTTGGAATATCCACGCCTTCTTCCACGATGCTGGTGGCGATCAGCAGGTTGGTTTCGTGAGCCCGGAATTTGCGGAGAACCTGTCAGAGAATATGAATATGCATTGTGTGTAGTAAGCACGGTTTGACTTCATGACATGTTTGCAGAGTAGCTTGATGACGTCACATGAAACGGTTTTCAGTTAACACATGTACCTCATCAAAAGTTAGCTAATTAGAAGTTCCTGCCTTCTCTGCATTTGGGACCAACAGTTATGTTGTGTTATAGTAGTGTTGGTTCACAGCAAACAGCCATGTTGTACATTTGTAGTACAAATTGTGAACATATGCACAACAATGCATCATTAGTAATGTCAATTAGTCCACAGTATTTCTACAACTTGATGTCATCAGTCTAAACCTTGTTACTGGACAGTGCTGCTGACTCGTTACTTGAGGAATCAGTTCACTTGTTGTTTGTTTGCTTGCTTCTGTCATCAGCTGTTGTTGTTTTCCTTGTTCTATGTATGCTGCTCTGTACACTAGGGGTTTCTTTCTTTTTTAAGGACCCTACAAATTGTTGTATTGGCTATATTCAATGTTTGTGCAATGCCTCTGACTAATTTTCTCCCTTCTCTCCTGTAGACAGTTATCTGGTCTTTATGCTGACTAAACAGACAACAAATGCAGTCTTCACAGCTTAAGGCTAAAACCAAGAGCAGTCGTTTAAAGTTATTTATCGTTTGAATCATCAATATCACAGGACACCACTGTGTAACAAGAAACCCCCTACAGCCAAATGTTGCAATACTTTTCCTCACTTAAAAATTTGGGTGATCTGTGTAATTTATCTAGCTTTTATATTCACCTTAAACCCAAATGTTTTCAGTATAGAGCAAACACAAATGAAGTGCCCATGTCATTCCAAAAGCTTTGGAAGTGGGAGTATATTCACTGTATTGTAATTTTCAGATTGTCTGTGTACCTCCTCTTGTTTCCTGAACTCCACCTCCATCTGCTTGTTCCGGGGCTGGTTTTTCCCGATGCTGTGGCCAGTGATGAAGTTGCTGCTGATGTAAGCCAGCTCGGGGTCCTGCTTCCCTGCTTCTTTGATAAGACTGAGGAAGAAACAAGGACAGTGTGTCATCAGGCGAATGATACAGGTTTCAGGTACAGTTTCAGCTACATGGGACTAACTCACAATATATACAAACAAATACAAATCAATACAAATACAATCATCATTGCCAACGCATTATGTGAAATTTTACACATACAGACACTTCAGAATGTTCAATTTACTATTGTTACCCACTCTTCTTCACTCAATAACAAATAATGACAAAGTAAAAGAAATGTTAGCAAATTTATGAACAATCTTATTTGAACAGTCAAGACTCACCTCAGAGGTGAATTTAACAAAATAAGACACGCGAGCCAACTTTGTCTCTCTATTCACCCAACCCTGAGAAATTCTGACATATTAGCAGATTATTAGCATATTAGCTCCAATAGCGACAGCGCTGCTGCTGTGTCTCACATGTTGCGACATGTTTACTGATGAGCCTTAATTGACTGTCTATCTTCTTTTTCCCCCCTCAATCATTAACATTATGTAAGGTACACTGTATGTACACTGGACAAGTTACGGCTACAGCTCTCACACAACACACCAAACAGCAATGAAGTCATAAACCTACCGATTGAGGACAACAGCTGTGTAACGTCTCTCCACAAAGATGATGCCACACAGGATGTTGGTGAACGGTGAGGGAAAGTTGGCTTCAGGCCTTTCTTTGGCCTCCACCTCCTCATCCTCATCTTCATCCTCTGAGTCGCTCCAGGACACGTAGTTGTCCTGGTTACGGTTGTTGTACCACTCCACGCTTTCAAACTGCTGCCGCTCGAAGGGCTTGTATTCGTGCAGGATCTCAAGCAGCCGGAGGACCTTAGGGGTGACAAACTTGAGGTCCAGTGAGGCGGGGGAGAAGTGCTCCTCGCAGAGCGCGTGCACTTTGCGCAGGATGGTGTCAGTAAAAAGAAGGAACTTGCGGTTGAGCTCCTCCTGTTCGTGTTTAATGTACTTCTGAAGCTCCCGCACCATGATGCCTGCTGCCTTATCTGCACACCAGGGCCCCAGCACCTGCAGCACAGCTCGGCAGTCACTCAGGACCTGGAGATGATACGGACAGTGTTAATTCAAAGTTTGAGAGTTCTGTGGGTGTGTTTTCTTCTCCTTCACTTATAGCATCAGGAACATTTCCAAGACTCTTTTTAAGAACTCATGAACTTCAGGTGGGATGCTACCGTCCATGCATGCAACAATGCCCACATCTTTTAGAGTATAACAGTTCTTAATGAAGAATAGCACTGCTAACAAAGATCTACAACATGCAGCCACAGGAAATGAAAAAATCCAAACTGAGCTGGTGATAAAATATGAACAGTACTGTATTGTCCTCAGACCTGTTTGGAGATGAATGTGGGATCACGGTCCTCTCTGGCAACACATATGTTGCAGTCATTCAGAAAGTGGAGAGCTTCATCCAGCTCCGCCTGCAGACGGAAGGAGAGGCCACTCTTATCTACGTAGGGGCCGCAGTCCAATACCACTTCTCTTGGCTGAGAGGCGTATCTGAAACAGGTGGACATACCATGCACAGGTTAGACTTCAGCACTCACATACATATGTATCCACAGATAAAACTGCAGACGTGACTACAACCCTTTCACTCACTGAAATAGTGCTCTCTGCTTTAAAGGTGTTGAAGTGAAAGGCTGTTTTGTCATTCGTGCCTGAAGTTTGCCACGATCTATAAATCTATAAAGGTTTATATAGTGTTGTACCTGTCCAGGACCACGAGGTCAGTGGCAGTTTCAGCGTTGCTCTTCAGGATTCTCTCCAGATTCTGGATCTTCTCTTGTAGTTCTGATGGATCACACTTTCCATTGAGAATGGAGGCCGTTAGACCCAGGATACGAGGACTGAACGAGCAGCCTTCAAACTGCTGCACAGAGAGAGAGGACGGTTAGGTTACTCACAGCTCACTGGGAGGACATTTTCCAGTTTCCTTTGAGACTGCACTCTCACCTTCATTATCTCACAGTAGGGGTGGTCTGTGATGGCCAGGTGACAATCATCAAAAACAACCAAGTTGATTTTAGACAATGGTAAGATTTTATTCCTCAGAATTTGCAGAAATATGTGGCAAGTCATGACCAGCACCTGTGACAGAGAAAGTTGGGAATGACAGGAGAGAGGAGAGAATTATTTTCAACAGGCCACACTGCGCACACTGCTCTGCTGCCTTCCATTGTCATTACTACTGCACCCACTAGTGCGGGATTGACCATTCGGCACCAGAACCACAGCAGACTCTGTTAATTCTGCTTGATGGAAGCTCCAAACTGCACTTGTATTTGTTATTATATGAAGTAGGATAATAAATGATTCTTAAAATTCTTATTTTTCTCTGATGACTTTTTCACCTAATATGATGATAAACATAAACCAGATTACTCAAACAAGAGCTCAGACATGTTGAAGAAGCTTAATACAGTCTGAGGTGCATCCACCTGACTAAAACTCTCTCTCTAAAACTAATGAACAATTTACGTACACTTTATGAACACAAAAAAAGCAAGTGACTTGAAGAACGACCTAACTTTTATTGATAGCCACAGGAAAACACTAAGACAGGCTCATGTACAAAATGAGGGTCAACCCAGTTTAAACTTCTTCATGCAAACAACAAAAGGCACACCTGATTCTCTATTATCTCTCGACTCCACTGTTGGTCAGTCCAAACTGAGGTCTTCTCCAAATCTGTGTACTCTCCCACCTGGAGGTCAGAGTGAGTCCTGACTGCAGCTGCTTGCTGAACTACAGACATAGCTGGACAATTCCAATCAGAGATATATTAAACTGCTAGGGAAAATACAAGTTTAATTATGTTATGCATGAGCGGTTAGGTGAAACATAACTTTTATAGTACCCTGTACCTGTGTTCATGAGAAAAACAGTCCTCTTCGCATTTTCTTGGTAATGTCCACGGATTTGGTGGGAGAGCTCTTTTGTTAGAAGTACTGCAATAAAGGTCTTCCCTGAGCCAGTATTCAAGCAGACGATAGTATTATGTTCAAGAGCTGCTTCAAGAAGTTCTACCTGTAGAGAAAGGTTCAGGTTTACAGATGGTGAACAGAAGAAGCAAACACTAACAGTAACATCTAGCTATACGAGCAGCAGCTCCTCACTGCTCATTTTTCACTGCTCACATGCAACATATAAAGCTAGAAGTAAGAACATATGCATGGACGCCTCCTTGCCTGATATTTCCTAGGTGTATAGATGTTATCATGGATAGCCTCCTGCTGCCATGGCAGACCAAAGAAAGGCCCCATGGGTGAAGTGGCAGGGGTGACAAGCTGTAAGCCTGCCATGCTTCAACGAGGTGGAGGTGAGGGGGCTGGGCTCCTCCAGTCGTCCACTTTATCTCATTTCATCATCCTCTTCCTTTCAGAAGTTCACTTGCAAGAGAGATGAGAGGGTTGTGTTACAAGATACAAAATCACCAAAAGCACATGTAAGAACATGACAACAGCTTGTTCAGATCTTCTAAGGACATGACAACTTGTCTAGACTAACTAACTTTAGATCTTCTCTAGAACTGGAAAAGGCTTGTTTAGATCTTTAGAAGTGATGAAGCTTGTTCTGAATGTGACAACAGCATATTAAGATTAGAACACATGACAACATCTCATTTAGAACATGTCAAAGATTATTATAAAAGGTTTGGAAACTCGTAACAACTTGCTTAAAGCTTGATTTTGAGATATGAGAACCACTTAATCAGAGCTTGATTAGAAAATGAAAATAGCTTGTTTTGCGTCAGCTTCCAAAAGACTTTGACTCACGTGCAACTCACCCTTTTTTTAGATTTAGATCTTAGCATTTTTGAGATTTTTTAACAGCTTGACAGTGGAGAGGCAGACAGGAACCATGAGGAGAGAGAGGGTGTGACATGCAACAAAGGTCCCCAGCTGGACTCGTACCAGGGACATTGCGGTTACATGGCATACACAGCACACTCCACTTGGAGCCCTTTTTGAGTTTGAACTTTAGCATTTAGACCCTCAGAACAGTTTGTAGAAACTTTAAGAACAACCTGTTTGGACCTTTAGTGGAAATGTGCTAAAAGGTGAATAGACTGTTGTAAATAACCCATAGTTGATTTCTTAGGTAATATACTTACTAGGTCTGTGCCATATTTTATTGTCCATGATATATGATGATAATTCTTCCCTATGATAAGAATTTGTCACGTAGAGATAACAACATTATAGCTGTATGACGTAATTCCAGTAAAAAGCTGGGCATATCACATGAGGCTTCAAACTAAATAAGAATGTTGAAAGGCCACAATGCCAATCCAAACTGTTCGCAAGGACAGATTTAGTCGAATGAAATGGATCACAAATACTGCTGTGAAGGAAATATCCCACTCATATTCAGTATGTCCTAATGTTTAGGCGTATTATTTATCATCACAGCTTATGTTTGCTCAGAGGAAGATTGTATGCTGATGTGACTGATGATGATGTGGAAAAATATTGTTGAAGTTTACTATTGTCGTATTGTCATCACTTGTCACAAAAAATATTTAAGTAAAATATCATGATATACCTTAAAGTCTACATCACCCACACCAAATACTTACAGGGAGTGACTGAGACTTTGTGGATAGACAAACACTTAATCTGGGCTTCATGATAAAATCTCTCTTAAAAAACTCCAGATGCTCCCCCAGATTTAAGGGGGACAGACCTGAAAAATAAAAAGAGGGCATTGTTTTAAATCAAGCATTTCATACATAGCACAGACATGTAGTATTATACTAGTACCTGTTATGTATTACTGTTTTAAACCATATACACATAACATACCACAATTATTAATATCTATTACCAGGTTACTGTTTACCTCTACATCATAGTAAGTAGCAGGTGTTATTAATATGAGCCCTTCACTTATGGTTCAGAACGAGACAATATTTATTTAGCACTTGTTTTCCTATTAACTATACGACTTCACACATTAGTGCACACTTACACCAAAAGAGGATGTCAGTGTGGATCTTTAGTAGTTGGACAGGATTTAGACACTCATTAACCTCACATGAACAAAATGACAAACTAACAGCAGCTGCTGTTACACAACTGAAACCAAACGGAGCAATCACACTGGGGCGATTTTGACAGCTGTCATTCCAGAAGCAAATGTATATTTCTAGCTGCTACCTACATCAAAATAATGTATGAATGATGATAATGATGATGTTCCAGTGAAGTTTTGTTGGCCCTGATATAATAAATATGTATCTGACATATTCTTATATTTCTAAGAGCTTCTTCATACAAAGTCCTGGGAATCTGGTCCTGGTCTGGTTCAAATAAATTAAGTATGTAAGCTTAAAGGATCAATATATG
Organism: Sandelia bainsii; assembly: GCA_032362345.1. Classification (NCBI taxonomy): domain Eukaryota; kingdom Metazoa; phylum Chordata; class Actinopteri; order Anabantiformes; family Anabantidae; genus Sandelia; species Sandelia bainsii. The sequence goes on from JAUMHL010000004.1 coordinate 20,543,454, forward strand.
AATGAGGTAATGACTGAGAGAAAATTGACTCTAGAGTGAAAACTAATCACTCCAATGGACTTTCTGAAACTACAAAATCAGTCAGTTCATATTAAGCTGTGCAGCAGTGTTACAGAGTGCCGTGAACATATAACATGGTTACTCTTATACACTACTCACAAAAAGTTAGGGATATTCGGCTTTCGGGTGAAATTTATGGAAAACGTAAAAAGTTCACACTA
>JAUMHL010000004.1:20557841-20573033 GCA_032362345.1 Sandelia bainsii
TAAAACTTTCCTTTTTGATAAAGCTTATAGTTAGAGTTGGCTCAGGTGACTCTGAACCATCTCTTAGTTATGCTGCTCTAGATGTAGTCTGCTGGGGGACCTCCCACAACACACTGAGCTTCTCTCCTCCTTCTCTCTCTCTGTCCACTCTTATGCCATCATTGCATGTTATTAACTTTGTGTCTTCTCCCTCCCCTAGTCATGCTTTGTCCTCTCTGTCTCTCTCTCTCCCTCCCTTTCTGCAGGTAACCTCGACCTTGGAGCTGTGATTCCAGTTTGCAGTCACTGGTCCTACCAACCTGCGCATTGTCTGCTTGTTGTTGTCTGTGATCTCTGTTGCCTGTTGTTCTTTTCTCTCTCCTCTATTCACTCACCCCAATCGGTCGAGGCAGATGGCCGCCCACCATGAGCCTGGTTCTGCTGAAAGTTTCTTCCGTTAAAGGGAGTTTTTCCTCTCCACTGTTGCCTAGTGCTGCTAAAATGGGACCGTTAAGTTTTCTATATTATTCTGTATCTATTCTGTATATATTTATATTGCGTATATATTTATATTGTGTAAGGTCTTAAACCTTACAATGTAAATGTTGTGATTTGGCGCTATATAAATAAAGTTGAATTAAATTGAAGTTGAATTGAACTGAATTTAATAAGAAGTGAAAGGGCCTGAATACCTTCCTTTGACTGTGACTGTATGATAGAACAACATCCAAGGTGTGATGTTTAACGTGTTAGGCCACTGGCAGATTGTTGGTAATAAGATTAGCATCATTTCCTGAGTGAAATGCTTTGGAGATGAGGTTACAGTGTCTGTGAGTTATTTACAGGTATATGTAACTGCTGAATGGATGTTTGACTGGGTCACAGAGTACAGACAAATATCGTGTCAGAGAGCATGAGGTTAGGTTGTTGTAAACAGTGTGGATTACCACACGGTGATTCACCTAAAAGAAAAAAAATGCAGTCCTTCCTTCATTTCAGTGGGGTAGTGTATTCAAACAGCAGTGACGTGCAGAGGACGTCGTACACCCTGGGAAACTCATTAGAAATGCAGTAGTAAGGTATCAAACACGCTTATGTGCAAGTGACTGATCAACACAGTACCTTGTAGCCTGACATCATGTTTTGTTGCAGAAAAAGGTGAATCAGATGCAACTTTTCCCCTTATGGTAATAGTCCCAGCTGTGTTAAACTTCAAAATAATGGGACGTGTATTGTTTTTTCACTCATAAATCTCTGAAGTTCCTTACTATAAACTTCCGTAGATATGGAGACAGGGTGGTGAAAAATCTTAATGAAGAAACACCTCACTACTCCATTTATTCTGCATCCAATCCATTTGAGGTGGAAGAGGAGACAGTGGAGGAAACAGTAGAATGTAGTATATGTATTGGTAGCATTGGTATGTAACCAAAGCAAGAGGAAATGGTTCTTACCAAAAGTCACTGTTGTCAGCTTTCCTGGTCACTGCAGTCACAGCTCTGGGACTGTCCTGTGAGAGGGGGAAATACCAGGCAGACACTCTCAGTGTACAGTATCAGAGACATTATTTATTCAAGGACAGTTATATCTCCATAAACTGGAAATGGAGAGAGGAAATAGAATGTCAAACTAACCATGGACTCAGCGAAGCGAGTCCCCTTTCTGTGACGGAGAACTGGAGGGATGTGACTTTCATCTTGTCTGCTTGAAGTTGAAAAGAAGAAATCCATCAGTTTGGGAAAGCAGAGAGCAGGAAATGGAGCAGGAAATCCAGTATGTGTACTTGAACATCTTCAATCATTGAAGTAATACAAGTATGAAACCAAAACATGATGGGCTAAAAGGATGTGCTATATAAACGGGAGATTTATCTTTTACTTTTCCCTTTTATTCTGTTACACAGCATTATGAACTCAACAATGACCTGAGCAATGGTCAAATATTGTTTGCAGCATTGTGTGAAATGTACGTGTCCACATGTGTACATCATTTCCTCTGTTTGCAGTTGGAATACCACATGGAAAAAGACCCTGCCAGTAACAACACAAACTGCTAAACAAAGAGCCCATTATGTAATCAATTTAAATACATGTCAGTGGCTATTGCTGAAAAATGCAGTCCATAAATAAAATTGAAAATGGTTTATTAGTAGATGTTTGTTTGTTTTTGTATTAGAAGATTTAAGGATCATAACTTGAATTTCACAGTTGAACATGAACAGAATCAAGTTTTCATTAATGGCTTAATTCAACCACATTAATGTCTGTAATCGTCATCCCTCATAAGGCCTGTCTTCATTTCCATCACCAGCCTACATAGATGAACTTAGTTCAGTACATTTAAGGAAATATCTGAGCAGAGAAGCCGGGTCACACCACTCCCATCCATTGCCATAACACTGGTTTCCCCCTGGGTAAAGTACGTTTCTCACTGTACCAGGGAGCTGGGCTAAGAATAGAAAGCCTACCTCACAGGCTCTGTGTTTTCACTGGCGGAGCCTGGGCTCTGTTGCTCAGCCTCACTGAGATCACAGCCATCTGCTGGAACATCATCACCCCAGAGTCCACCCGTCTTCTCCTCAAACAACAAACACTGCTCCTGGGATTCAGATGCTTTCTCAGTCTCCTGGTTGGGGATCGCCTAGAGAAGCGAGGAGCAGAGGATGAATCCCAATTTTTGATGGACTATCTTTAGTAACAACAAAACTTAATTTTAATTGGCTGATTGACATGAAAGTTATTGATCACATTCATGAACCTTAAATACACAAAATTCATACCGTCAATAACTGCAAAATGTTAATGTATTTAGCTATTCTCTCTGTCCTGTAGCCGATGCTTATGGTTCACATATCCAAATGAATAATAAGAGGTTATATTTTACCACAATCTATCACAGTGATGATCACAAAGATAAATTTTTTTTATTATAGTTTTAATGTAGTCAAAAGCAAAGTTTTTGATGCAATATTCACTGTTTGACTCTCTAACCACTTTTCCCAATACATAATTGACAATAACACAGAACAGAAAGCATCATACTGACCAGGCCTGAGCTCTCAAAGAGCATCAGTAGAACAGAATGATGTGACTTTGGATGATGAACGTCAGTGGGTCATGTGGTTCTTAGGTGTGATTAAGTGCAAAATGTCACAGGAGAAGCCTGTAATCAAACCACTGACACCACGAATGGTGGATAACCACACTACCTGAGTCGCAGATGCCCCACTGGTTGAAGGGGACTCTGACCCAAGCACTTCCTTCTTGGATTCCTTCTAATATGAACCAATTTATTAGAGAACAACTGTACTAACATAGGGATACTGCATGTATAGAGGCTAAAAACAACATAAAATCAAGTAAACCTCAGCACACTTCCTTCCATGGTAAGATTAACACCTTAAAGAATTTCATCACCACCTCAGCGTGTGAGGGTGGAGATAGAGTCTCTGAGTACAGACAGATCACAGACTGCAGTGCTAGTGCACAAATACGTGTGCCAGAAAACTAAACGATCATTTCGTACACCAAAGGTATGTAACATTTATTTCAACGTTCTTGACACTGTTGCATGTGAAGCAGTATTATTTTTTTCACTTTTTCATGTTGTTCAATCAAATCCAACAATGGAGCACATGTCTGGAATGTGGCCATATCCCCAATTGTAGTATGAACAGAAATGTGTGTGTTTGCAGTGTGCATATGGATCTGCCATAGGACTAATGGAAAGTATGAACTGGCCTTTAACTTTACACTTTAGTTGAATAACCAACTAAACAAATTTAAAGTAAACTAAAATACTTCAATTGTTTAGACCTGAAGATCAGCATTTCCCCAATACAGGTACAGACATGGCACACCACCACGCCACCATTCCTACAGGCCAATTTTTTTAAATTTTTTAAATCTAATACCGTTTAGTATACGCTCATTTGGAAATAATCATTTGTGTTTGGGAGTCTGTCAGATGCCTCTCTCCATATCTACTCCCTGCCTCAGCCTCATTTGCTTCTGACACCTATGGTGCTAAAAATACATGAAAAACATGAATGAAGGTGACCTGAGAATACTGTACCCTAACACTTTTTATGGATTTCATATGTACACCAAGGGTTATGGAAACGAGGCATATCTGACACTGTGAAGCTAATTTGAAAGGGAAATTGTTGGACTGTGCCATTGCTAAATAAACTCACATTTACCTTATTCTCTTGTATCAAATCCACCCCATCTCTCAAGTCTTCAGTCAGGTTGAGTGGTTGGTCATCCGCTAGAGCCTCTGAAGCTGGTGCTGGCTCGAGTGCAGATACACTCAAAACAGACGGCCAACTTTGCATTTCAGTATCAAGAAGCTCTGTAAACATGGGCTCCTCTTTGTCAGGGTAGAACAGATCCATAGGTTCAACAGGGTCGCCAACTAGATCCTCTGTGGGAAAACTTAGATCAAAGTCTGCATAAAACAAGTCTATGTTTCTGGACACACTAGCTGGTTCATAACGCAAAGTCCCTATCTTACCATTTGACTCTGAGTTGACTGGATTTGATGAGCTCTGCTGTTTGTTGGCTGTGTCATTTTGAGAGGTGTCATCGGGTATCTTCTGCTCGGCTTTAGTCTCTACAGAAGTCTGAACAGTGAAGTCCTTGTCAGTGTTATGTGTCAGGGCGTTGTCAGGAGGAAACTCATATTGCTCTTTGGCTTCACTTATTTCCATGTCATCTGTTGTGTATGGAACATATATGTCTACATTTGAACAATTACTGATCTCATGTTCATCTATATCTTCCAATTGCCCATCATCTACATCCCTGTTTTGTTCTGAATATGTTGTTTTAACATTTTCTGACATCAGACAGGAAGGAATCTCAACAAGATTGTTGTCATCATTGCCATATGAGTCACAAGTCAATTTATCTGGCTTTTGAGGGCTGCTGACATCTGTGACAGTTCCATTATTTCCAGTTATCTCTGGCTGGTGTACCTGTTCATCCCCAGCATGAGCTTGTCTTTCTGAGTCACATGTTTCCTCTTCCTTCAGCTCTTCTGGTTCACTAAAAATGGAGATCAGAGGAATATTCATTCCCATGCTTTGTTCCAGAATTGCTTGAGAAGCTCCGTTTTGGTTGGTTAGAGGCATGTTTGCTAAAGCATCACTAGAGTCTATGGTAACGCTTTTTTGATAATCTGTGCAGTCACTTAGAACTCCTTCACTTGCTTTTTCTGGTGGTTCCACAACCCCCTCATCCCTTTCCTTTAAAATCTCTGACTTATGTGTTGGGTTTTCTTTTTTGTCCTCTAAAGGAGGATCTGGTTTCTGACATTCATTTTCCACTGACTTATTTCTCTCATTCAGACCCACTTGACCATTATTTTGTCCTTCTTGGCCCCGTCCATCTCCAGTGAAATCCACCGTTTCCTTCAAACATTCCAGTTCTCGGTCCGTGCTGTTCTCAAGACTTGTTTGCTTGATGCGTTCTTCAGGATGGCCAGGGGGTGGTAGTTCACTTTCGGAACTTAGTTGGAACTGTTTAGTTTTATCAGTTTCAAGGTGATCTTCAAAACCAGAGTTTGCCAGTACTTCTGCACACACAGTCTCACATAGTCCAGAAGAAGGTTCTTGCTTCCCAGATATGTCATCTTTTTGAAGTGTACTCATATCCATTGGTTTAGAGTCTACTTCTTTTGTAATCTCAGTTTCACTCTGATCAGGTACCTGTTCTAGTGTATTGTACTGGTTGCAGTTCTCATAGTTTTCCCCTTTCTCTTTCACCACTTCTACAAGTGTTTTCTCAGGATGCCCTTGGATTTGTTCCTGAGTGCTCTCCAATGAGCTCAGTGAACAAATCGCTTCATCGATATACGACTCAGAAATGGAATGCTCATCAGGGGATTTATCCTCCATGGATGGGACAAATCCTTCATCAAGAGTAGTAACCTCCACAGGGGTGGCACGGTACACATCCCAGGCTGTTCCACTGTCACATAAAGAACTCTCACTTCTGCTCTCACAAAACTTCTCTGGTATCATCCCAAACTCACTTTCCACCCAGGAGTCCGGTGAGTTGATTGCTGAGTCTCCGGTTACTGACTCAAGCACTGAAGAGCCAGTGGGTGAGTAAGTGTGAGACAGTCGTGGAGAGACAGAGGTTGAGTTGGCTGAGACCTCACTGACTGATTCCTTGGGGTCTTTAACCACCCTGCTGGAGATGTCTTCCATGTGCGGCGAATCTGCTAAGAAGTCTTCAATGGACCATGAACGAGCTGCTGCTGGCCTAAACGCAGGTGACATGACGCTCCTGTCCTCTGACACTGAAGAAATTAAGATTTTAGGTGGAGGTTGGGTATAATCTCTCTCGAACAAGTAGGACCTCTCCCGTACTCTGCTTTGGTGAGCGCCATTCTTTATGTGATAGTCACTGTCACGAAAGTTGAGCCGGCCCATAGAGACACTTCGTTCAATGACATGGGATGGCTCCTCCGGCTAAGACAGAAACAGAGATGTTGGTGGAAAATCAATCAAAAATGAATGTTTTGTCAAAAATGTGATGCAGGATACAAGTCATTCATGCACTATAAAGAGGAATTCTTACCTCCTCTAGGCCAGGGAAGTGCTCCAAGAACTGTGAAACATAAGTTATGATGCACTGTTGATCTGGTGCATTGATAGTCACATCTGGGCAGATAAAGAACAATGACCACAGTGACATTTAACATAGACTGCCATGCCAATTAATCAGTTATGGGCCCCTTTCAGGCACACAATTTATTACACTAATGTTCTTTCATGTAGCTCTCGTGTCTTAAGTCTAAACTGACTTTTGTCACATTAACAGAAGGGCATGTTGGATCTCAAATAAAGACTGCACAGGAACATGTAGGAAGATGATACTTGTGTATAATTTCCATGCACATGGAAACAGCCTCACTTTTGAGCTGCTTACACTGCCGCAACCTAATTTTGGTTGGACATGCAACTTTATAAGTGGGCTAGAATGACATGATTAAGCTAATTATCTTACTAAATATTATTATATATATATACTTTACTACGAAGGGGTCAACAGAGGTGAGAATGAATAGCTTACAGTTGAGTTAATCAGGTTGCTACTGAAAACCATTTCACTTTTGATGTTTACTTTAAACAAATACTCAAACTTTATGGCAGCGTTCTGATGTCAATGAGCAGCTACTATTACTAATGGGATTCAGCTTTTGTTGCAAGACAAATGCAGCACTAACTTGACATGTCATGGTATTACAAATAAATATAGAAAATAAGATTTGGCTAATATATAAAAATAGCTCTTGTCTTGTTACCCTCAGGCTCCAAGAGGCGTGGGATACCAAGGCTGTAATGGGCTATCCTGAAGGCATCCTCCATATTCTCCCTTGGATTTCTCAGCAGAGCCTTCCTCATGTCTACCAGGCTGGGGTCAATGGACTTAATGACAGCCAGGAAGGCCAGACCACTTGTCCAACTCTTTCCAAAGTCCTGAACTGCCACACCATACCTATCACAAGGCATAAGTTCACAGCCGACACTGTTGATAACTGCAGGAACTATTTTTTAATACATCTGAAAAGAAATGTTGCTGTACTGTATCATAACTTAAGTTTACCAAATTTGGTTTGGTAAAATTTCACAGACAGATATCTCAAATTTAATCAAATTAAACAGGTACTACTAACAAAAACATTTTCATTTGTCTAATGCTGTGCAAGACTGAAGGAGATGAAACTGAGATACAGCAAGGGTATCATTTGGATGTCTGCAGACAATTTAACCCTTATGTACTATATTAGTACCTATATCAGCAGTATGTACTATATCAGTACCAGTATATCTGAATGTTATGATCATATTTGACAGTGGCAGACCACACTCACTTGCGTGTTCGCTTCTGTACCCACTGCAGTAGCTTTTTGATGGCTTTGCTGTGTTCTCGCATGGCTGTAGACGCTGACTGTCTCTCATCTGATGGGGTGCTGCAGTAGGACGTGTCAGAGTCAGAGCTGGTGGGGATGGATGACAGGCTGGAGGAGGAGGGAAACTGGCTGCTGATGTTCCCAGTGAGCTCCTTAATCTGTAAGGAAACAGCAAGTTAGCTCATTTGCCCCTTTAGTCAACTGTATTACTGGTCAGTTCAGAGGTTCACTATCAAATTCATCCATGTGTCTCCAGCAAACTATTTATGCTGACACTGCTGTAAGTAATTTGCTGAATACTGATAATAAGAAGTTATCAGCAACCCAAAAACTGCTTAGTCATTAATTTTCATCTTCTACATGTCCACCACTACACACAATATTCTTGCTCCAAGTGCAGGATTGGCTCAGAAATAGAAAGCAGACAGAGTGTAAGACCGACTGTGGACATGAACCTTTGTTGATCTATCCAAGGTGTAAAATAGGATTTGTTCAGGTTCAAAATTATTTGAACAGACCACAGGTAAAACACCTACTAAGTAACGAGAACTATTGCATAATGGTTACCATCACAACTATGACACATGGTGTAAACATTTCAACAGTTGACCGACAGAGTTATGTCAGAATCAAAGCCATGAAAACAGCCAGAGACTTTGTCCAGGGCTGAAGCTGTTGTTAGACCACAGAGATCAGTTTACTCATTGCGGCCAGTCCTACTGAAACTGAGAAAACAGTTGTATAACGTCTTCCCTCTAAATCCTCTTTCAAATTTATGAGATCAGTTGAGAGTAGTTTCCACTCTACACAAGATTATGGTTCATACAAAATACTGACATTTTAAAAGTCTTAAGGCCTACACAAACCAGAGTTTAAAACAGAATAATCTCAACCCACTTGAGGAAGAGGTGAACTTCACTATGTAAATCAATTCAGTGGACAATAGTAAGCTGTGAGTGAGTTAATGGCTCATTAGCTACACAGGTATATAACTACCCCAAATAGTCACAAGCAAATGTCACCTTGTGGTCTGACTGAAAAGTACTGAAAAGTTTACCGTTACGGCTGTCATCAAACATCAAGATTGAGTTTTACTGAATTAAGGTTTACTAAAATTAGATGAATAAGTGAATGAACAAAACCACAAAAGGTGCCACTGCTGCAGGAAAGAGAGAGAGAGAGAGAGAGCTGGATAAAGGACTTGGCCTAAATAGACTCAGCCCCACAGCAACTGTAAATCAACTAATGCCTGCCTATCAGTTTACCAGACAGCCGGTCAACCAACCAAAATAAAACAGGATGTAACATTACTGTTGGATACTGGGTTGGAACAGAACATGCAGTAAATGTACAAATACAATTGAGCAAGTATGCAGACATTCACTATTGTACCAAACTACTGTTCCCAAGAATGAACCTTCATGGTCAAATTATGATGTCATTAGAAACCCCATACTCATTCATGAGCATGGTTTGTCTTTGCTTGTAAACAGAGCTGGTTGGTTTGACCAAAACGCCACCAAAGAAGCTCAGTGTATCTTACTCATCATTATTGTTCATCCCAGCTCAGACTTGGCAGCATTCTCTGATTTATACAGTGGATGACTCCAGAACGAGAGGATGGTGTGAACTGTGGAGATAATGGTTTTCTTATGGTGTCTGTCCCAGGCATTGAACTGTGTGGATGACATAAACTACCCAGTGAGCCACATTTTAATGGGCATTTGTGAATGGAAAGTGTGCAGGAGGTGAAGTGGACACTTACACTTCACCTTATTGTGAGTCAGAAGAGAGACAGAGGAAAGAAAGGGAAATGAAAAATCAAAGGGTAGATAACAGTGGATGAAGGGCTTTCTAATAAGAGGACTGATCAAACAAAGTGGTAAAGACATTACCTGGAAGAAGAGGATGATGTTCCAGATGAGACCCAGTATGATGGAGGAGTTACCATTGGCAATATCAGCCGCATCGATGCTGACCAACTTTACCTGAGAACACAAACATTTCACAGGCATCAACAGCACAGTCATTCATCAAGCAGTGTAACAGTTGATTGGCTATGGTACTCACATTTCTCTCCTCGAGGAATGACAAGACCTTGGCAATGTTGTTGAGTCTGAAAATACGATGAGAAGACTTCTTGAACCCGTGAAGCTGAAAGAAAATTCAGAATATTTCATTATAATCAAATGTTATCCAGGCTACACAAGGGAGTAGTTTGATTGTTAGAACATGGTTTGGTTATGTGTGAAAATATCTGGCATCAGAAACGTTGCTTAATCTGACCAGCTTGCAGCCGGAGAGCTCCTCCAGCAAAGCCATGAGGATGCGTCCATCCTGGATGTCCCGGAAAAGGTCATGGACCTCAATGGGTGGGTTACACTGAGAATGAAGAGAAAGAAGAGAGGAAGGGAAAATGGAAGGGTGAGATATTACATCAAAGTGGACAACAGGAAGATGTAATTTCAAAGCCTTTGAAAACTTTTATACTGTAGTATAGTGTCAATGCAACCAAGAAGCACTGGAGTCAGTCAGTCATTAGAAAACTACCAAATGAGTGGATTTATTAAACAATGTTTTAAAATAAAAAAAAAGACTAAAGAAGACTTTGTCAGTTCTAACTGACAAGTTGGGAGTCCTGGGTCTTCATCCTCACTGGAGTTGTTAACACCTTGAGGGCTGCTGAAGTCACCTGTGGATTGTTGTCCCACCTGTCCATCGTATGTGTTGACGCAGACCGCCCCCTCTATTAAGTGACGGTCATTACAGTTTGACATGAGTGGCCTCCTTTACTCCTTTTTGAAAGCCTCTGTCATCTATGGCCACAGTGTGTGCATTCAGTGTACATTTTGACACTTTGCATGTCAAAGTTCTCTATAATTAATTTCACAACTCGTCAGTTAAATTCTGGTGTGACTGGGCCATGGAGAAGACAACAGTGTCATTCAAGACAGTCCTACTGAATTCCTGTAGAACACTCATACACTATTTGATCTGAACTGAATATATTCAACGTATTCATCCAAGCGTTCAGGTGTCATGAAGTGAAAAAATGTGGAGCTTATGTAACAATTCCAGTTAATCCGTTCAGCTGAGAATCTACAAAATGTTAAAAAGAGTCTTTAAAAAAGTCTTTCCAGAGCCTTGTCAAACACCCTTTAGCATAACTACATCACATCAACAATGAACAGCACTGGTCTATTTGAAATAACTTTAAAACAACAGTTATACTTGAAATAGTTAATTGTCTTTTATCACACGTGATGCACATTATTTCCAAATGTGAAACTTGGCGGTTCACATTTGGAAATAATGTGCAATGTTTACATAAGCTCCACATTTCTTCACTTCATGACACCTGAACTCTTGGACGAATACCTTGAGTCCTCCCATCAGCAGTTTGAAATGTTTAACTTCACGTGTTTGTCACGTGTTTCATCTTCATCGCCTTCTCATGTGATTGTTCAGATACCCATATTAATCCAAAATATGAAACTCTGGATCACACATGAAATGTCTCACTTCACATGTCAAATGACTTATTCCCATGTTTCACATCTTGTCTTTTGTCACAATTGATGCAAATCAACATTTATCCCCATTATCACATCAACTCATTTACTAACACTTTGTGAACTTGTCTGAACACGGTGAATGGTGGCAGGAGGGTGGTGGTGGGGGGTAAAGTGACTGGAACTTTCCAAGATGAGAACAGACAAACGTATGATTGTCAGTTAGTGGGACAGAGATTTGACGCAGGGCCAAACAGTGAGTAAGACAAGAGAGCCTCATTGTGTGAGAGAAAACAAAAGAGTTGATCAGACATTCAGATTCTCAGCTCACCCTGACTCACCCCTGGTTAAGGACCAAAAACAGACACGAAAGAAAAGTTCAGGAGTGGAACTGGAGAGAAAGTGCAAATATAGAGACGTGAGGAGATGCTGGAGCTCACTTGCTCTGAATGCACAGCTGTATGGTGACTTACATTTAATTGTGATGTGAGGGGCCCACAGTAGCATATCAATGGGTGTTTAAGTCAAATGTTAACAAGGTCTCGGTAGACACCGGTGATGGAAGGACACCAAAGTGATCAATCTAGTTGACTAATAATATCATTTTTCTGCTACACTTTCTAAAATACGTCTATTAGGAATGAAATTATTCCCAATTAAATGATTAGTTATTAGTCACCTGAAAATGTATTAGAAACTATTTAATGATCAATTCTTTTTTTTCTTTAAGAAAAAGCATCAAAAATTCAGTGAAAAGATCATTTTCCATTATTTTAACAATCAACTGATAAATCCAGAAATTAAGCAGTAGATTAATAAATACTATTATAAAAAGTGGAAACAAGAACATTTTATGCCTTTTAATCATAGGTGCGAACTTGGTTTACAACAGTAGGATTTAACAACACTATGGGATATGTGTAAGTCACAAAGAATCTAAAGATACGTATGTGTATCATATATCCACCAATGTGCCAACCGGGGCAGAAACCTGACAGCATAAATGTTCTGGGCTAAAACCTGCCAGGGGTGGGGGGTGGGGGTCTTCCTATGTGCAGTTTGCATGTGCTCCCTGTGCCTGCTTGGGTTTCCTCCAGGTACTCCAGTTTCCTCCCACAACCCAGGTACGTAGAGGTTAGTAGGTGATTTTAAATTGCCTGTAGATATGAGTGTGAATGTTTGCCTGTCTCTATGTGTCAGACTTGTGATAAACTGGCGATCTGACCGGGGTGGCCCCCACCTTGCACCACCTGAGCTTTGCTGCAAGCTCCACCCAACTCTTTATAGGAAAAGCGATATAGCTAATGGACAGATGGATGGGTGGATGTCTGTTATGACTCAGAGAAGAAGGACACAAAGGTTATCAAGATTCCTCATTTACCTCTATGAGTTGACCATGTTGATAATTGGTCCAAACCAGCAACCAAATCACAATCTCTCCTCCTCCACCTCACAGTTTGAAAAAAAAGTTTAGAATTTACACCTGTGGTGTTTGGTGGAAGTGACATGTCATTGTCATTTCTGAACTGCAATTTCAGATGATTAATCAGTGGATGTATATGTGGTTAATTTTGGTCAATACTAGTGACCAGTATTAGTGGCTCTAGACTCTAATTTCCACATTAATTTATGTATGCACAGATGTCTGCTTTATGACAATAAGGGAAGATCTTCATAAATAGAAAATATTTAGATGTAAATACATACAGAATATATACATAAATTAATAACAAAAAACAGATAAATATTTCAGTTTATTCTTTTTATATTTGTGTATTTGTAATCTATCACTCATGTTGTGTATCTGTTCATGTGTCCCATTTGGGCCTCCATACATGCCTACTTTGCAGTCCCATTCACTGACTGGATTCTCATTAGTTACCACAAAGTACTTCTCTTCTTTTTGGCCCAAAGCCCCAAGCAGCAGAGGAGGGGGCTCCTCATTCACCCAGTCATTGTTTCCACACAGCAGCTACTGGAGCAGGGCAGCGTGGCCACTTTAGGCTAGCTAGAGCTGTAACTGCACCACTGTCAAGAAGTAATCAACAAACCTTTTCTAAATGTAGGTTCATCCATCGGGTGAAGGTCCTCTTCTGAACAACTTCTCTTTCAACTGCAACACAGAAAGAGAAGAAATAAAAAAGTCAAAACATCAGGAAACTGAAGCCGGGGCCAAAGGACTAATCGAAGAGTCTGAAGAAACAAATACGCATGAATCACCTGTTGCCAAATGCATATTACCACAGCAAAGCAACAGCACGGGAGCAGTTAGCCCCACCTACACACAGATGCTCTCTCATACTCCTGTCTGTAATCATTCGAACAGAATAATTCAGTCTCAGAAATTAATGATCAGTCTTTGAAGTCAATTAAACACATACAGACATCTTAACATTGTATTTTTACTGCAATAATCTCTCTACTTGTAACAAAACCATTTGTGTTTAACATTTAAGGTTGTCTACACCCACATACGTGTTTCCACTTATTGTGGCTCATTAGAGTGTGTTCAGGTTCAGGCTGGGTGGAGCTGCAGTCTGCTGGCACGTCTAATGGTGCCAAGCAGCGGTTACCATAACTGAAGGCTGAAATCAGTGCAGACGTACGTATGTATCTTAAAGTACAATGTCACTGATGGCCACAAATAAATACATAAATAATCCTGATTCCAGATGCATCTTAGTCAAAAAGATTCCAGTTCTCTGGAATCAAGTGAATAATATAAGTCCTTACTGTGATTGTGGAAGGATTGGATTACTGTTGTACTGTTGTTAACACATGTGTACTGTATGTTAGTATGTGGCTGAAAGTAGTCATAAAGACACAGAGGCAAGTTCGTCTTGTGTTGTTCCATATGGAGAAGAATGAGAATGTATAAATGCTGTCAATCACGTATAGTCTGTACACATCTACACAGCCGTGAGGAGAGGTGAAAACTGTGTACATCTACTTTATCTGAAAAGAACTGACTCCATATACAATTTCATTTACTATTAACTATTACAAATAATGAGACACGTATCCAAGTAACTTTTGAATGAATATCTTTCTTTGTTTTACCACAGTCAAAAATGGGAGAAAATCAAACTGGGAACTAATGAAATCAACATTTCATTTATAAAGGTTTCAGCTTTAGACAAATGTTATGTAAAGCGAACACAAAGGAACCTCATAAATATGCTGTCTACACTGTAAAAAGCCCTTCACTGGTGCAATTCAAACTACTTACATTTAAAGTGAAGATTTGCTGAATTACTTCATTTAAGAAACACCTAATTAACAAGTGTCAATATTACAACTCAACTCTTGTTTTAAAATTCTGTTTCTTTTACTTTTAACTTTTTCCTATGCTGACCTGACAATAGGTCCAGTTTGTTCTTGTTTTGCTGCACCAGTTTTCATATAAACTTCACACACTGGGTCCTTCACTATGTTCTGTGTTTGTAATGAGCAGCTAAGAAGCTACTTGTATGAGTAACAAAATATTTTGATCTAACAAGAAAGACAACCTCACCTGGATCACTAAGAATCTTCACTGATGTTAAGGAGGAATGATAAAACAGCAACATAGGTTTAGCATCCTGTTATATTGTATAACATGGTGTAATATTGTAATATGTGTTGTGTAATATTTCACCACTCAGCAGCATAACACAACTACAATACTGCTCAGTAAAAACAACATATTGGGTAACCTTTCCAATTCAAGATTCAAGATTCAAAAAACTTTATTAATCCCAGAGGGAAATTATTTTGGCATGTTACAGCAGCTCTCCGT
>JAUMHL010000004.1:20589625-20636398 GCA_032362345.1 Sandelia bainsii
TCTGCATATTTAAAATACACAATAACCGCTGCAAAACTACAAAAACAGAATCATAACCGAGATAAATAGTGAAAGTATGGTGGCCGAGACGTTTCAATCCAGAAAGTGAATCAAGGTTTGACACGCGTCAACGCTGGAGAAATAGAACAGGGGCTAATCCCGCAAATGGTTTGACTCGCGTCAGCGAGTGATATGAATCTGTTTGCCACAAATCTCTACATGTAAACTGTTAAAAATACTGTATCAGCTTTTAATTGAGAGTAAATACAGTATCACAAAACATAATACTGCAATACTCAAGTGTATGGATATTTTCTTACACCGTTACTGGGTTCTACTTGATTTGATGTTGTTTTTGGTCTTTATACATTGACCCTAAGATTAAATAAGCAGCGTAACGTTGGTAAAGTTAAAGTTACCACCTCAAAGTGATGGAGGCGTGCTCACGTTACATGACAAACTGTGAACAAGTTTCAAATAAAATAAATATGGTGTGAAAAAAAATCTGTGCAAAAAAAACATTACAACACTCATCACATTTTCTTAGAAAAACTGCAGAGAAATGGGGTATTTTAGGCCCCAGCAATGAAAATCAAATGCAAAAGAAATGCCTGGGAAATCCTGCAGAGACTGCAGCCTACATTTCCCATAATGCCACATGATCTACATTATTTTATGATCAATAATGCAACTTTTCTCAGAACATTTCTGGGTAGAGTGTCACATCTTCAAACTCTGTACCCCCGGTCTGTACAGCAGGCTGAGCAGAGTTTACTTTGATGATGCCATCAGTCATCATGTGCATATTAAATGAATCAGATGTTGATTATGATTTACAGTAAAGCTATATAAAATGGTACAATGTAGTACTGTACTAGAATACTAGTACTTGAGCTCAAAGCAGTAATGTTAACTGCACTCAGAGAGAAACCTGCTTTCCAGTGATGTGGGAGGCTGAGTGTGTTTGTGTGTATGTGCGCATGTGTGCGAGAGAGAGAGAGAGAAAGAGAAAGAGAAAGAGCTGCGTGGGATGTGATGTGGGAATATTCAGCTCAGGGTCTGATGTGTTATGTAACAGCCTCCAGGCCATTGTTTTAAAGTGCTAGCTGCTCTTCCAGCTTTTCATGCGGAGAATCACAGACCCTCATCAGATGGCTCGAGCTCGTCCGTGAGTGATGCCGAGAAAAAACAGACGAAAAAAAAGCAGTGAACTTCTGCATCTTTTCAAGAGGCTGGAATAAGTTGCCGTTCACAGAAAATGTTCTGTTTAGCACCAGCAGGATTGTGCAGGCTGAAGCCCTGCTGCAGCTGAGAATCTACAATCAACTCATTGCTTTAGAAAGCATTGGGGCCCTTTCATTTTTGCACATGCTTCAGTTTTTAATTCTTTATACTGGGTTTCTACTGGTGCACAAATACTGGAGAAATTAGAAAAATAAGATGAATAAAGCAGAATTGTGCTTTAAATTGGACAGATTCAGTGTTTCTTCAATTGTAAAATAAATAAAATTAGTTATAAGAAGCACATTATTAGTTATTAGCAGCACATTCCATGGATTTTTTTCTTCTATGTGTTGTCTTGAGCCAAGTGGTTGTGACTCACAGTTGTGTGTTTCCAAGGCAACAGTTGCTCACCAACTGCAATAAGATACGCAAGTTGACTGTAATCCACTTGTGTGTGTTGTTTTCGGGCACAGAGAGGTCGGCCCACTTTATCCATCTTCCTCCTGCTCCTATCATGTTTCTAAATGACTGGGATGCAGAACGCTTCACCTACAGTCATAGTAGTGAGAGGAATCACACTGAGAGTCAGAATTTGGATATAAAAAAGAAAATCATATATTTTTAATTAACACTTTCATTTGAAAATGAAAAGCTGTAAAAAAAAAAAAAAAAAAGCACTCTGCTGTGGGCCCGGGATGACCAGTGGCTAATTTTAGCTAATATCCCCACTGTGGATTGACTGATTTGATGTATTAAGGAGTACTGAATACTGGATTACAACATGGTTCAAAGTCTTATTCAGTCCTATGAAAGCCTATGAAAGTGGTGCATACGCCAAACTAATTATTCATGCTTCCAGATTCCAGTTATAAAAATTAGAAATAGAAACGTGACTACATGTTTGGTGCTGCCAAGCTGGCTGACTTCCTGTTAACTCCCTGCACACATTAATGGGATAAAATAAGGTAATCCTACAGCTCCTTCAGAATCTATATTGGATCAACAATATTGGGCTGATTGATGAATTTTCTGTGTAGAGTTTTTCACATTCTTCCTGTTGCTCGTGTGGGTTTCCCCCCCACAGTCCACAGACATGTAGTTAGGGGTTAATTGGTGACTCCTAATGGCCGGCTGTCTCTGTAGGTCTGCCCTGTGATAGACTGGCCATCTATTTAGGTTGTACCCTACGTCTCGAGTCTGTCCTCCTGTAAAATAGGAATTCTACTATATAGGTCGTTGGTACTAGCAGAAAAAACAACCAGTATGTACTGTATGTGTTACTGTTTGACATAATCAAGCAGAATATTCCATGACCACATATTTAAACCCTTAGGTTTGTCAGGAGGAGATTGGATTTTCCCAGAGGAGACTGAAGTTTCGAGTCCAGAGTGAAACAGCTGTCACCGTTACTGTAACCACTCAGGTGATGCGCTTCATGTGAAATTAAGGAAGCAGACATTTTTAAAGCAAGCATTCATTTTTACTCATCTTAACCATGTTTATTTAGTACCTACACCTAATCCAGATGTCTTTGTACCTAATCCCAACCAAACTGTTTTGTTTGCACAGTTGTTGTCCAGCGTTTTTGACCATTTAGGGCATTAAGACTTCTCACCCAGTGACATCGGGAATCGGCTCCAGCACCAACCCTTAACATAGATAGTAAAGATAATAGATGGACGGATCAAATTCTGATTAAAAAAGGCAGCAATTACCAAGCTTTGTGATGCTCAGAATTGTACTCACTGTTTTCTAGTTGCTCGTTTTCCAGTGACTGTCTGGGTGAAAATGCTTTTTGCGGCAGTGCGTGATGAACACGTAAGTTGTAATACCTGCCATTTAGCATTTTTCTGTACCGGCCACAGTAGCTGCTGTTCAAAGATTTGGGAGTTACAGTTCTGGCTCCAAAGTGACCACAAAACAAAACAATACAGCTTTGACAACTACTTGGTTTAATTACATGGTTACGAGTTGCTCTGGAGACAATGAAAGAAACATGTCTGACTTTGCAATCTGCATCAAAACTCACGTAACAATGTTTGGTTTCTGTTGATGGGTGTAGGATGGGTCATGATCACTGACTAGCACATCAGCACACTGTTACACTATTCTTCTAGTATTCGCTGCCAAAACATGAAGATGAAATGGGGGTTTGAGCGTATCGGGAGATGTCCATTCTTGCCTGTGACAGGCTCTGGGATGAACAAAGCTTTCTTTCTCACCACACTCATTAAATCAATTACTTCCACGTTAAAGAGCAATTGTTGTTAGTCTGCTCCTCTAATCTAAGTAAAGCCCTGTTGGCAAACTGACCACACTTACACTATATTAAAATTCCCACATGATTTACAGGTTCACTCCAGTTCAAGCAGCAGAGCAGAGAGTTGGCAACGTGCAGCAGCACCAGGCTGATTAAAGACTGGCTTATTGGGATGTTCATCTCCCAACTGCAAATTTTAAATCTGAGGACCTCTGAGCCAATCAGATGAGACAGGTCACCATACATGAGGTGGGTCACTTCCTTTTTAGACAAAAATAATAAATAAAAAAACACAAATTTCACTCCTTTTCAAGACTAAAAGTAAAATAAAAGTGAAATGTTCAGTTTTACCAAGCAGATATCAAACTTTATGTTGTAACTGACACTTAGTGCTGTTAAAGAATGATATGCACCATAGGGCCCCAAACAATACATCTCTGTTCCCACTAGTTCACAGACCTGGGGGTCCCCAGTTTGACCCATTTCCTTAAATTTGTTATCGATTATTTAAATGTTTTCCAGCATGGGCTGCAAATGTGTATGGAAATACTGTACTAACCATCTGTGAGGCATTCACAGTGATATCTTGCTAAATAATACCGTTAATACCTCCCACTGCTACTTGAGTGATGTAACTTGCTTTTCTGGATTCATTCTGTTGTTTTTTTGGCTGAGTAAGAAGAATCGTTCCAGAAACAGCTACACTGGAATTTAATGTCTGAAAATATTTCACTGATCTCATCAAAAAAATCAACAGTGAACTTAAGGTTTTTGTTACATCAAAACACTTTGAACTTGCTCCCACAGTCACACAGGAAGAAATCCACTCGAGTAAAGCAGAGAGAACAATGTCCAGCTTCTGACTGGCTGAACACACCTGATGCTGGTAGTGGGTACAGCAGGGAGAGCTGGAAAACAAGCAGGGCAGAGGGGCCTGAGGACCCCAACTTGCTACTTAGCTTCTCACTTCCCACAAGAGGCTGATGAAGTGGGCGTGAATGTTGGTGTGTTGTTTGCACAAATTGTGCAACACACTTACAGCATCAGAAACGGGAGGGATGGGTGGGTGCTCAGACAGCACATTTGATTCAAGTGTAGTGGCACCGTGATCCACTTTGACCAAAGTCTTATGTCAAAACAATGTCATGTAACGATGATAGTTTGAATCTGCTTAAAATAAACTGAGAAACTGAAGCACGTCTTCACACTCATTCATACATGAACTGAATGCTGGGCCAGTCTGGAATAACAGAAGAGCTGCAGGATGGAAATCAAACATAAGCTGTTATCATAAGACACTCAGTGTCCTATCATAAAGACAAACACAGCAGTAATTCACACTGCAGCAGTTGGAACCAGAAATTAGATATTAAATAATATGTGAAATGATTGATCACAATCTAAATTGTTGATCATGCACTAATAAATGATGCATGCAATGTTGATGCATCTACTTAGTGAATGAATATTTTCTAAAGGCGATGTTTGGTGCACAGGCTCAGAAGTTCACTAACAGCTCTACAGCTGCAGCTCTGTGCTAGAATGCGGACCTGTTTGAGAGCACGCTCTGAAAAGTTTCACACCAGGCACTGAGCTGCAGTGATTGCTGACACACAACTGCACACTATCCCAAGTTCCCAAGAGATTCCGAAAGTCACAGTACACACACACACACACACACAGACACACACACGGTTTGCTGTGTGCATGCGTGGCCAGGCCACGCTGCGCGCCCGCAGCTCACTCTGTTATTAAACTACAGCAGGATGACTGGAACCCGGCGGAACAATCCTACCTTGCAGGTTCTGCACTCGGATGTCACTGATCTGTCCGATAAATTCCTCCCGCTCGAACCAGTCTTCCCACTCGTGTCCAGCCATCTGGTGACGCAGAGAGTGCTGCGGGGATCCCGGGCAGTAACTCGGAAAGCTGCCCCGGCCGGAGGAGGAGACGCTGCTGCAGCAGCAGCGGGCAGGACGACTGTCTATTGTCCGGCCGGAGCCATGCAAGCAGGGGGCTCACGCTCAGTGCGGCGGGGGGGGGGGGGATGGAGGGGGGGGGATGGAGGGGGTTCACTCACTGCACGGACATCGCTGGTGTTTACTGCGGGATCTTCCCGTCACTGCGCAGCGCTGGAGACGACGGAGCTCTGTGGGGAAATTCCGTAGAGTACAGAGCTGTGGAGGAAGGAGCTGCAGCACCTGGTTGGTATTTCCGAGGTGGGATGGAGCTGATCCAGTGCCCGCCCACTCTCTCTCTCTCTCTCTCTCTTTCTTTCTCACTCACACACACATACAAAACAAACAGATTATGTGAGTTCATGTCATGTCAAATACAAAGAGTTTGTTTCTTCCAACCTTCTCCACTAGTGAGTGAGTGAGTTCCCACTAACTCGATCAATGTGACTTAACGAGGTAAACTGCTCAAACATGAGCCACATCATCCAATTCATGCAAGAATTTAAATGAAGAATCAAGAATAGACTGTTCTGAATAAAGTAATGTGCACTTATTTCTTCTAAAAGTGCAGTGAGTGTTTGTTATATTTGTCACATACGACTTTACTCACTGACACTACTGCAACATACACACTTGTTCTGTTTGTAACATGTGTAATAAACTGTTAGAAGCATTACACAGCTAACATGAATGCAAAACATCAAACTAAATGAGAGAAACTGTTTTATGAAGTTATGATTTTGTGTTATGGACCCATGTAGAATGTTTTTAAGCTTTTAGGACCCCTGCAGCTCTACTGTGGGGCCCTATGGCAGCTTCCCCATTCATCCATTGTTAACATGGGCTTTGCTACATTAAAAGTACTGCAGTTCAAGAGTATGTCGGGGGACGTAAATATTTTCTGCAAATCTATTCGTAGGCTGATTTATTGTGAGTACCTCACACCATCCACCTCCACCCCCCCAGGAGAATCCAGCTTTACTGTATATGTGGAAATCCTGCAGATCAACTGAATTCTGATTTCTAAGGCAAAACTGTCACACATCCTGTGGTTGGAGTTAATAACTGTTGTGCACTATCGTTTCCCATGGCAACAGATACAAGTGTGATGTTCACACAGGTTTGGATCATCAGTGCCCCTAATGCTTCGCAAATCAGAATCTACAGCTTCATTCAGAATGTCACCAGCTGTGAAGAGCTGAGAAGGACCAAAACAGGGTGCATCTCCATCACCGAATGTCACACTGCACAAACGGAGCCTGCGTCATGATCGGATCATGGCTTCTACATGTTTCCACAAGAGATGGAAAAGCATTAAGAAGTGCGTGAAAACCTGACTGAACTGACTAAAAGTTGAAATGTGTTCATCAGTGAAATGAAAAGATAAAGATGGTGGATGTCTGTACTTGTATATATGTATTTTTTTTTTTATTTAAAACATGTCTGTCACATATAACTACAGTGTGATGGCCGATTTATCATCACATAAACTAAGTGTGGAAAAGCAGTCACATGACAGCAGGTATGTTGTATATTGTCACTCCTGCTCAATTTAAAAGAGGTCTCTAGTGTCCTGCTTGATCCTTATCTGGCCATCCTCTGAGTCCTGGTCAATGACCTTTGACCTCTGGGTTCTGTGAGAAGTTTTGCTCTGGTGTCCACTGACAGCTGGTGCTGTCTGTTTATGGTGTTCATTTATAGTAAATGCTACTTTGGTAAAATGTACACTGGACATTGTAGGTAACATCTGATGAGGAAGCTCTGATGATATTCTATATTTTTGTAATATTGAAATTATAGCACTGGGAGACATGTTGCTTCATAACCATGAAAATACACACTGTAGATTATTTTGACTCAGTCCCACATACCCCATCCTGCTGCCCCAAATACTTACCAGAGCACCAAATGCCCTATTTTTGTGACAGTTCAACACCCAGCACAAGTAGCACTCTGATCGTTTTATATTGACACTTTAAGCCATCTGAAGGCAGCAGGTATATGTTTCATCTGCAGTGTCTAACAGCAGTGATGTACACCGTCATGTTGTTACACATTGTCGATTCACGTTGTGTTTAAGTGCACATCATGCTTGTTGTTCTGATGGATTATTGTACACTTTCTACTGCAAATCATCAGATGAGTCTGGCCAAAGTGCACTTGACACCACACCACACTGAGCACGGTGCACCTGACTGCACTCTGTTACCACGTTCATGAAATTTGAGCATATTGTGTTGTTGTTTTACTTCTGCTATATAAACACAACCTAAATACACTCAGTATGTAGTTTGTTTTCAGTGATGTATATGCATGACTACAGTGTGTATTGGGCTTTGAACATTTCCAAAATCTCTTGTGTAGACACACACAGGGCTGGTGCTGCTCTTCTAACGCACTAATCAAAATTACAGTGGTTAAAGCAAGACTATCAGTAAATCAGTCTATAAATTGATATTTATAGCCATTTTATACTGTATGAAAAGCTTCTCCGTCTGGTTATCGTAAAGCCCTGCAGCCATCTGAAGGCAGCAAAGATAATACAGTATGTTTATAAATGTGCAGCCCCTGATTGCAGTGAAGTGCTGATGTCACACATGGTCGTCCACTTGGATGTTCCTTCATTAAATCACATGAAGGACACCAAGTTGCAACAAAATGACTGTACACACTTCATTACACGACATGTAATGAAATGACCTCCAGACGTTTTTAAGCTCTAGCATTGACAAGAATGGGACACACATGAGGTCACATGTGTGGTTTGACCACCAAAATCTAATCAGTTCGTCCTGGAGTTCAACTGAATATTTGTGCCAGATTGATTTGATTTGATTGATTTGCAGATTTCTTGCATACCTGCATACCACAAGAATGGAATGGATGGATGTACAGATGTAAGGATAACCCAAAAGCATGATGCCTTCAGCCATAGCTGTTGCTGGTACAGAGGCATTAAAATAGCGTTGGATTGTAAAAAACATATATATTTGTTTGTCACATGAGATAAAAAAAGAATGTTTGTTTTGCTGGTTTAACACAAGAAAGTCGGATAATGTGAAAACAAGTCATTCTTTTCTGTAGAACACTGGTTCAGCATTTCTTCCCACTGAAGTTGTGCATAAACAGCAGCTGAACAAGGCTTCAAAGTGAATATGCAGCTGAATAATTGCAATGCGTCTCTTCCTGTGCTGCAGTCATTAAGTCCAGACTAAGCTGTGTCTGGTCTCCGTACTCTGTCACCATGCAGGAAATGAGGATCATATTAGTGAAACATGTTTATCCACACAGTCATATTTCAGTTTACAGTGGTGCTACAAGGCTTAAGAGGTGTGGGTGGACGCAGATTGGAATAAAACTGAAAAAACTTTGCAATGGCTTTTTTTTTTTTCTTTTGAGCTATTTAGACGTTTGAAGAATGATGCAAAACCAGTCCAATAAAGGCTTCTCCCACACAAACGGTGTCGGCTGACACTGAAGAGTTTTTCATTATATAAGTATAATGTATGTGAGTGGATGTTGTACATCACAAGTTGTCATTAGGATCTCAGTGAGTCCATATGCAGCAAAACTTAATGAAGGCAATGTGGATAGATCACATTTTTCAACAGAAAGAAAACTGACAAACATATCATAAGAACTAATGGCCAGATTTTCAGGATATTTAGTTTTCTTTTAGGTGTTGATTTTGTATTGTTTATTACTTTCATTGCCTCTGTCTCTGATGTCTAACCAAGTGTACCACTGTACTTTACTTGAATCATTCCATTTCATGCTACTTTATATTTCAAACAACACTACACTTTGGAGGCAAACATTGAACTTTGCACTTCACTTCACTACATCTATTTAAACACTTTAGTAACTTTGAAGTGTGGAGTATTAATACTAAATATAATTACTAAATCATAATTTATTAATATAGACTTGCATCCAGTAAACCAGTTTAAACAGTACATTAGTTTAAACAAGTTCCACATCTACCATCTGCAACATTGAAGGGATGTATACATTCATGTACTAATAATTATATTCCATTTATATAATGTGTATTTTGCAGAAAGGGCTCCTTCTATTGTATTTCAAATTTTGGCACATCAAAAATATATTGATACAAAATTTACTTTATGCAAGTACAATTTTGGAAGAAAGAACTTGTCTGTGTTGCCAGCTTAGAAACTCTTCGGCCTTGTTTAGCCACTTCTTTTTTCACTACCCACAAAACTAGTGACTTGTGGGCAGAAAGCCTCTAAAATGTTGTCTGTGAATGTTCTCTCCTGTGGCTGTGGCTGGCCGAGTTTTCTCAGTGTGTGCAAGGCAGGGCAGGGCAGGGCAGCATGGTCGTGTAGTAGTTAGCACTTTCACCTCACAGCAAGAATCCACATGTCGGCCGGGTGCCTTTCTGTGTGGAGTTACTGTGCCTGAGCGGGTTTTCTCCAGATACTCCGGCTTCCTCCCACCATCCAAAGACATGCATGTTAATTGATGACTCTAAACTGTCCATAGGCGTTAATGTGATTGTGAATGTTTGTCTGTCTCTGTATGTTGGTCCTGTGATAGACTGGCGGCCTGACCTCTGTGTACTTCACCTCTCACCCAATGACAGCTGGGATGCTGTTAGGATAATGGATGGATGGATGGTTGAGGGAGAGCAGCAGTACTTTCAGTTGACCAATCAACAGCCATAAAGAAGTATAAATGAGCTGTGAATGGGCCAAAATGGTCAAATCCTTATCCTTAACAAGTTTAACCTTGTTGAGGTTAAACTTCAATTTAAGTCGACTTTTTAGGTTTAATTTCATTTTCTCGCAACAAACACAAAGTTTAGTAGTGTTTGGATTCAATCTTTTTAATATCTCAGTCTGTACATGAAACGTTGTTGAAATTAGAAGTAGATTTAGGTGCTTATTCATGTCCGGATACAGCAGCTTAAAAATAATAGTAGCATAACTAATAATATGTTATACAGCAGCTAACTAGATTTGGAGTTAATAGTTTTTAATCTTTTATAATATGTTTTGTAAATCCAGTACTTGCATGACTGTTAGCCTGGTACTTTTCCAACTACACCTCAACATGTAGTGATGAGGAAATGGGAATCAAACCGCTGACCTGTGGTTCACAGACGACTCTAGCTGAGCATGTAACACACAGACATGAGATCGTTATTGATCTTCTTACCTAATCCCAGTATTTTAAATTAGTGTGTTTCCAAAGTACCTATTTGGTCATTTAATATACAGTTAATTTAACTTCCATGTTGTTCAGTTGCTTTTTTTAAAGCAGATAATTGTTACACTATTTTTGGCATACTGAGAATATTTTTACTTTCAGTGGTCGTATGTAGGAGCCCACACAGGCTAATTCATGGGAATTCTATAAATAAATACTCATGAGGGGAGCACATTTGCACGTTATGCATTTCCACATTAACCCAGTGCAACAGTTAGTGGGCTATTTTCTTCTTCTCCGATGCTATCTTATAAACAGCGGAGTCGGTGCACCTCAGCCCACGCAAAGCAGAGGCAGATGTTACGTAACCATTTCAGAGAGCAAACTGATCCTCCTACTGACAAAAACATGATGTTTACGAGGCGAAAGCCACTGAAGTCAATGTATCACCCTTAAAGTTGATCCTAATCTTTGGTGAGCTAAAATCAGCAAACCACCAGCTCATATCATCAGGAATAATCTGTTTCAAAGCCATCTGGCACATTTCACCGTGCCAAAGCACTCAGTAATACTTCCACCACAACAATCTATTTCTTATAATTACTGACATGCAAAGCACACAACAGATCTCATGACAGGACTAAATTGTTCTGCAGATTATTCAGCTGTGGTCTCTCTGATGTGGATTTTTATGTGGCTCAATCTCAGATGTAATCACATACTTGTCATTGGCCTTGCTGGCCCAAGCTGGTGTGTGTGACTTCTGTGTGCACTTGCATCAGCCTTGTGATTGTTCCTGTAGAATTTAGAGAGTGTCACAGTTGAGAGGAAGCTGTGCACAGATGCTAAGGATCTGGAAAGTTCTTGACTTGAAGTTCAAACACAAAATAAACATTTGTGACCCAAATGGTAGCGCCATTAGGCAATGTTATAAGAAAACACTGTATAAATTTCGATTGCTCCAGCACTCCCGCAAACCTTACGAGGACAAGTGGTTAAGATAATGGATGGATGAAAACCTCAGAGACATGTTATCTAGTCATATTGCTACCCTAGATGATATAGCTCTTGGAACCTTGGAGTTATCTTTGACCAAGAGATCTCTTTCACCTCCTACATAAAAGAAAGCTCTAGAACTGCCTTCCTCCACCTGAGGAATATCAGTGAAATTAGAAGCATCATGTCTCAAAGTGTGTCACAGTGCATACTTTAGTCTTGTGCCTTTGTGTTGTGTCTTTGTTTCTCTGTTCCTCCCTCATCTTAGCCACGCCCCTCTCTCCACTCTCACCCCCTGATTGTCTCCACCTGCAACTTGTTACTAATTAGTCTCCTCACTATTTAAACCCTGCACGATTCACTTCCCCTTGTTGGATCGTCCTGCTATGTACCCTTGTTGTCATCGTCCTGGTTTCTGCGCCTTCTGCGCCTTCTGCGCCTTCTGCGCCTTCTGCGCCTTCTGCGCCTTCTGCGCCTTCTGCGCCTTCTGCGCCTTCTGCCTGTTATTCCTCTCTTCAGATTCTCTCCTCGCTCCTGTAAGTTGGCTGCTCTTGTCTCTTTTCCAGGTGAGGCGCAGTTCATCTTGAACGAACCTATAGTGATGCTGAGAAACTAGTCCATGCATTAGTTACTTCTAGATTGGACTACTGTAATTCATTACTGATAGGATGTCCCAATAATGCATTAAATAGCCTCCAGATCATATTAACCTACATTGGCTTCTCTCCACTAACTCCCTGTAAAATCTAGAATAGAGTTTAAATTGTTATTATTTAAATTCTTACTTGTGGTTTCTAGAGTTTCTCCTCTCCTCCTTCACTCTTTTAGTCCTCTCTTAAGCCAGGTATCCTCAGCCTCGATTCCAGCTGTACGATTCCATATGCAGCCACTGGTCCTACCAACCTGTCCAGTGTTTCGTCTGCTGCTTGTTGTTGTTGTTGTTCCTTGTTGCCTATTCTTTCTTTTCTTTCCCTTTTCACTCACTTCAACTGGTTGGTTAGTCTTTCTAGTGGCCAAATAATAGTACTGCACCATGAAAGAGTAAAGTCTTTTATATTGGTATTACAATAAGGACAGATCAGAGGAGTGTTTATGCAAAAGTTTAATGTTGAACATAAGAGATATTTGGCAGATAGACCCCAGACAAGAAAATGCATTGCAACATCTTGATGAGCGTGATGAGGTTATAGATGTAACCTCCGGGGTCTATACGCTGGTGGTGCTGGAGAAATCAGCCAGGGGAGAAGGATGGAAACAGTGGACGGATGCCTGGAGTGACCTTCAGGATAAGGTGGTGATGGGGTGGAGGAGGGTTGAGCAAGCGTGCAAGGTGAAATTTAAGGGGAAAAAACAGAATTACTCAAACGACCAGTAATACAGAATATTCCTGAGAGTTAAGTGTAGAAACTGATTTGCTCTTATCCAACACTTATGTTAAGTCAGTATTTTAACTTTGTTCTTGAAACTCAGTAGGGAGAGCTGCCATTTCTGTTCTCTTTTTCTCCTGTGTTTTCAAAATGTTAAGGAGTCAGAATCGATATTCTATTATTGTGGTCTTCTCAGTTTAGTAGTTATTTTCACTTGTGATTTAATTATAATAATCCAAAGAAGTGATACTTTCCCCTTAGGGAAATTCTTGTAAACAGGCAGCTGCATTTTAGGCACCAAGGGTTCAGTGTCTTGTCCACG
This sequence comes from Sandelia bainsii, assembly GCA_032362345.1. NCBI lineage: Eukaryota > Metazoa > Chordata > Actinopteri > Anabantiformes > Anabantidae > Sandelia > Sandelia bainsii. The sequence continues at coordinate 20,602,925 of JAUMHL010000004.1, forward strand.
GACTATTCAACATGTATCATGTATCTTGTGGTACTACATTGTTTGCTTCTTTCTTTCTTACTCTGAGTCAGCAGAGAAACACCATCAGCTGGAGCCAAATTCCCTGTAAGCCCTTGTGCATACATGGCCAATAAATCTGATTCTGATCCTGCCAGGAATTGAACCACCAACCCTGGTGGTTGGCGGGGCAGTCATGAACACCTGCCTTACCATCTGAGTCACACTTGTTGCTTTGGCCAGGTTTCTCCCTGAAGTCAACTTGATGCTTCATATTCTGGTAAAAAACGTAAAAACTTCCAGTGTCATATTTTCTCAGCTACTTTTTACGCTGTTTCTCTCTCCTCCAGAACAAGCTGAGGTCGAAACTGTTAGTGACAATGGGGTGATGTTTGGATTATTGAAACGCATCTACTGTGCATTGAACACATAGGCTGAGTCTTGACCCCTGCTGCAGTTAAACCCTTTCTACCTGTGCTGCAGCCCTCATAATTGTCTATGGCAGACACTCATTGACCTTGTCAGGGTCACACTCTTGAGCCTGCTTCACTTCACTGGAATTCATAGATTTTAGAGTTTATGTCTACATGTCATTAAACAAACACTGAACTGGTTTGTTCACTTCTCACTAACAATGTGTGTTGCTGCATTTCTATATAACAATAAATGGAAAAAAACATAAGTTGTTGTTACATTCCCTCATGGGTGAATGTCTAAACTAATGTTTGTTGTGCTGCTTTCTTAAGGTGCAATCGCACCTAAACTTGCACAGTGAAAAGGACTTGCATGGTGCGGACAAAAGCAGGAGGACACAGGAAGTAGCGGGTGGAGTGTTGTAAACAAATCCTGGAGGAACTAGCAGGTGAAGGAAGCACATGAATGTGTTACCAAAAGTGATTGTGTGTCACATCATTTCACATACACATGAAAAGTGAGTCAATTATGGTGTGACAGCGCATTAGAAGGACGTTTAAGTTTGTTTATTCAACTGATGACCCTGTGGTGCAGTGACAACAAGGCATGTTCAAATTACATCAAGGTCAAACCTCAAAAGGACTTTTATAGTTTCCACAGATTATGAGCGTTGCTGATTTTGTGTGATGTGTGTTAATGAAAAACAATGGGACAAACCGTTAGACAACAGTCTGTATATCAAAACACTAAATTAGGACGTTTCTGTGCAAAGATCCCACTGGATAAGTCTTAACTCTTACTGTGATCGCTGATCTCTCAAAACGTTCTATAGCAGAGAATCTTTCCTCCTTGTTAGTACCACTTACTTTTCCTCTCGGTTCCAACTTTTTTGAGACATGTTCCTGCCATCAAGTTCAAATTACCCTATTTTTTTTCTTAAAATGTTACATTTACTCAGTTTAAACATTGGAAATGTTTTTTTCATTTTCTATAGTCTTACACAGCATCCCAACTTTTTTTGCAATTGGTGTTTGTTACACCCCTGTCTAGGGGGCAGGAGTGCAACATACAAGGTTATTAAAAACGACGTTCACTGCCCGGGTCCAATGCTGAAACTTTGCAACCAAGTTATTACCATAATAGACAAAGTGTTAAAATGTGAAGCAAAAGAAGAGGCCACAAAAATCTATTCCCAAAAACAGGTGTTAACTAGTCCCTAGAGTGAAAGCAAACAAGACATTAACTGACCCTAACTCTCTTAACAGGAAAAAACAGGGTAGAAGAAAACGGCAGTTCTCCCCTACTGCTTCAATACTATGTACAATATTTACAGTAACGATGGAAAAAGGTGAATAAGAAACTATTTACAAAAATATATAATAAATATACAAGAGATGGCACTAGACCTGAACAACCCTAAACTAACGCACACATTCACACTAGAAAACAGTCACACTAAACAAACTAAGAAACAAATTAATGACATACGACCAGGGCCATATATGAGCTGCTTCCAATCAGAAGGGTTGTGTGTTCAAATGACATCAGGTAAATCAGGTTTTATAACATCAGCAAACAGTCAACTGATTTCTTCAGAACTCACCGACAAGGCGTATTGCTGCTGTTTTAACGTTAGGTGTAAGACTCTGCATTATCGTTGTCAAAACTCCCACTGTGTCTCCACCTGTGTACAGTGCTAAGATCATATCGGCTGAGTCCTGCTGCAGTGACGTATTTTGCAGTTCTTTTCCATGTCTTTGTAGCAACGCAGCCTCTGAAAAATACTATAATTATTATATCACATAACATTTTATTATCATATACTATAATGTCTATACAACTAAACTGCAAACACTGATACATTTTTGTGGGGAGTGTAGTTCACATTTTCTCTTAACATAATGGTCATATATTCACAATTAATGTAAACAAGACAAGTTGCAAATATTTTGATACTTAACATATAAATTAAATTTACACAGACAACGTATTTTTGTTCACCAAATTATTCCATCTAAAACAATTCATTTTCTTTTCACACATCTGATATTTCAGTACAACATCCACATTATATATGTTTTTCTGGGTTACAGTCAGGGAAAGATTGTGCTCTGGTCTAGTAGAAGAAATTCACTTCACATGCAACATCTTTATTACGTTTTAAACAGAAAAGTCTTCCTCTAAACCTCTTTCTTGCCTAAACCCAACCTTACACTGGATTCTGGACTCAGGTCTGTGGTTCATCAGGTTTAATAACAAGATTGGCAAAATAAAGCTATGTCCCGCCCTTCTTTGCCTCTGATTGGCTAAATGTTGTTGCCACAGCCAATAATCACAACAACAAATGAGCTCAAGTGAAAACATGATTTGCTAAATTTGGAGGGGTCTCTATGTCATGGTCATATCCTTGTTTTGTGTCTTTCTGTTCCTCCCTCACCTTGGCCACTCCCCTCTCTCCACTCTCACTCCTTGATTGCTCCAGGTGTTTCTTGTTTTCTAATCAGTCCTTCACTATTTATGTCCTGCACTCCTCACTGCCCTTTGTCAGGTCATCCTGTTATCCTGCCGTTCACCCCTCGCTCATGTCCGTCATCATTTCTGTAATGTTGGTTTGGGCTTAGTTTCTGCTCTGTCTTTTCTCTCTTCTCCACCATTTTATTAAAGACTCTTTTTGTTTGAACCCTCTCTTGTCCTGGTCTGCGTTTGGGTCCATCATTTTGTACATGTGTCTGACACTCTATAATGAAATGCTATTTAGGACAAGCATTTCTGTTTTCTGTCTCTTCTTCATCATGGATCATAGTTACAATAAGGCTGTCGCTGATGTTTGGTTCATGAATCAGGTCGATTAATCACTAATTCATTTTTATAAAGATACCTGCATGGAGAGAGTGTGGTAAGAACCCTGGTTGAAACACATAACAAATGAGGGCAGAGAAGCGGGTGAGGAGTTCTGCAGCTGGATGTTTCAACATTAAGCACCAGGCAAAAAAGAAAAGGAAAATGAATGTTTCTGCAGTTAATGATGTCAAAGTTTCCAGCCTGGTTCCCTCATTTCATGGTCTATGAAATATATGCTAACTTCCTGTTTCTCCCTCACTCTCCACTCTACTCTGCTCACTCAGCTAATCAGTCACTCAATCAACTGCCCCTCCTCTTATAAGCAGGTCTGCCAGGGTCACTCTCCTGCCACACTGTCTGCGTCACCACCTTCTGAGAGCAACTTCCACCTGCCTCCCTGTGTTTGAACCTGTCTTCACTTCTCATAATAGCATCTCTGGAGGTGCAGGTGTCCCTCTGACATAGTAATGGTGCAGAATATGTCCACAGTGAAATGATTAATTCACAGAAAAGCTAAATGCCACAGTACCTCCATCACCCCTGCTTCCTGTGGTTACACACGTTTGGCTACTGTATAAGCTACTGTGTCCTGCTTTAGCTGGCCTTATTGCTGGCTGTAATACTGTGGATTTTTTTTAAAGGTTCTCTCTCCTCGCAGCTCTCCACGCTTCACCGGCCACTTTTCACATGTTTTCTTATTCTTCTTATCAATATTTGTATATATTATATATGAATAGTACAGTATATACAGTACGGTTTCCGAGTCTGACCACCACAACACAAGCGGAAAACAAATTCAGCGCCCTGAAAGCCACATTATAGCTGCACACTGATCAACCAACAAAGGCAGAAAAAAACAGCATGTGTGTAGCACATGACTGATGGGAGTGTACACTGTTCCAACTGAACAAGAAGTAGGTGTACACCATACACCATACACCCTGCACTACACTGGGTGTGACATGCAACAAGAAAGGTCCCCAGCTGGACTTCAACCTTGGATGTTGCAGTTATGTAGCATGCACACAAAACAATTTTATTTTGTCAAGCAGGACCAACAGATGGTATGTTTTAAATACAATTTTAGAAATTAATAAAACTGCTTGTAACAACACTTGAACTGAGTATTTTAGCTGCTGTGTTGATTTAATAAGAGCTTAAACTTTATTTAAGGGTTAAGCCACAGGCTACATGTGCATATGCATTGGTAAACGCCAAGTCAACCCCCGAGCTAAAGCCAGTCACACACGCCTGCCTCTGTACGTGGATTATACTTACAACAAACGGGGATATGTTTGGTAAGTTGTAGCTAGATTTGTGGTAGTGCATTTATGTAGTGTCTTCTTAGGAAGAAAGTTTCATGAATCAGAACCATCAATATTGATTTGATCTGTGTTACTAAGTCCAATTCCAGTCTTAACTCAATTTTGACCAAATGCACTTACTGCACTTTGCCTTTGTAGGGCAGAATAGAAGAGAGGAAGAGGAAAATCAACCATTTAAGAATGAGATCCAGGTCACTTTGGCTAACTATGTGATTAACCATGGGTTGTCTTTCAGGGAGGCTGAGCAGAAGGTCCAGACTCTGTATCCAACACATAGCCCTTCTAGTTCTAGAGGAGAACTGTGTAGGAGCATGCCAGGGCTGGAGACTTCCTCTGCTATTTGGCCAAAGAAAACACTGCACATGATGAGGTGCTGTGGCCAGACCCACACAGGAGACGGGATGCACCCTCATTTTTCCTTTAGTTCACAGTAACAATTACTGTTGATGGCAACAAGAACACACTGATATGCTTTATACAAAACATTGTTCTCTTTGGTAGTTGTATACATTTGTTTCCGTCCATGCTTCAGTGAAAGATTGTTCCAGCACAGCATGCACAGAGATGTCCTGTGTGGGAAGGTACAATAGCTATAAGCCTGGATCAAACTCACGATTGCTGGTGAAGGTTTACTTCCGCTTGCTGAAGCTAATTGTAATTGACTTTGTTTCTGTTCAATCAGGAACAAGCACTGTTATCCCTGCTTGTGTAATGTGTAATGTTTGTTCGTTCTCTTTGTTGTTGTGTTTTGTAAAATGTTGTTGTCTTTTGTACCCGAGGGCCACCATAATTTAACATCCTTTAACGTAACCCAACTCAACTTGTCACCACAGGTTTCCAAAAGCCTGGAAATACCGATGTTAAAGGATTGAGAGGAGCAACAGTTTTCCAGGTACACATGGACATTTCCATATTTGTATATAATTTCATTATATTCACATAGTAGCAGGATGGAGTCTCTTTTTTTCAAAAGTTAAAAGTCTGGTGTGACTTTGGCAGCACCATATTCTGCATTACTAGTGAATCAAATGCAACAGTGAAAATGTTACCTACAGCATTTAGAATCAGAATCAGGTTTATTGTCAGGTCATCCCTAGAGTGCACTTCATGAACAAAAGGCCTTACACTTCATGTTGTCTTTGCCTGTGTAACACCTCTGGACTAGTGTTTTATTAATGATGCTTTGTAGAGACTGATTTCACTTGAAACAGACATGAACACATTTTTCTCTGTTGATCAGTGTAAATGAAGACAAATTAAATCAACCATGATGTTGTAAAAATAAAAGGCCCCGTGTGATGTGATGTGATGTGATGAGATGTGATGTGATGTGTACAACATAGTACTTACAGGAAACCATCAGCACCATGAACCCTCTGATCTGTGATCACGTGCATGTAACTGACTTGTTTCTGAATAAACTTATCACATTCTTCTAGTGAATGGTTTAACATTTCAGCAGTGCGGTCAGGAACATCATGTCATTTATTGCAGAGCATTTGGCTGTGAGTGAAGTAATAAACAGGAAGTGAGCCATAACTCTGAAGCCCTCTGCCACATGAGATTCTGATTGCATGTACAGTATTTCTATGTATATGAGTAGTCAAGCAGAGCAGAGGTGCTGTTTACCCCCCAGGTGTGACTCAGTCTCCCAGCTGCATTAACGCCAACGCACTGTTAGACATTAATGCACTTTGTCTACACGTGTCACTCATCGCAGCATCTTCAGGGGACATTTCCATCAGCATCCAGAGACAAGGTTAGTCCTTCCCCTGTTTGAGAAGCAGGCTAAGACATGACAGAGTCACTGCGTGACGGGGACTCAGCCAGTCAGGAGCAAGATGACACATGGCAGGGTACGCTATAATTAGTCCAGAATACTTTCCATGTGGATTTCTGGGTTATGTCACAATTCTTTCTTGTTTAAAGTATCTTGAGCCCCTGTTTCCCCCCATACTCTACACATCCTCCTTTTTTGACTTGTTGTTTTGGTTTAGGCCTTGGAGCTCTGATCTCATCACTTATGGCTGTCACCACAATAGTCCAGCTGTTCATCTGTTCTTGTGATGGAGATATCTCGGGAAGGAAAGGACAATGTAGTGATGGAGTGATTAGATAGTCAAAGGTCAAAGGTCAAGTTCACTATGACCTCACATCAGTCTCATTATTGTGAAGGTGAATTACAGGAATGCCTTCAATGAATTTCTTCAAATTTGGGACAAATGTCCACTTAGACTTAACGACGAACCAGAGTTTCCCCTACTATTATATTAGGAGCTCAGGGGCAAGAGTAAGAGAAAGTAAAGTTCATGTGCAAGAGTTTGTTCAGTTGTGATACTGTAAAAATGTCCATTTATGGAAAGGTTTACAATTATGAAACTATATTTATTCCTATCAAAACATATTCACAACATATGAGAAACATCATTAAGAACACAAAAAGAAACAGGAAATGTAAAATAAAATATAAAATACCTGTCTCTGGGATTTCACATACAATGTACTATACACATCTTTACGTGTTTCCTAAATGAATGTTTTTCAGATGCATAAGAAACAGTGAACAGACATCTACACTCATTGTGCACAATACAACAGTTGAGTTGTGTTATGTCTCATAGAAAATCAAAGAAATTGTTTACAATAGGCTCTATTAATCAAAGTCATAGAAAGACAATTAAAAGATCCTCATCTCCACAACACACACATCAACACACTGTCACAAATACACATTCATTATCTCCCTGTCACAGCCAGTGTTCACCTCCCTGTCCATCTGTTGTGTGATTGCCTGAATACAGAACACACACACACACACACACACACTGCAGTCATCATCAATTTCACTCATTCCCATGCACTGAGACTACATGCAGTTCGAGGAAGGGCAAGTCAACACTTGACTGCACAAACACAAAACTGATTCAGTTTGTCTTATCATGCAGCTAACTACTGTCAAATCTCAGTGAGCGTTACAGTGTGCTGAGTGAGTGGCCACGTCTGGAACAGAATGAGACCTTGTGTTGTGTGGCAGATCGACAACAGTCATGTACAAATAAAATAGCTTTTTCTTATAAACAATCAGCAGGATTGATGAAATCATGATCAAACACCTTACTGTGACCTCTCCTAATTTCTCTCTTTTCTCTTTGTTTCATTTTGCATAGTGCAGATGACCTTATTTCTCAGGCTACTCATTTCACTTTCAAATCAGCAGCAGCCCACAGAATGTGTGTCCTGTATTAGCTTTGACATGGAGCACTATCAGCACCACTGTTAGAAATCAACATAGCATCTATTATGTTTTCATTTCACATGTGTCATATCATGTTCTATACTGTACATATACTGTATGTTTTAACTCTTGGAGTGATAAAGCAGTGTCTCATGGGTTGATCATGCCCTTGAATGACTAAGATAGAGAAAGATACTTTGTCCTGAAGCCATTTTCTATGCTTTATCATATCATGCATGTGGCTTCGCCATCAGCTGTGCTACATGCATTTAGAATCCTTTGCAATGGCGCTACATGAGTCAGCAAGTGCTTGAAGACATTGCTCCACTTACTCACGTGCACACAGACTATGGTCCCTGCTGAAACATTATTGGCCTTGTTCAGGGTCAAGTCAGATGCTAAACCCAATGATGCAGCTTGGCTGTGAGACATGTTTCAGCTATGGGCTGCACATGGTGTGTAACACAAAAAGCCTCAAAGGCAAATATTCCCCTCTGAAAATGGAGGTGTCAGATATGAAAACACCTTTTTCTCTTATTCTAGATCCTGGACAAATTCGATTTTGACTGTAAAACCTCTCAACCCCTCTTTTGAAAGGGCTAAAAATGGCATAACCAAAGTAAAATGGTTCACCTTCTTCTCTTACTAAAGGCTAAAGTCATGTGCCTGGTGTGTTTTGAAAGGTAACACTCTTTAGTTTACTATCACATCTTCATAATTACACTGATAATACACAGGGGCAGCATGATGGTGGTCTTACTTTGCTGTACTCCCTGCAAAAGGTCCTGGGTTTGAGTGTGAGAGCTGGCTGGGCCCTTTCTGTGTAGAGTTTGCATGTTCTTCCCGTGCCTGCATGCATTTCCTCTGAGTACTAGTTAACTGGTTACTCTAAACTGTGAATGGTTGTCTGACTGTGTGTCAGTCCTGTAACAGACTGGCAACATGTCCAGGGCGAACCCCGCCTCTGACCCTAGAAACACAATGTAGTCAAAGCCATAAGGCTAGACAAACTGAGGACTGTTCGTTCAGTGACCATTTGGAGACTCTGAAATGGTCATTTAGGAACCAAATGATATTATAGGCTTTTCAAACAGTATAATAGAAACATTTTTTTATATTAAACTACAAAACTACCACTAGAAGACCTTGTACCACAATCCTGCAGTCACTATCCCACTAAATATTAACCCCAGAGTTGAATTCTCACATGGGCTGTGTCCAAACAAACATGTCCAAAATTAATTTAATTCATTTCAGTAGCACCAGATTTATTCATTGTTGTCTTACTACAGGAAAGTCTCTAAATGAGCTGTGTTTCTGAATGAATATCACTAAAGTGCTAGAACGTGAGTATGTTTCCTTCCCAAGAAAACTTTTATAAACACTTACACTGACATTGCAATAGATTTTTTTTGTACAGAGTCAACAGTAGTGTTCTTCATCTTTCATAATGCTACTGACTGAGATTTGTCTAGCTTTGTTCCGCTGTCTGCAGCACTGAGGCTTTTGAAAGCTCTCTGTCTAATCAATGTCACTCCCCCGGGCTCCTGTCCAATACAAATCAATGTGAGCGCTAAACGTTAACCACGGCTCCTCGTCCTGTACTCTGTTCTGCTCAAATAATCACGGCTGTCCCTGAATGCCTGTTTCAAACACTAGTGTTACTCTCACAGTGACAGCTGCCTTTTTGTGATGCCTGCACTTGTTCAGCCTGTTTTGTCAGTGATAATGCAAGCAGCATCCTACAGGAATATACCAGCTCCATGAGAATATTTGATCTCTGCTATAACTGAGTTGTAATGGTGGTGGTTTGAGGGCTGGTTTGGAGCCAGTTTCTAATTTTAAGCAGTTCTTCATGTTTTGATAGCCAGAGAACAGGTTCTTGGACAGGAAAATTGAGGAAAAGTGTTTTCTGGTCTAAAACCAAGAACTGCCTACAGGTTAGGGGCTAGGGGCAGGATTATTCATGACCAACAAAGAGTTTGTGACTGCTATTTAAAAAAATCTGACTTAGTATAGCATCTGCCTAGCCAAGAAGAGGAATACAAAATATCTGCCTAATCCAAAACCCTGAGCTTCATGGACATGAAATTGAAGTAGGAGAGGTCTGTGGAGAAGACCACCAAGTGTCTCCTTGCACTGTGGTCCTCGTGTTTTGTCTGCTTCAGTCTGCCTTTTCAGTGGTTACTGAAAAACATGAGGATCCTAAACTTTCCAGGGACCACAGGGAACATATATCTTTTAAGAATTTAGAGGTAACATATCATCTTTAGAAGTCATGTGAATATTTTCCATAAATCTTTTAGCCAGCTCCCAGCAGGTGTTATAAGGACCTTGGAAAATGATATACTGTATAGTCTTAAAAGAATTTCCAGGTATTGCCAAAGAGATTCTGGGGCTTCTTCAAGAAGTTCATGTGAGAGTTTCTGTGAATCGCTGAATTATTCTACGGATTATCTTGCACTTGCTGTGGAAGATGCTGCAGTTCAGCTGTCTATGTCTGTCTCTGTCCAGTTTCAGGAATCACTAAGGAGGATGCAAGTGCCCTTGAATAAGCTGCAAAAATCTTCCAGGACAATCTAAAGTATTTCACTTTGTGGTCTTAAAGGTTCCAAAGATTTTTTTGTTGGGTAATAAGGTCTTGACTTGACTATTAATAATAATGATAATGACATACTTTACTGACCCCCTATCAAAAACCTAAGATCTAGTGTGTCCGTGAGTGAGTCCATAAGTGGAAGGGGTGTGTTCTGCACAGTGCAGGTGGTAATACAGTGGTTGGACAATTCTGGTATTGTGCTCCACACATCGAATAATGCAGAACTGCTTCACAGGAGAGAGGACAGCCAGCTCCTTAGGGCAATATTCAGCAGTCCATCTGCATGAGACACAAGAGACACTCCTTTGAAGACAGCAATGTCCTCATTCTGGACAGGAAAGAGAGGGGAAGGAAACCATATGTCAATCTGGAACAAGCATCACTAAACAGTTTACGTCATCCACTTCCATCCCCAGACAGTAAAGCACTTATTTGAAGCTAATAACACTGCTGATGGCCGGGTGGGACAACGTAAGCTCAACGATCCTCAAGTTGTTTTAATGACTTGACAGAAGTTAAATAGCTGAAAATCCCTTCTCCTTAGCTGCCTATTAAATAAGAGTGGTATAACTTACCCTGATACTGTTGAGTTGTCCAGTTCATTACTGAAACTAATAGAGACTCAAACAGGAATTAATAAGTCCTCATTCACCCACAGGGTAAAGAGGGTCAGGATGAATCAGTGTTGTAACTCATTAAGACGAAACGTAGTGAACACAGTGAAAAATTAAAGTAAGAAAATAAAAATACTAGTTCCAGTGAGGAGCTAGTTTGTAACTGAGGGCGTGCTCAGGCTGTTTTAGAACACAGATGTGAAAAGCTTTCATTACCTGGTTGTAAATCATCTCACTTTGTGAGTTAGAAGAAAGATGTTTCTGTCAAAATGCTGCAGATTTAGAAGAGAGTCAGCCCTGCTAATTTAGCTCCATGAATTTGGCAGAGTGTGAGCTCCAGATTGCAGCACAGCTCGGTGGGCCTGGCTGGCAGGCCGAGGTGAGAGCAGCGTGGGAGGCTGCACACACTCACATACACATGGACTCAAAGCATAAACACTAAGCAGCACATGCGAGGACAGACACAGGCTTGTAGATCAGATGATAATGTAATGATGACTCTGGAGAAAGTGGATGGAGTAATTGGAGGTAGTAACCGGATCAATCAAAAAACCGGGATCAGGCTGATATACAGCTTCATGATTGTATATTGAGGAAATAAATATTGATCATACCACTCAAGCAGGTACTAAGTGTCCTAAAAATGTCTGGATGAGTGAGGCTTTTTATTCTTTACCAGGATAAAAGCACCAGGGAGTGTACACTGAGAGTGTTCCAATACTTTTTACCTCACACTTTGAACACTGGTGGACTCTTGTCTCTTCAAAGGAACAGTCTGCCATATTGGAAATACACCCTTTTTCAGTAAAAGTTAGATGTTCAGTAATAATTTCATTGCTGAGATCAGTGCAGATACGTCTGTACTGTGCAAGAGCTTTAGGCTCTTCAGATGATCCCATCGTTTCCAAATTCACTGTGCAACACAGGTCAAAACATACAGTCATAAAGAACTGTCTTCAGACAGAGCTGCAGAGCTGATGGTCTACATCCACAGAGCTGTGGATGCTTAGAATAACCCCAACTGTTAGAAAAGATGAGGAGGGAAAACTGTCAGTGGCCTCCACCTGTTAAACTTAGGGGGTCATAGGTCTGAGGGCACATGTCATTGTTACCCCTCTCGTGTACCTGTTGCTGATTTCATTAACGTCAAAGCAGCTGAAACTGATGAACAACCCCGTCTGATACTTAACTGATCAATATCCCAGAGGTGTCATTAAATTGTTGCTATACTCTGATTAAAAAGTGTTCTTTTCAGTTTTTGAGCAGTGCATTGTTAACATTGTTACATTGTTAGTGGAGAGTGTTTGTCTTCAAACCTTTTGTAATGTCTGGATGTATACACAGTTTCTCTGTGGGTAGATCTACTTTTCTATTAGCATTCAACAGTCAGACATCAGATCCACACACAAAACACAGATGGGGCATGAAAGTGAATTGGATTTTCTGTGTGGAGTTTGCATCTTCTCCCCGTGTCTGTTTGAGTTCTCTAGCTTCCTCCCTCCATCCAAAGACATGCAGCAAAATTAATTGGCAACTCTGGATTGCCCAAACTATAGGTGTGAACGTTTGTCATCTGTCTCTATGTGTCAGCCCTTTGATAGACTGACCTGTCCAGGCCCGTCAGAGTATGACAGCTGGGAAAGGCTCCAGCACCCAGAGATCCTAAACAGGAAAAGTGGTAAAGATAATGGATGGATGATAGATTTTTTTTTAAAGATCATCCTTTGTTGAAGTGTTAGAAATGATAAGAGGAGTTTTTATGGATTTTTAAACACTGACAACACATTCCAGCTCTGAACACTTCAAATGCATTTTTATTTCATCAGAATACAAAACAACATTGGTTAAATAGAAGCTCTTTTGAATAATAAGAAGCATTGCTACTGTTTCAAAACTTTAATAAAATAGAACTGTATGATTTAATAAAAAAAGCTCTTAGATTTCTATAATGAATACCTTGATATTAGAGCAGACACTGGCAATTTGGACATATCTGACTAACAAGCATGCTCCAACTAATCTGACTTTTTGTCACACACACAGTTTGTACAGGACCAGTTGTGCTCAGGAGATTCAAGTCATGTTATATGTTGCATAAGATATGAGTGGACACATACAGTCATGTCGTCAGATTTGAGCCAGGCATTGCATATTCTTCTCTGAAGGGACATGCATAATAGAAGACGGAGCAGTGCAATAAGCAGCAGTACCATAAAGCCTAACGACTGGTTCAGTATAGAGTGCAGCATCAACACGCGAGACAGCATCCAACCTTATGTAGAACTTGGTTAAATACATGTTATAGAGTAGAGTGACTGTAGAAGTTCATCAAGTTACATAGAGATTTAAAACATGTGTTTATGGCACTGAGTAATGGGTGGTGGATACATAAAGCTTAGTCCGTTACAACCGTGTGTCTTCAATAACACGTGATGTCACCATCGAGATCTTCTTCAGCCACTGTTTTTACAATCCTGACCAGACGTAGGTTTGAGCGGGTGCCAACCAGCCAGGTAGAGAAGTAAGGATAAAGAATGAATATAGTGTCAGACCAACAGCAGAATATTAACCAAGTGTGTACGAGTATTTTTCAAGCACAATGAATTGTGTGTTGTGTTCTAAAACTTATTCTCCTCTGTCTTCTCAGTCATTCAAGCTTCTGTTCTCTTCATGAGCAGAAAAGAAATCTGTTGAACAGATAATAATGACTCAGAGGTCTGAGGAGACATTTTGGACATGACATCACAGATGGTAACATAACTGGTAAAGGTCAGCGCTGTTTTCCTACATCACAAAATGTGATGGCCTTACAGGGAGGTTACCATGACAACAAATCCAAAGACACCTGTTTGCTTATCAGCCAGGTGAGGATGAACTGAATGTTCTGTATGTTGCAGAACATTACTGTAGAGACAGGCGGCACAGTCTCATTCCTTTATGGGAGTTTTGTTAATATGTCTAAACAGACAACTGATGTTTATTGACTCTGACATCTATCAAATCCTCAAGTGTCCTTATCTGCGCTCTTTGAGTGTGTAACTAAATTGAATTAACCTGACATTGGAAACACGCTGCAGTGATTGGGATGTGGCAGAAAACAAAGACTCTTACTGTTTGAGAAGACTTACTAGTGTAACTTCATTTGGTTACTGTTGCCACAGCAACATGATAAAGCAATATTACACATAAACCCAGTCAAAAAAGGAAAGTAACTGTGTATGTGATAGCGTGTGGGTGTATTTTTAGAGGTGTATGTGGTGAGAAAAGAGCGAGAATGTGGGATGAAAAAGCGGCTGCAGGTTATTTTGGGTTTGCACAAAAAAGGCGATTGCACTGACATCAAGAGCACACAGTGGTCCAAGAATGTGTCAGGGGCCAAGGTTACATGGTTTATCTAATAGTTCTCACTGGTGGTACAGGCTGTGAAAAGATCCATGACTGACTCAATGACAAACTAGCACCTTCAATGTAGTATCAGCTCATTAGGTGGTTGAACAAGGTCAGAGTTTTAACCTTACTGACTTACAGTATGACGATCATAGACACTAACGTGTCACTACATCATGATAAAGTTTCAAACATTTTGGTACATTCTGCAGACATTCAATATTCAAAGCATCCTTCTCAATTACAACTCAGAGCAGTGAATATGGTTTCCATGAGGTAACGTGTGTCAAACAGCTACATGAGCAGACATCCATCATCAGTGTTCTGCATCCTACATTTTCTTAAGATTCTTCATGTGTACTGCTTTAACTTTACTAAAGTCTGTAGTCAGTGTGTGTCCACACTGTGAGCAACTTGTTCACCACTTTACAACAACTTTGTTTTGTTGGAACCTGCTGGGAGTTGTAGTATCTTCATGCAGAAGAAAATGAAAGTTTTTATGAAAGTTACTAATTTATAAACCCAAGAAACATCTTTCACTTTTTAAGTAGGACAGGTAAGAGATAACATGATAAAGTGGAACAGTACAGTCCTTACTGTGGACGATGTGGAACTGTACACGACTGGGGTTTTAATACTACCTGAACGCCAACTGACAGGTAGTTATGTTGAGATAACATCTGTAGAGTCATCAGTCAACATCACAGCAATGCAAAGAAAGGATTTCTCTAATTGACCCTCTCTCCCTCCCTCTGCTCACAGTCACAGATGAAGCATCAGAGAAGCAGCTCTCAGTATGAACATACAGTGACAGACCTGCTTGGTTTTTTAGAACACTGAGAACACGTTATTTTTGATTTAATTCAAATATTAAAATAAAAACTATTTAAAATATAAAGCTTCACTTGTAGTTCTTTGCAAACTAGCTACTGTTCTCAATATTGCTACATATTTTTAGCATAACGTGTTAGCTGAAGATTACACTGGTTACATCCAGCAGAGAAAACCAACTGGAGTGTTCTAAGCAGAACCGCTGGAACACATAGAGGGTGTAGTTAGAACATGGCCACAGTTTGATGCTTAGAAGCAACACGTTCAGTTCTATTGCTGTTGTCTTTGGTTTGGTTCTTCTCATATATGTACCACACTTGCATCCATAGAGTGATTGCCCCCCCCCCCATACACACCCCGACAGTACGAGAGAGTCAATCCCAGTCAACTGATGAGGACTAACAGGGTTCTGAAGAATAGGTTTTAAATAATGTTTGGATTTGTGCCTGCTCAACATTTATATGTGAAATTCATAGTTTAGTTTAGGAAGAGATATCTGAGTTCTGAAGAGTGGACAGCAGTGTAGAGCTGATCAGCTAAGATTCTCATAATGATTTCATGATAGAGCCAGGTTGAATTGTGGTTTCCAACCGAACAGAGATTATTTTAAAAACATGCCACTAAATCACTGTTGTTCTCAGCAAACTTATTGTCAAGTAAGATGAGTAGTTTTAAGAGTAGAACACTTTGAAGCAGTGCAGCTTTTAGTCTGAACTCCAGGTTGTGAAGTCTTGTTTGTGGTCTGTTGTAGGTGAGCAGGGAATGAAGAATCTGACAGACATACATTTAACATTTCCTACATAAGCTACGGTTCATTTTTGGAGTGTGATCAGAGGTTACTGTGTCTTGTGCTGCCAGTTTCCTATGTGGGTGGAGGTCCATCGTAGCGGAGCATGATGTTGAAGGATCGGGCAAAGTTGTTGGAAAGGGAACAGCTGTTGCCTTCATCCATGAGGGGCAGCAGGAAGGCCAGGAGCAGCAGAGCCAGGAGTAAAAGCCACAGAAGAAGAGCGAGCCGACACGCTCGCTGCAGCAACCCGCGCTTCTGCAACAACAGCAACACAACAGTCCTCATACAGTTCGTCATGCAGGCTGTAGCATTTAAAAAAGTGTATGAAATATTGAAAAATGACATTTCCATATATGGTTCCATTTGATGTTGAAGGACACTGTATATTATGGACATTAAAACACTATGCAATGATTTACAAATCAGTTCAAACCTATATTTGATTGACAATATATCAAATGTTGAAACTGGAAAAGTTTTTTTTTGAAAAACATAGGTTCGACTTGATTTTGATGCCACTAACGCCTTTCAAAAAAAAAAAGTTAGAGTTCTACTGACCTAGAATTACTGTATTGCAGTCGTGTGCCTCCTCTAACCAGTGTGTTAGCAGTTTACATGCATGTCTGTCCAGACTCGTGCATGAATCCAACTTCATGTTTGTGCCAGATGTAATAAAATCCCCTCTAGGCATTTCTGAGATATACTGAGTTCAAGTGGACACTTTGAAGAAATACCCTCATGGTTTTCCTGTGATATCACATTCATAAAAATGGGACAGCTGGGAGGTCACAGTGACCTTGACCTTAATAAAACTATAAATTGTCTTAATCATCATCAGACATTTCTTTCTTTGATACTAGCTTTTTAAAACTGCACACAGTTTTCAATGAGTTGTGCCTTAACTGCAAATTGTGATGTTTCTGTTAATATCTGTGAGATTCAGGAGGCATGAAAACAATGTGATGATTTGCGATTTCAGGATTCTTGTGTAAAACAGGACAAATGTTTTAAAAAGTGACCATTTTCTTCTCAGCACTGGCAGATGTACAGTGAGAAAGCCTGATAGAATAGGAAATCTGAGCAATCACAAGATGAAAGCAGAAAGAGCCCACCCACACAGTCAGAAACATCATGTACCACAGCAAACTGATTCACTCTTTCCCATTTGACTCAGGCCTGTTATTCTCTCAATGATTTTAGACGCCTACGTTCACCATAGTTACCTTTTCACCTTCAGTCACTCAGCCTCACTGGAAATAATTTCATGTGAAACAAAAGAGTTGTCTCTATAATGATGACTTAAGAATTATAGTTCATACGGCACCAAAATGTTTGAATTAAAATATACAGCATAGGCTAATAAACAAACATAACAGCACATTTTTTATATAACACAACAAACTTAACATACTGTGGTATGTAACTTTATACTCCATATTTTTTAACAACATATCTTAATATACAGTAGAAATGTGCTGTCATCTCACTGAAGAGCTTTCACAGAGATAGATATAGATAATCTCTTCTAAAGGTTTTTGCATGTTAACTAGTATTACTGAAGGGCTGGGCAGAGTATAGCAGAGCATCACTGAACAGGGAGAGGGGGGCCAGATGGAGTGGAGTGGACCATGCTACCACTAGCTTGATTCCCCAGAATTGCATATTGCAGCTTTAATGCTCTTCAGCATGTCATATCTTTGTTGCAGGTCTCTGTCTTGTATAACCGTCTGTTTTAACATCTACATCAAACATCTACTGTACTGTAGCTGAAATATTCTCTACTCCCTTATCTCAGTGATCATCATCTCACTGAAGTCCTCACATACTGTATCCTTCATGTCTCGCTTTGGTTTAGAAAGATGGTTTTTAGCATCTAACTTCATAGAGCCTGAACCATTCTCTCTTTCTTTCTGTCACAGTACAGCACTGCTCTCATCACATCACTGACTGACATTCATATTTTCATTTGTGTCGTCCTTTTTTAATACAAACCCCAAATATCCACTGACTTAAGGAAAGATGCTGCCTTGATGGCAGAATACTGTATGTCTCTAGAAAATTGATCAGTGAAAACAGAAAAACTTTTTTGCAATTCTGTCAGATAAATAAAGGTTCAAGTGGATGACATTTTTTGTAGTTTTATTGGATTTTAGAAAACGTCTCAACTTTTTTGAAAAGGGGGTTTGGATGATGTGTGTTATGTATATTAGTTCTCTTTTACTGTTTAGCTAAAATCTGGCTTTTACCATTTTGACATGCAGGTTCTGTTGGACTGTGTATATAAAGATTAATGATTTATGAAGAAGGAAGCTAATCATACAGGTGTCCCTCCACATTACAAAAAAACACAGGGCAAAGGTATGTGTGTATTCTTTCAGTCAGCACACACGACCTGCCAACCTACCATGAGTCACAAGAAAGAGACCAATAGAAACAACAATTTCTGTAGAAATATAAATCAAGACACTATTCATTAAGACTGCAGAATGTACACTGTCATTTCATTTATTCACCTGAAAAACCAATGCTTGCTAATACTGAAGGAGTTCGAACAACCTTTACTCTAATGATTGACAACTGACATTAACAACAATGTATTTTTATACACTTCCTACAGATGTTTCACAGCGTAACAAAGTGAAATGTATCATTTTACAACACCTTTGCATTTGCTGACTAATTCATTTTTCAACTTCTGTAAAAAAGGGCTGCTTTCATGACTGGGGTCAAAAAAAAAGCTCATTATTACTGTATGTGACAAGTGACACCAATGGCTGCTGAACTGCTCAAGATCTAAAACAGGGGTGTCATATTCTGGTCCTCAAAGGCCACTGTCCTGCTTGTTTTCCAAGCATCCCTGAACTTACAGTTTGTGATTGACAGGAATTAGCAGTAGGTAGGGCAGGGATGGTTGGTAAAACGAGCAGGACAGCGGCTCTCGAGGACCAGGATTTGACATCCCTGACCTAAAAACCCCCAATAACTTCTCTATGTACCATCATCAGCTCAAAACCTCAGTTTGTCCAATACTTTGGTTCATGGACAAATATTTGAAAAACTACAGACAATTCCATCAACCTTAACTGTGTGTGTTTAGTCCACATAAGCAACTGTTAGCACAGTAACCTTGGTTACCGTAGATGGTACAGATACACCTAAGCATCAGTATGTCAACAATCTCATAAGAAAGAGATGTTGGCCATCGTATGCACAGAGACATTGAGCCCAACTATAGTAACTAAGACTCAAGCATGTCCACTGTTCTGCCAACACAAAGATGACTGTCACTTCATGTGTAAACACTATGTTCATTTACACATTTATAAAGGCCTTACATGTTTTCCACCTCTTTATGTATTCTGGTAAAGTCATAAGTAGCTGTGAAATGCTCTGCAGCAGTAGAAAAGCAGAAGAATGTTGTGTGGTGACTAAAAAAAATCTATTTAAGAAAACAATCTGCCACCCACACCCCCTCTCCTGATAAAAGCTAATAAAAGCAAGTACGAACACAACAGCGAGTCTGTAAATACTGTATGATAAGACAGGAATGATTGGACGGCTGCTTCAGCTGGGGCGTGTGAGGAGTCAACAGGAAGGCCAAGGGGCATGGCGTTCTTCACCATGCACTGCTTACAAATTGAACGGTGAGCTTTTACGGGGCGGTCAATATGCCTAACCTGATGGCACAACTTTAAGCAACAGGAGATCATTTTAGGGCCAGCACGGTGGAGAAGTATATAGCACTCCTGCCTCACAGCTGGCTATGGAGGTTACATGGTCTCCCCTTGCTTGTGTGGGGTTCCTCAAGGTCTCACTCTCATTTTCCCCCACAATTCTAACACATGCAGTGAGGTTAACTGGTCACTCTAAATTTACTGTAGGTGTGACTGGTGCTCTGCCTCTGTGTCTTAACCTTGTGAAAGAGTCCAGGTGCTAAACTGAACTGAAAGAAAGTACTTGGTCTCACTTACAGAGTGTTGTTAAGAGAAGAGGTGATGCAAAACAGTGGCAAACGTCCCACCTTTTTAGAAACTCGTTGCTAGCATCAAAGTCAAAATGAGCAAATATTTCCAAATAAACTCACTAAAGCTTCACCAAAAATCACATTTCTCAGTTTCAACATTTCATATGTTGTCTTTGTACAGTTGTCAATCAAATATATAATCAAATATGTAAATAGGAAGAGGAAACAATCATGGTAATACTGTTGTCAATTCTAAATAGCCTGATGTTACCTTTTGTACATTTGCTGCAGTGACTGGCTCCTCTTGTTTGGCTTGGACTTTCTGCAGAGAGACAAAATACTTCATTCAGTTCACAATATTGAGTTTGTTCAAAACTTCAAAGACCCACATTGGAGCTCTTACCGGCTTTTGCAGAACCACACTGCTGAACTGACAGCTCACATGTTAATTGCCATCTTGCACAGTTGAATGGGTTGTTCTTAACAATCATGTGAGTTTGTTAATAGATTCATTTTCATTTGGTTCATGTGATTACTGTACAATTAGAAAAGAGTCTAGTGGAAAAATGGCAGTGTGTGACAGGGATACTCTAAATGATCGTACACTGCCACCTTGTGGTGAAAACACCGTGGTGCACATTTCAAAAACAAATGAATCACTTAGGAAAGATAATGTGCTAATCTGTTGTGAGTTTAGTGTGGGACACTCTGGCAGCAAATGAATCTGGACTTGAACAGAGCATGAGGTTATTCTAACCATAACACAAAGGTCTTAAAAAAGGAACTTTAAATGTAAAAGCAGTTACTTGTGACTGATGAGTGAGTTTTGATGATGATTGATGTTAAGTTCTTCTCACCTTAGCACTGGTTCTGGCCCTGATTTCTCCCACATCCTTAAGTTTAGACTTGTACAGCATCCAGCGGTAGCGAAGCTCCTCCAGACCCACATCCTCTGCTGGTCCAGAGCCAGCTTCACTGCTCTGACTCTCCTGGAGCAACAGCTGGAACTGTTCCTGACCCCAGGCCACCTCTGTCCTCAGAGCCTGCACCGGGACACAGCAGAGTGTTTCAGGTACACTGAACAAGTAAAGGAAGCTAAAGAGCTGGATACATACATGGATATGCAGATAAACAGGAGTGGACCTGTAGCACGGTCTGGTGTTGTGTTTGGGACACAAGAGGTATGAACTGAACTGAGAGTGCAGAGAATCATAACACCCCCAGCACCACATTGGAAGCATGTGTTTAACAATTACCACAGGTACATGGATATACAGTATACATGTACCTACATATTCCATAAAAGGAAAGGTGTTTTGGAAGGCTAAGTCACAATAAGTTTTGACAAAACCAAAGTATCTTTGCTAAAAAAAATCTTTTTAAACCAAATGACCTTATGCAGGATGCAGACGAGACCGTGGGCTACGTCTGTATAAACTCATGACTTCACAGTGATAACTGGTGAAAATGCAGCTGTGTAACAGTTCTGATTCTGACAGCCAGCAACTCTCAGAAATCACATTTTGAACTTTCAATAATTAGTTTTTATGCTCCTCATATAGATGGACAAAATGAAAAGCACCCTGGCTGGATGTGACCTGCATAATGAATCTCCAACTTAATTACAACAGGTCAAATATAATTCAGTGTGTTTAACGTTTATACATTGATGCCTCAACAATTATAATCCAGTGATGTCATATCTATCATACTTCACAATGTGTACCTTTAGTGTTTTAAATGCATTTTCATGCTAATACTTTTCTGCTTAGAGGAGGTTTTAATGCAGGACGTCAACACTGTGATAATGATACTTTTACCCACTGCTGTGCCGGCCATGCTTACATGCATACAGAGCAGAGATTACAGATGCAACACACATATTTCTACCGGTGCATGGTGGCTACAGGGAGTTAAATGACTTCAAACACTTGAATGTTTGAATGAATATAAATATTAGTAGATCATTAACTGTCCCTACCATTTGTGTTGACTACCTATGCTAGTAGCCAGCTTTAGCAAATAGTTTACACAAGTAAATGAAGTGATGACATTCACTCTCAAGGTCTACACAACTCAAACAACTGTCAACCGTCCAACTAAACCCTCATAATGCACTGATCTGACTGGACTGGAACACTGGCTGCAGCATAGTTGAGAAAACACATGCAGAAATTACTAATCACTCAAGTGGTCAGCAATAACGCTAAAGGGCAACTTCACAAACTTTCAGATTGCTGCTTATAGCTCTAGTTTGAGGAGTACATGTGTATAAATGGTATCAAAGCTTCCTCAGCATTCCCTATATTAAAATATCTGCCAAACTATCTACTGAAAACCTCCAGATGACATCTGGAGGTGTTTTTCAGCAACAAGTGTATGAAGGAAACAAACATATCAGGTTTTTAGATCTACAGTACATAGAATGTCAAGAGTGGTATCATTCTATAACCACAGACTGGGACGTACACAAATATCGTGCCGCTGAAACTCACTTTGAGTGTGTCCTGTCGGGTCTTGACTTCTTTGGCACTGAGTGTTGCTCCGTTGGTGCTGAGGATCCCTGAGAGGAGTTCATTCTCTTTGCATAGCCAGGCCTCAAACTCCCTTCTCCTGGATGTGTATTGTCCTGTGTTCTCCTGCAAAACACCACAACTTTCAGAATTTATGCAACTGATGAGTCTCGCACAGCAGCAAACCTGTCAACAAGACACTAGTCATTTCATATTCTTTTTGAATTTGGAGTGAGGATTCTAGGAGCTGGGTGTGTGAACTCCAAATCACTAGGAAATGTTGACCACAGCACAACAATCATCTGTCAACATGTTTCTCTGTTTCTATTGACGCTTCATAAAAGCAATTGTTCAGCCAGACAAGTGCAAAATGGGTGTGAAGGTGATAAGAACCATTCAAAACTCACCAGTGGTCTGCAACCACAACTCAAACGTTGACAGAATAAACATCCCAAGACTGATGCCTAGACATCACTGCATCCATCACTGGTATGAATGGTAAACCCTGAAGCAACCGTGACTCAACACAACTGAGTCAGCATCAATAAAAAGTTCACCAATCAGAAATTCTGTCCATTTAATCTTATTCAATTTGTTTTAGTCAGAGCACAAGAAGAATGGTACCAAACACAAAGCTCTGTAAACTGATTAAACTGAAGTGGCCCATTTGTCAATGTAGCTCATCTCTTTTTATTAGAAGAAGGATCAAGTGCCCTACACCACAACTTAAAAATAATTATTGGTTATTGTGAGATTAAACAATGTCAATCATTTAACATTTCAGTGATAGTGCACAGGGGTGTAGTCAGTTTTCTTGTATATTGCCTTTAAATGTCAATCAAGTAGAACAGATGGTAACAAATGGAAACTTAGAATTCAGCCCTGGAACCCACTAGCCCATTTTTTTTTAGACATGTGGCACTTATTTCAATTGATCCTCTGCTCTAAGACGGGCATATACTTTATAAATAAGGCCATCTATCACCCTTGATTAATTTTGGAATTAAGTTTAATTTCTATGTCAAGTTTGAGGGGGTTGTGACTTCTCACACTGGTGGATGACTGGCAGGTCAGTCAACTCAAGCTCACATAACTGCTGTCAAAAAGGGTTTTAAATGTTAACTGTAATGAGTGTGTTTCTATTTTCTTCGTGCAGACATTTGCCGTTCACTCGGTGGACGTTCACAGTGTGACACTGCAGAATCATGGCTATGCAGAAAAGTGGTTTTGTAGTCAGAGTTACCTAAAGCAAAAATGAATGAAATCATACAGTGTCTGTCCAGCTTTAGTGCTGGAAATGTCCAAACCAAATTCAAAATCAAACCAGCTGACACTCTAGAGAACCATCCAAGTCTGGAGTCCTCAGGCAAGTGCCCACTTTTTGTGCTTATTGATTTAGCCTTGCCAGGCAGCCGGGGCTTTTCCTGTCATATGTTAGTTTCTCTTTTCTTACAGTAGATTTCATGTGTCTGCTTGTTTCTGTTTCTGTCAGAAAATTCATCCTGTAGAACCATCAATACTGCTGAAAAACACTGATTTGTTCTATGTGTGTGAAGTGTTTCTAACTGAAGGTAAAATCCAACATTAAATTGACAGAAAATAACTCAGCCCAGTTTGCTACTCTACAAAGTGAACCAGGGGGCACAGAGTGTCCACACTTCTTTAGAGTAAATGCAGCACAACAGTACCATTGTGTGTTGAGTTGGTGTTGTTGATGGCTGCCTGGCTGGATCCCTTCTGAACGGCAGGAATGCTCCTCCTCCTGGGCTCAGACCTTCCCCTGGCTCCACGCTGCCTTCACCAGAACTGATTCCTGCCCCCTCACTGTAGCTGATCTTTGCAGTTTCTTTGGAAACTCTCTGGCCTGCTATGCGATGAATGCTCGAAGCTGAGGAATCTATCTCATCTCTGGCAAAGGAGTGACCGCTGTCCTTGAGGTGACCAGTCATCACCCCGTCCCCTCCTTTTCCCTCCAGACTTCCTCCCCTCCCACATTCAGAATTGTCCAGGGCTCCATACGCCTCTGCTGGCTGGTCCTGCTGCTGGCCTCTCTGGCTCTTGGAGCCTCCCACTCTGACCTGACTGTCCTTCTCCCCCAGACGGAGCTCTGTTGTTGGGGACATGCTGTCTACAGACAGGCCTCCAGTCCTCCATGAGTCAGACTTGATATGCTCTGTGGAGCTGTCCAGCAACCTGAGAGACGAAGAAAGAAACACAGAGGGTTTTATAACTCACCAGCTCATCACCTGTATGTCTAATCAATCACAACCACAGAGCCACAGGGACTGTTGAACAAACAGAGAAGTACTGTTCCTCGAGCTTTTTCTTGCCTCCATGCAGTTTTTGTCCTGACATCAAAGAGCCTCAATATACTTGAGGCCAGACAAGCACCTGTCATTTGTTTGTTTATAGGTGTGTTTTAATATTCTGTACTGCAGCTGCTCACTTACACACTGCAGAGACTGCACTTGAATGTTCATCATTGACCTTAGAAACAGCAGTTTTCACAAGATATTTAACAAGAGATTCTCAGTTTGAATTGTCTGTGAATAACAAGGAGCTGGACGTTTGTCAAATGTCAGTAACTGTTCTTAAACAATTCTTAGCTTGCCATTATTACAATAGTAACTTGTAACAGTAAATGTAATGTCTACTACTAACTTTCAAGGATGGGCTGATGACACTTTCAGGCAAACACAACTCTGGATGATGACCAGGTAGTGATTTGTTGGATACATGTTTACAATTTAAAAACGTCAAAAAAACTAAAGCTTTCTTAACATTACTCCACTTATTGTAATGCATATGCATATATTTATACTCCGCTTCCTATCATGTCATGTCCCAGCCACTTTATCATGAAAAATAAGGATGACTACACCAGGAATCTGTTGTCAGCACCAGATGTCCTGTGTATCAGCTAAGTAATTTGTAATAATCAGTATCACATTTCTGACAAAACAACAAAAACTATATAGTGTAATTATGTTATGACTTCTTTCAGTAACAAGTTATGTAAGTGATCTTTATTCTTTAAATCTTTATTCTAAGTAAACATTTATTTCTGGTACCTATGAAGATTGTGACTCATGTTGAACAGGGCCAACCAGGACTCTTGTAGGCGCTTCATGTCTCGCAAAATGTGGACACGACCCTCCTCTGAAGTCTTCTCTAAAACCCCGTGACCCTGGACCTCCATCTGCTGCAGCTGAAGCTCCTTCTCTGGAAACTCTCCCAGTGCTCTCTGTGTACACAGGCAGACACATGTCAGACAAAGAAGACCAGAAGCTATGGAGGCTTCACACTCACACTGTTTTTATCATGCAGCAATTTTAATATGCGTCAACATTAAAGCCTCCACAAAGTTCATGTCATCCACTTGTTCTAGTGAGTTCTTTACAATGTGACACATGCTCTACTTTAAGTAATCAGTCAAAGTGTGTGATATGTCTGAATGCTGCTTTGCAACGCTGACTTATCTGCTTCAGAATAAGAAGTATTCATTTTTCTGTCGAGCTCTTCCTGTCTGTGTCTATAGTTATCATTTAAAAACTTCTGAATGTTTGAAACATTCCCGCACACTGCTACACGTATTTAATATTCACTGCATTGTTTAAAAGAGTGCAGCAGTGTTACAGTTACACTTAACAATGTCTTGAGTTAATGAAGAATGAGGTGAAAAATTTCAACCCATGTTGACAGGTAGGTCAGTGTAACTATAAAGAGTCTCTGGTTTTGCCATTAAAATTCATGACTGCAGCCACTTAAGGTCAGTTCTTCAGCCCTTTACTTCTTTTACGAGGCCAATCGCATCAGCCATATTAATTTGAGAGCAGTGGGAAACAGCTTGAATGAAGTGATGACTTCTGTGCTTCCACACTACAAACAAGACAAGAATGTTCCCAAAGCCCCGAATCAGCAATGAAGACAAACATGATGAGTGCAGAGAGAAGCAGACACTTAACAGTTACTTGTTCAGCAGTCACCTCTCTACTGCGATGACATTTTGAATCATGTTTGGATTAATTATAGGAAGATGACTTAAAGTATAACACCAGAGCAAAACCACTGCTTTATTTCTTAGAAATATTCCACATTTGTTAATAATCTAATACGATCCTGTCATTTTAAATGCCAAGTTCAAATTTAGCCAGAGGATTGATTTCTTAATCTTCAATAAAATTATCTTGACTAACAGTGCTTCTTATCTCATTATTAAAAAAGCAACATGGGCACAAAATTGAACCCATGATAAGTAATCAAATAACTGACTGAGTGCTGATGAGGGGAATATAGATTATACTGTGCGTATTTGGCTTTTTGCTGCAGATGTTGGCAGATAAAGAAATCCTCCTCTGAAAAAGTGATTCACCTCAGATAAAAAGATAAATAAATAATATTAAATATGTAATAATAAAATTTCCACCTCCAAAGGCTAATTGGAGGAAGTGATGTGGGACTGTAGACTGTAAGGTCTTAAACCTTACAATGTAAAGTGCCTTGAGGTGACTTCTGTTGTGATTTGGCGTCTATATAAATAAAGTTGGCGTCTATATAGATAAGCACTAGCACTGTCGCCTCACAGCTAGAAGGACCCGGGTTCGATCCCCGGGTCAGCCGGGTGCCTTTCTGTGTGGAGTTTGCATGTTCTTCCCTCTGGGTACTCCGGCTTCCTCCCACCGTCCAAAGACATGTATGTTAGGTTAATTGGTGACTCTAAATTGTCCGTAGGTGTGAATTTGAGCCTGCATGGTTGTTTGTCTTTATATGTCGGCCCTGCGATGGGCTGGCAACCTGTCCAGGATGTACCCCGCCTCTCGCCCGATGACAGCTGGTATAGGCTCCAGCACCCCCGCGACCCTTACGAGGACGAGCGGTTAGGAAAATAGTTGGATAAATAAAGTTGAATTGAATTGAATTGAATTGAAGGTAAGACCAGACACACACCAAGCCAACATCAACTAGATGCAACTGAGGTCGACTGTTGCGTCGCCACGTTGCCTTCATCTGGGCCAAAAAGTGGCACGAGGAAATAACTCGTACACAAGCAGGTAGTGTAGTCTGTACTCGTCATTCAAAAAGGATCAACAAAACCTAGGGCTGCAGAAATACAAACAATAAACACAGCAGTGTTTGGCAGCATTTGCTTCCTATTTTCAGCTGTTTAAGATTTAAGTTAAGTTAAGAATTTAGTTCAACAGGTTAAGATGTCGGCAGACCTGAAACTTTGTATACATTAATGAAGATGGAGGAAGGCGATTTCCTTCTGTAATTTCCCTAAATCCCCTCCACTGTCATGTCTTCTGCAGCAGATCAACAACGTGACTGCTTCCTGGCCACATATTCAATTGAGTTCTGGTTGAATTGCTTAATAGGCTTTAGCTGTTTCAGTTTTATGTAACTGATCAAGTTTTAATAAAAGGTGCAGACGGACGCAAACAAACCTCAGCTTCGTGCTGGCGTCCATCTATGCTCCACTCTCCTGACGGGCTGTGGAAGGACTCCAACTTTTGCTTCATGATCATCAGCCACTTCTCTATGTTCAGCAAGCTTTCATGGAAGCTCTCGTGCTCTGCGATGCTCTCTTCACTCTCATGCACCCTCACCTGCAAACAAAACGAAACAAAAAATCAGCAGGGCAGTCCATAACAGGGAAAAAACATGAGAGTTGAAGATGAAGTCCAGTGATGTTAGGTTAGTGTCATGTTTTGTCTTAAAAAGCCAGTAACAGCAACATGATTTTTTGCTGGCAGCATCCTTCAGATAAAACCATCAAAATGTGGTCAGTCCTTACAGGCAAAGTGGAGGCTTTGTGACCAAAAAGTTACATTTGGCTTCATGTACCACAGTGTGCACAGAGTGGCCCTCAACTTCTGTAGCTGGTCAACAATGTGACTGGTTCATAACCATATATTCAATTTTGAAATGATAAAAATGTGGTTATTTTAATATAGTCCAGTGTTTGCCTGCTGTGAGCTGTGTGGTCCCTGGGTGATTCAACCATCTCAGTCTAATGAGGCTGACTTTAAATGAATTGAGGTAGGGTGGCAAGTACATTGCTGTTTTTATTATCTCTGCCTTAATGAAAACTGCATGAGGTTGAAGCCAGTCAGTGTTATTAACTATTAATATGCCTGTCTACACTATGTCCTTTAATATAACCTTCCTCTGTGTTGTGCCTGTGTTTGCTTGCAGCACCAGTCTGAGAACACGCCGAAATCCATTTAGTTTGGATTGAGGTTCCAAGAAAGCCTCATCTTCTCAGGCAGACCAGCATGTAGAAAACATGTTGGGCCTTTGCAGTTTCTAATTCTATGTTTTGCCAACTGAATTACAGTGTCCAAAAAATTATCCCATTTTATCAAGCTCATACACTAAGCTTCATAGTAGCACATACACTGTTTTTTACAACTGTAGCTGCTGGTCAGGGAAAACTAGTGACAGTTTAGTGAATTTATTTGAATGTATTTTAGATATAAGAATAAATCAGTAATGTGAACAATTGAGGACACATGTCTGTGAAGATTCTCAGTCATCCAGGTCATGGTTATCCCAAAAAATAGGAACTAAAACAAGTCCAGTTGCCACTGAATAACCTTTTTTGGGGTAATTGAGGACACAGTTTCTTTATATTCAGTATGTGGAGAAGTATATTATACATATATATTAAATGAATATACATGTCCGGATGACATACTGCGTGATAATTACCAGACTGTGAAACTGGGTCTTTAAGAATAGATGTCTCAGATCCACATCTCTTTCTGAAGCATTATTACCTACCAATCTGCTGATTTTGTCAACATGAATAAACTAAATACGTGCAAATGTGCAGCAATAACACAGTGATGCTTAAATGCAAATTAACACATTTAATTAATCACAACCCAGCCAGCCAGCAGATGTTTAAATCGGCATCAAAAAATAATGTTTACTGTGGCTAGAGCAGGGCTGACAGTGAATCGTTCTGCATTGATATGTAAATGAACAGAGAGAAATGGGGAACAGTGTCTATTGTCCACAGCTGTTTTATACTGTATAAAAAGCTTCTTCATCAGTTCCATTGGAAGGCAGCAGGACACACATGTTGATACATGTACAAACCGTTCTTGTGCTGTGCAACATTGCAGCCAATGTTTTTCCCTTGATAAATGGTGAAAATACACCAGACTCCTACAAAGTAACAACACACACATCTACAACATAAGAAACCACCGGTGTTAAACTCTTAGAGAGTTAAATTTAACTCTGAGAGGGTTTATCTGAGTTAACTGGGGCGACCGTGGTGCAGTTGGCAGGGCAGTCAGCCGTAGTACCCCAGGGTTGGTGGTTTGCTTCCAGGTTTCCTCCAATTCCTGGTCATATGTCAAAGTGTCCCTCGACAAGACACTGAACCCTGAACACTTGATGCCTCAAAGGGGCAGCCTATTCACAGGGATTTCCCCAAGGCGATTAATAAAGTATTAATAATAAAAAATAATCATAATAATAATTTAACACTGGTGATTTTGAAGGTTCCAACTTCCCAGTTTGTTGGATACCTTACACAATACGATGCTGATGTAGCAAATATACAGGACTGAAAAAGCATTGGGTTGATGTGATCGTATGAACTGCTTCACCAAAGTATAAAAGCATTTTATTGTTACTGAACTAATTAACTACTAAAAATAACATGTACGGCACTGTGTGTTTATGCTGTGCAATATGCTCTGCAGCAAGATGATTTTCTGAAGAAGTGTCTTTCTATTTGAATTTTTGTTGACATGCATCACTGAGATTGGCTTGGCTTTCAGTGTGATGAAACCAGTGAGGTGACAGGAAAAGAATGTATTTACCACTACACCCTCTGATTTATATTCCACTTCATCCAGTCCTTTTACACTTTGTACTGCTGCACACATATGAAGCAAAGTACTGACAGTGTATAACTGTGTGAATGTGATCAGGGAGTTACTGGAAACAGCCTCTTGGTGAAACTACCCTAAATAAATAAAGTTTAAAATAAAAAACTAAATAAAAATTGTTGTATAACCGAACATCAAATCACAGACCAACATCATAATGACTCACCGTCAGCTGAAAATGAAAAATGACTGTACCAGATATCTCTGTCTTGCTCCTCATCTTTGCTTGAGGATGATTCGAAGCTAAATTAGCTGCTCGTACACACACCTACACACTAGTAACACACCTGAACCCTTAGCTGAACTATTGCTGGTTGCATTGCACTCAGGTAATTTAAGAACCTTAAGAAGTTTAACAGTATAATAAGAGTGCAAGACTAAATCTGTGGAGCCACAGCAAAAAAATCCACTGGGTGATTAATCGGTGTAAGTGCTAAGTGATTTTGGACCACAACACTAAAATATTATCACCTTAAAAAAAGTTATCTTCTGCTGTTACAATGAGATTGACGGGACACTGAAAACCATAAAGATGTGGGCCATAAAGCCAAAACAGTGAGCTGAAAGACAGTAAAAAAAGCTCTGCAGAGCAGAGGGGAGCTGCAAGATTAGTAGTATTCTATGTGTTGTTTAGTCACAATAAGAGTGAGAGCCCCCTTTTAAATAACACAATCATTTGATAACATAAATTAACTGGTGCACCTTGAATCATAGAGTCTTTGTTAGACTGTAGCAGTAAAAACTGATTCAGAACTTCATCTATATTAAGTTCTCTTTTCTCTTACCTTCACTGCCTTGTGCAGCTGTTTCCAGTCAGCATGGAGCCTCTCAAACTGTGTCCTGTTGCTCTGACTGGAGAAGACCAGAGTCTCCAGAGCTGTAATGTGGGCTTCACAGTCTTCCAGGTCCTTCTTGATGACCTGAGGACACACAATTTCTCAGCAGGGAATGTAAAAAACACAACTGTGTAACACAACTGTGGTTGTTGTTGGTATAAACTTTCAGTTCAGCTGAGTAACAAACGATGCAAAAAGAACATCATTCAAAAAATATTTAACCTTTGAGTGCTAGATAATACCACAGTACCACAGCCCTTCACAGCTACAGTGTTGTACACATTCATTAATTTCAAAGCTCTACAATCTGATTGTCTATGTGAACTGAAATGAACTGAAAACAGTGGCTGCCTAAAGATAGAGAACATTACAAATAAATTAGCCGGTTGCTCTGACAACTCACCCCTGCTCATACTACTGAAACAGGATAGCAGGGAAGGAAGGAGAATGTCAGTCAGGGCGTTATGCAAAATGTACAGATCGGTGGCAAATTTACAAAAAACCCAAAATGCTCAACCCCCACAGAGGGGATCCGGTGCCTGTGTTATGCTGCTGGGGGTATTTTGCTGGCATAGTTTGAGTCCACTTGTCCCCGTAGGGGGAAGAGTCACTGCAAACTTAAAATTTGTTGTGTGTGATCACCTTTATCTTGTGATGAAACATTTCTATGCCAAAGGGCATGTTGTTTTAAAGGATGCATCTATAAGGAGTAACGGAACGGTTTGATGAGTATGAAAATGGTGACTGTGAAGGCTATGGCCCATATCATTTAAGAGAATGGTCCACATGTACCAGCAGAACAGCTTCAAGTCACCTTGACATTGATTCTACAAATTCTCTGGAACTCTGCAGGAGTGGTACAACAGTCCAAAATTTCCCAAAAGTGTTTAGGCCATATATGATTCATATAATTTTCATATAGCTCTGTCATCCTGGACCCCTACAGGATAGAATTTTTCATCATAGGATAAAAGTGACCACTCAGAACTACTATGTATTCCAGTGACACAAGTTAAGCAGTCCCAGTTCTTCTCTTAATAAGTCACCTCTCTGTACTTGACATGTAGTAAATTGATTAAAACATGCAAACACTCGCTTTATTCGTGTTCTTAGATACGGAGCCAAAATTGTTACAATGTCTTTCCTCAGATACTACAGTTACTGTAACAAAGGTTATAAACTGAAAACTTCGTCCGATCTGCAAATTTGCAGAAAACAGTTGATCTGAATTCCTCTTAATTTAATGGAGGCTATGATATAACTGTACACAAAGCATTCATCTCTAAATTGGTCCTGGTCAGAATTAAACTTACCCTGAACTGGTCTGACTGGCTTTTCTTGGCCAGGATGTCAGGCTGGAGGTTGTCTGCTGCCACCAGTCGGTCTCTGAGACCAGTCAGCTTACAGCGAATTAACTCATAGGCATCACCAAAGTCCTTGGTTCTTGAGATTAATCCCTAGAGAGGAAAGAATGTGCTGTTACAATGCCAGTCATGGACAGATGAGATGACAAAGACAATGTAATATATCATTATACCGGAGAAGTTGTGGTATTATTTTTAGATTTTTCCTGTTTGGCTGACAGCTTAAAACTTTGCTATCATTCATTACATGTCTCATCAGTATGTTGAGAAAAATACTAATACCAAGAAAGAAACGTCTGTATGTGATACTGATAATTGTGGTCTAATGTTTGATTTAAATGTAAAAAATGGTTTCATACAAAATGCATTCTTTAATTTTACTAGTGATTTGTAATAGTACATCATCATAGTCAAGTCAAAAATGTCATCAACATCAACACGTTTAACATCAATCAATCACAGTTTGATACAATAACGTAACTTAACTTTAAACCCTAGAATTTTAACAGACTTCCTAGAATTATTTTGTTGTTTTAACTGTAAAAGCGTCAGTGCTGTGAGTATTGTGTCCCCTTTTCAGGACTACTACTTCTTTCAACATCTGGTAGTTATTTTGGTGTACTGTATGCTGTAAGCGTCATAACAGGCTGCAATAACAGACAACTATCCTTCGTCTTCCTGGGGCTGCTGTGAACATGTGCCTTGGATTACTGTAATGACCCTAATATCCTAATAAAAAAGCCCTCCGTAAAGCTAGAACCACATATTATTCCTCATTAGTTGAGGCAAATAAGAACAACCCCAGGTTTCTTTTCAGCACTGTAGCCAGGCTGACAAAGAGTCATAGCTCTGTTGAA
>JAUMHL010000004.1:20636498-20655345 GCA_032362345.1 Sandelia bainsii
TACTGGTCCTACCAACCTGCCCAGTGCCTTGTCTGCTGCTCCTTGTTGTTTTGATCTCTGTTACCTGCTGTTCTTTTCTCTCTCCTCTGTTCACTCACCCCAACCGTGATATGACTTGATATGACTTATGTTGTGATTTGGCGTGTGATTTTTGCTTGTAAGTCAGTTTGGATAAAAGCGTCTGCCCAATAACTGAATGTAACATAATATGAATGAGGCTTCCTTCAAGCTCTTTAAACTAATCGAATTCAGGAGTTCTTGAAAGTCATCCTTAGACTGCCTAATGATATCCTCAGTTTGAGTCAGTGGTTCTCCTCCTCTGCTGAACATAACCTGGACCTAGCTCTGGTTTCCCTTCTTCAGTTGTCTGACAGTGTTTGAGAACTTCCCAGACGCCAGGGCAAAGTCCTTTTCCTTTCTGAAGTTCTCTAACACCCAGTCATCAACTACCGCCACTGCAGACCTCTAGGTCTGTCAGTACATGTCTGCTGCTTCAGAGGAGCGAAAAGCTATCTTCTTCAGTTTGCTAGCTTCCTTCATTGCCAGTGTCCACCAATAGTTTACCTCCATAGCTCAGACTTGGCTTTGATGGCACATTCATTGGCCATGTTTCTAGCACCAGGTGCTCTCCCGGAAGTGGGAACGTAACCCCCCCCCTTTTTTTGTGCACAAGTCTAAAAAATGTATACCCAAACTAAAATGGTTGTAATTTTTAAGTTGTAAGGGTTACAAAACTGAGCTTGGTGTCGTTGAAAAGAAAATACTTTCTAGTTTGCTAAGAAAAAGACAGAATCTGGTTATGTAATATTGAAGCAATTTGAACCAAGTGAAAAAATGAACTAACAATCACAATTGTACACCAAAATCCAGAAATCCTTCCAGAATATGTAAAAAAACAACAACAAAAAACCAAAACAAAACCACCTAGAAATTAGCTTTCTGCATTGTTTTGTATAAGGCTATGCCCAGGTGGACACCAAATTTACAGGAGTATGGAAAAAGGTAATTACAGAACTATTTTATAAAACAATAAAAAAAACTTATTTTATAATTTTAATATATTTCACTTCTGATCCTGCTCAGATGAGTGGTACTCCACTCTCTGCTGCAGGCTCAGGGTGCGCTTAGCGAGTGTTCTGCCTCTATTTAGCAGCGAAATAGAGGCAACTTTCCCTCATAAAGTCCTGGTACGTGACACATCACTAGAAACATTATTTCTATAGCTACAAAATTTTTTTGAAACAATAGTGAAAGCATGCACTGACTGGCTGTAACAATGGGAGAAACATAGGAAGTCCTGGTTAAGTAGAGTGTGCAAGTATTGGTGAGTATGATGGGTTAACAGGTTCACTGAAGGGCTAAATGCTGTCACAGCTGCTGAAACATGATCTTATTTTGTTCCGGAAGGCTTTCTGGTTTCATAACACTGTCGGTGATTCTTATGTTTTCTGACGTTTGTAGGGGCACAGAGTTACTGAATCCTAAAGTGCTGCCCACCATTCTCTCTGTAAGAGTCCAAAGAATAAAACAGTACCAAGCTTTTAGTCCAAAGCCATGAAAAAAAACCAACCTCAAAACCGTTCTTCTTCCCCATTCAGTCGACACTAAAAAGTTTTACTTCTTTGTTCCCCCGGGAAACTTCAACTTTGCTCAAACTACCTCTTGTTGCATAACCATGATGATCGCTAATTAAGCCAAAATAAATTTAATTAGATTAGCTTCATTCATTTTAACTTTAAAAGTGAGAGTTAGTTTGATATGGATAACTCTTTTCTCTACTGTGAGATTTTGCATGTTGCTGAATCTAAATGAGCTTGAGAAGACATTTTACAAATAAGCCTAATCAACTTATTAAAGCAGTCTGCAATCTGGATTTAATGAGCTGAGAACAACTGCTGTACCAAAATGTAGCAGCATTGTCAAGTGACACTGTACTAAAGCCCTGCCTGATTTTTTAGTCATGGTCTATCAAGCAGTGCTCCTTCTATGGCTAGAAAATGTGTCTTTTGATCAATTTTGCTATCAGAAAACCAGACAGTGATTTTCTCTACCTCAGTAATCCATATATTTGCTACAGCAGCATCATCTGCATAAATAAACAGATCACATGCACAGGCAGATTTTAAGTCATTACAGTATGATAAAAAAAACTAATGGCCCCAAGACACTCCCCTGTGAAACCCCAAACATTATCAATTTGCAGCCAGAAATAATGTTATTTCCATCCAATTATATCTGTTGGATGAGACTGAACCCATTTAATGGCTGCTGCACTAAAACCAACAGCTCTTTATTTATACAACAGGATCTCATAGTTTACAGAATTAAAGGTCTTTTGGAAATCAAGCAGAACAATACCACAAAACTTGTTTGAGTGTAACTCATTCCTAATGTAGTCAGTTCAATACGTAATGCAGGTTTCAGTGGAATGGGCTCATCTAAATCCTCATTCTAACTCATACAAAATATTATGACTTTGACTATTGAAACTACTTTAACTATTGAAATATGCTTTAATCTGTTCATGAATAATGCTTCCATTAATTTCAACACTACACTTAAAATTGAAAGAGGCCTGTAATTCCCTCTGAATAACAAGTAGAAACAGCATTTTTAAAATCAGAAGAAACTCAATAGACAATTCTGGAGAATGTTCAAGAAACCTGGCGGGTGCCAGCCTTACTATAGCTTAATCCCCTTAATCTGTTCACAACTGTATTTTCATTAACTCTAGAAAACATTTGGCTGAATCCCATATGAAAAATAATACCCATGGTTTCTTTAATGACTTTCATTACTGAAACCTAAATGAGTAGGAAGCTGATTAACAATATCACTAACAACTTCTATGCTTCGTAAAAAATTCTAATAAAAAATAAAAGGTGTTCCTGCGTACCACTAGAGGGAACCTGTGTACCACAAGTGGTACGCGTACCATAGTTTGAGAACCACTGCTCTACATCATTATGTGACATTGCAATGGACCAGTAACTTTTCTCATGCCCTCAAAAAGTAGGAAGCTATGGGTATTCAGGTGCAAGTCCATGTGAGACAAAAGTAGTTTTAAAGCAATTTTTGCGGGTTCTTCGCCTCTTTGTTGCCAGCTAGATACATCTGTAAATTCCACCCTATGTGGGGAGAGGTTTGTCATCCCACCAATCTAGCATATTGCCCAGGAGGCTGGAAAAGGGAGAAGTTCCACCCCAGACCCTGGTGATCTTCACCTGCTGAGAAAATAGCAGTTCAGCCAGGGAGTTACTTGCCTCCCTGCCACAGCCCACAAAACATGGATGATCTAACCCTGTAGATCCAGGACCAGTACACTGATGAATGTCACCAGAAAGCAGTAGACGCAGTGAAATACCAATGCTCATATGCTTTCCAATTCCAAGTACATATCCATTGCATCATAAATTTAAAATAAAAGTTATAAGAACCACCCACAGTATCATCATCTTCTTGCCAATGTCATATTTGTACAGTTTTCTACATGCATACCAGCATCCCCACCACCGACGCCTTAACAGCTGTAAGGACAAGACTGGAAGAAGACAGCACCCTCACCACCAGAAGCAGCCTTAACCCAGACCAGATCTACTTGCTCCTGGACCTGTACCTGAACACCACCTACTTCACTTACAGAGGTCACTTCTACCGACACAGACATGGGTTCCCCAGTGTCATCCGTTGTAACCAACTTCTACATGGAAGAAGTGGAGGTGAAAGCACTCAACTCTTTCCCAGGGATGACACCAAGCCACTGGTTCAGGTATGTGGATGAAGATCAAGATTCAGAAGGTACAGGCCTTCATAGACCACATGAACCCCCAACAACAACGTGGACCCCAGTTATTAACGGGCCTGACGGCAGTCTACAAATAGAGATGTACAGCAAACCCACTCACACTGACCAGTGCCTATTGTTTGACTCACATTACCCACTACAACACAAACGTGGAGTTATCAGGACTTTAGACCATAGAGCAGAAAACAACCCCACTTCAACAGAAACCAAAAAGAAGGAAGAAAGACATCTGAAGGACCTGTGGATAGACCTAGTAGGTCTTCCACAAGGTAGCGTCCCGTTCCAGAAAAAGGACAATAGTCTCAGTCCCACACTTAACGACCCACTTAATGGGAGTAGGAGGGGTTGTCAGAGGTGTGACTATTACATCCACTCACACCCTCCCCCTTCCATTGTTTCACCCAATGAGACTATTCAGGGCTGTTGTGAAGTAAAACCAACTTGGGAGTATAAATTTGTGGTCTCTACCAACTTCCTTCAGACTGAAGAAGCTGATTGGATGAGTAGTTTCAACCTAACAAGAAAGACGTCCACTTGCAGATAACTTTACCTGGATGACTTTCTACATGATTTGAACAATTCACATTCAAATTTAAAATGCAGTGAGTGACCGTAACATGATGTTACCTGTAGCCTGCTCTTCCTCTGCAGCAGCTGATTGTGCAGCAGCTCCCGGTTCCTGATGGCAGCAGTCAGCTCACCCTGCAGACCATCTGACCTTTCAGGACCAAACACAGAGTCCACCAGTTCTTTTTTCACCTGCAGCAGACTGAAGCGCTCCTGCAGCTGGACACTGTCTTTGAGCAGATGCTAACACAGACAACAAACAATGAAGAACACATGTCACTCTTTACACTTTCAGTCAATCCCTAGTTTCTAAGCACTCCACACTGGAATTAGGGTCCTGCACTAATATAACTCCTAACGTAACATGATCAAATCCACATACTTAGCCACGCATCAATACCTGAATTTTCCCTTTGGGGGTTCAATAAAGTCTTATCTAATCTAATCTACAGCACTTCACACAGAATTTTCATGATTATACTACAGTGCTGCCACAGTGACTTTGACTTTGAGCTTTCTCTTACTGTAGATTTTAAATTAAGGGTTATAATGCATTTTATTTATAAGCGCCTTTCAAAACACCCAAGGACAGGTGTTTAGGTTATAAACCTTTCTGATATTTTCTTGTTTCTTGCTAGTCCTCTTATTGTTACAATAGGTGAGAGTCAGAGTCCTTGGACTTTCAAAAAGTGTGTTAATACCATAATTACCTCTATGTTCTGGACTAACATGGCAAGATGGGAGAAGTCTGTGACCTCAGCAGAAGCCTCCAACACCTGAGAGACCATGTGGCTCCACTGAGCATAGACCAGTAGCGGGTCCTGGAGGATGTTTCTCAGCCCTGATTCTGACTCTGAACACAACCTGGTCACTCTGCATTTCACACTGGAACATGAGCACACAAAGGATTTACACTAGAGAACTTTCAAGGCTCTATAATAGACATGCATTATTGGCATGTGCAAAAGCCTATTAAGTCAGTTTTTATTAACATTCTTGTCACCGACTCTGCATTTCAGGCAAGACAGTAATTTTACTCCATGAAATAAAAAGTGGATTAAATTGTAAATGTGTGTTTGCTGCAGAGGTTGTAGTGTATTGATTTAATTTAGTGTCAAAAAACCCAATACATAATGGCTGCCTGCAAATGCCCAAAACATTTACATGTGACTGTACCTAAAGAGCAAAAATTCCAAATGTCAAGAAATTTAAAATATAAAGAAGACACACTTAAATGTGGATACTTACAATTCCAGTTTGAAAATCTAACTTGCAAATGTAAGATATGAGAGAGAAGGAGTTTCTTTATTTTCCTATGTTTCACCATACAGCAGGGACGTCACTAGGACTGAAAGACAAGGGGGACTTAGCCTCCAGGGTCGTAGGAAGGAATTAGCGCTTATAGCGATTTTTTGGTGAAAAATTTTCATCAAACCTGGTAGGCTTCATTAATTTCATTATCTCTCGTCTTGGCTCACTTTCTTTCAATGGCTTCTCTGGAAGATCCCCTGCCTTTGGTTTCCTTAGTTTTTAGTAGGGCTGCAACCATTAGTCGACGTAATCGACGACGACGACTACAAAAAATCGTCAACACAGATTTTTTATTGTTGACACGTCATAAACAGAACCTTCAATTGAGACTCCAGTCACAGAGAACCACATTGGTTTTTGTAACTGCAATGTACTACATGAACGTCTGGGGGCAGTATCGTTTGTTATTGTTTGTCAAGACTGCACACAGTCCTACTAACAAAGAAGAACGTCTGAAGAGCAGTGTTGCTCACCTAGCGACTTTGTCGCTATATTTAGCGAGTTTTCAGACCCCTCTAGTGACTTTTTTTCCCAAAAAGTGACTAGCGACAAATCTGGAGACTTTTTCTGGTTTTTGGAGACCTTTGTCGTCAAAGCACATATTGCTTTCTACCGTTCTCAGCGAGCAGCGGGTACTGCCGTGTGCTCCTCCCCCGTCTCAAAGCACTCACAGGCGAACAGTCCTAGCGCATCAGTCCCTCAAAGCTGCTGTCAGAGCAGGAGGTATCACTCCTCCGCGTCCAGACTGCACATGAATCGCACATGCGCTAAGCCGCCGCACTCTCTTAAGTGAACCATAACATTAAAAATCAAACCAGACGAAAGGTAAACTATAATAATAATAAATACAAAAAACTAAAACTAAACCTAAGTAACTCTGCCAGAGTGACGACGTTATTCCTCTCTCCTACAGCATCCATTACAATTACATACACATTTTCAATTATGCAAATTAGACGATGACATCATATAGCAACTTCTAGTGTCACGTGAACATCAGAACAGGATGTACAACCACAGGTCGCAGGCATCAAAATAGTCAGGCATGAAATAATCGTGACTAATCGAAAAAAAAATTGAACGATTAGTCGACTACCAAAATAAATAATTAGTTGCAGTCCTAGTTTTTAGGATGTCTACTGTGTTTTTTACATTTATTTATTTTTTTAATAACAGTCTAAATGAATCCATGAGTTTAACTTTTTTTAACAGTCTACATGTTGGGGTTGTGTTCATTAAAAAACATGCTAGCAAATATATCCATCAATGCATTTAATAATATTAAATGTGATATATAATATTTAAAGATATATATATATCATCATTTGATGAAAATGATCAACCTACAGAGGGCTTAATTGGAAGTCACCAAGAAATTTAAACTGAAAAACGGATGCGGCAGGCTAGTCCAATGTGCTGGGAGACACAGCAAACCTTCTGACAATGGCACGTATTGATGTGCCATCCTGGTGGAGCTGGACTGCCTGTGCAACCTCTGTAGGGTCCAGGTATCGCCTCATGCTACCAGTAGTGACAATGACCCTAGTCAAATGCAAAACTGCTGAAAAGCAGTCAAAAAAAGATGAGGAGGGAAAAAAATGTCCTGCATTCCTGTTTTTGGGGTCGTCTCATTGTTGCCCCTTTAGTGAACCTGTTGTTAATTTCATTAACACCAAAACAGCTGACACTGAATAACAATCTAGACCTAACTACGTCCATGCCATACAGACCCTGTAAAGGTGTGTTTTACAGTTTTTATCAACTGCTAAAACTTAATGAAACTGATTAATGGAACTGCATCAGCGTCAGTCTTCTCTTGCAAATGTGTTGACACTTTTCCATTGGTTTCACACGTTTTACTGGATTAACTGTGTCAATCAAAAGGAAAATACCTATTCACACGCACATAATTCTTCAATCAGCAGTCAGTCTGTATCCACCTATGAAAGATCACACCTCTGTGTTTCTGTGTGCAAACATGGTGACATTCTAGTACACATTTGATTCTTTTTTGAGTCTTGTTTTGTGGATATTTCCCACAGGCATCCTTTGGTTTCTTTTATACTTATTTTCTGTCTATTCTCAGTAGTATTTTCTGAGTTTGACCAGCATTGAAAAAAGAATAAAACATGATGCAGTACAATACAGTAAAAAAACTGTCCCTAAGTTTTTCAGAGTTTTGGTGAAATTTCTTATTTTTCCCCATTATAGTAGGAAAATGGTACAAACACTGTCATGTTGAATTTCTAGTCTAGGGGCTTATTGTGGGTCTTGTATGGCAACAAAAGTTCATGGACACAGAAAGATTTGCACACAAAAATACAGTAAAATCAATGACGAAAACTAAAGATTTCTGCAGTATTTTTACAGACCATCTGAAAAAAAGTGCAGGTGCAGAGAGCAACAAGGTTTGTTCCTTCCTCCAGTAAAAGGCACCAAAAGCTGGATTTAGTATTTTGTTGTCCATTGTGTAATGACTGATTGAAATAATATATAGTTGTGTTGTTGGAGGGAAAAATGTGTTTTTGTTGCACGTCTGTAATGGTTCAATATTCACCTGTACTGTAACAACAGTAACATCTAACACCCAAACACTGTAATAGCAAATAAATCTAAAGTCAAGTGTTTAATCTCCACTTTCACATTCTATAGTCTAGAGCAGGCCTATTCAAATAGTGGCCTGGGGGCCACATGCGGCCCAGACAACCTCCGAGTGGCCCAGCCCGTGGTCCTACCAGAAATGCAAAAAACAGAGAAATCCCAATTTCTAGTTGGCAAATTTTCACAGAAATTCAAAAATTCCTACAGTAGTGTTGACAGTGAATGCAGCACTCTCCTAGCAACAGTCAACCTATGACTCAGCGTGTTGTTGTGTAGCGGGCAGCAGTGTTAGGA
Organism: Sandelia bainsii; assembly: GCA_032362345.1. NCBI lineage: Eukaryota > Metazoa > Chordata > Actinopteri > Anabantiformes > Anabantidae > Sandelia > Sandelia bainsii. Next base: position 20,645,077 of record JAUMHL010000004.1, read on the forward strand.
CAGTGCTAAACACGTCTTAATCATCTCACAAGTGTAAAATAGAAGACGAAAACCATCGGTTTAACCTGGACCAACAAATGTTTGTTTATTTTACCAGCAAGAGCAAGTCCAAACACCAAACCTGTGTTTAATTTGCCGTGAGTGTGTTGCGGTATTTAAAGATTATAATGTGCGGAGGCACCACTTGGAGAAACATCAGAGTTTCTGCACAAACTTTCCTCATGTTAAGAAAGTAACAGTTTTAGTGCTGATTATGTTCAGATCAATTTATGCTTGTGTGCAACACAGTCTGCTAAAAATTACGTTCGTATACAACTAAACTGCAATCCCGTTTTCTGTTAACATAATGATCATATGTTCACAGTTAACGTACATGACAAGTCGCAAATACGTTGATACTGAACGTATTAATGACGTTACATTTCAACATCCAGACATGTGAGTGTAGCGTTATGAAAGGTTTTTTATGGTTGGGATCAGACATCACAGCAGTGGGTTAGAGTCAGTGAAAGACTGTGGGCTGGTTAATAGACAAAAATGTCGCTTCACAAACGCAACGTCTGCATTAAAAATGAAATCTTTTCTCTAATCATAACCTCAGTACTTTTTTTTGCCTAAACCCAAAATCAGACAGGACTTTGGTCTTGAACTCGGGTCTCCGGCATGTCAGTCAGACAGTAAACGCCCTCCATCCACCCCTTCCACCTCTTTCTAAATCGCTTTGCGTTAATACATTTATCACGTTATTCATTCACAAAAATACGTTTCAGTACAACGTAACAATTACATTCTGTTGAAAAACGTAGTCGGGATTGCAGTTTAGTTGTACACAAACGTAATTTTTAGGAGACAGGTTTGGCTTGTGAATCAAACTTTTCACACATGAACTTGATAAAAATCAGCTCTCGTTTTTCCCTGAGTGACATGTTCTTCACCAGTGTCTTCAGATTGTACTGACACCATGTGATCCAAAGGTTAGTGCTCTTGTTCAGAACCAAAAATGTCACTTCTCCCACTAAAATCGTAGCAGTGTAACTGTTGCTTACATATCATCAGTGCACAGTAGGTAGTAGAAATAATTTATTAGAAATATTCATTTGTGTTGTGTTAGTTTTTTTCTTTTTTGTTATGGGTTTACATACATACAAATGTGACCACAATATAATTTTTTTTTTTTATAAAGCCAAAGATATTGTTGGTGATACTGTGCACTATTTAGTTTTGTATGGATTTAGAGACATTTATTTTGTTGAGTTTGTTATTAAATTGCTACTTATCAGTCGCTGAAAATGTGCGGCCCACATAACTTTATAGATTTGAAAATCTGGCCCAACTTAATACGTAATTGAATAGCCCTGGTCTAGAGTAAGACAATGAAAGTAACTTAAGTCATGTCAAGAAAGGATTTCGAGTTTTTTTGATTTTGAGTAACTGAGAGTTTAATAAAATAAACATAAACTTTACTGAGGCAAATCCTAATATTTAACGCTGCAAGTACTCATTTGCAGATATCATGTGACCTACAAGGCTGTGACTTTTATGGTTCGTAACCAGTGATTCCATTTTCTTATCACATACCTCTGATGCTCTTTGACAACAGCCAAGACGTCATCAGAAAGGTGGTGTGAGTCCTCTGAGAACCTGAAGAGCTCCTTCAGCTGAGCCTTCAGAAGATCCACCTGGGACTCCTCCCCTGCCAGCGTATTCCTCACATCCTGCAAAATACAAATATGAAAACAACTGAAGTGAATTCAAGCCACAACACCAGCAAATCAAATGTGATGGTGACATGATTTTTACTTAACACAGTAGCTTATTCTACACATTTGTGCATTAATGTTGTGCTTGAAATAAGTTGGGGTCCACTCGTGTCATCTTCTGTTGCAGCCTCTGTGTTAACTGTTTTGAAAATGTCTGAAGATTCTCAGTCATCCAGGTCATGGTTATCCATAAAAGGTTATTCAGTGGCAACTGAACTGACTAAAACAAGTCCAGTTGCCACTGAATAACCTTTTTTGGGATGTTTTAAAAATGTGCTGTCACAGTGGACAGAAGTGTTCGAGCAAATGAGAGAAACTGTGATAGCTTCACAACAGACATATTCTGTACTGTCACCATGTCTGAGGGCCACTTGCTCCTTCCTTGTTATTTCCAGAATTACATGGAAATATCACAGATTTTTGACCTTGCTGTACACAATGAAAATAAAAGTATGTGATGATGGAACATAAGAACATTTTTACAATTGAAAACTTCTTGTATGTTTTGTGAGCTATCTGGAGGTGGCACCAAATCACTATTCTTCTATTCTTTTATCCACTTTTCTTTTCAGCTTTAAGCAGCTCCTCCCTTTTGTTGTACTTTACACTGGGAGACATTACATCTTTCCAGTTATAGACATTTTGATTCAGTCAGCCAAGCACCACTATATCAAAACTCTGCAACTGGGACATGGAAATAAATAATAACAAACTGCTATTGCAATGCAACAATGGAAAAAATGAGACAGAAGCAGATAACAGAGTATGTTTGCTTGTGTATCATAGAGAAAATGAACATGAACTGTAGCCATAATAACTTTACTCTGAAAAGCAGAGTTACAGTGATGAAACAAATCAGGCCAAACTTCACTGATGGTGCCAACTACTCATACAGCCACATATGTACACACATTTTCAAGACCTTCTGTATGTGTTAATTATGTTCATGTGAAACATGGCCTGTTAGTGATGCAAGATTATTTTCAGAGAAATGGAAAAATAGTTAAATCCAGTTGACTGTACCTTCAGTTTCTTCATATCATGAGTTTACCTGCTTATAATCTTAAAGACAAGTGTAAGACAATCTACAGTACATATCATTCACTTCATTCATTAATTAAAATGGACATGGAGTTATGTGGGAAAACTTAAATTACTTAAATAAAGTTAAAAAAATTCAATACATATCTGAACAACCCTGCTACTCAACATGTATTTAATCAGAGGACACAATATTAGGGACATTAGTGTGGCATGCTCAAGATTTCTTTCCACAGTCTTTCCAAGTGAACTCTTAATAGTACAAATCTGTTACACTGACATATCTGTAATGTAGATAGAGTAGTTCAAATTTTCAAGTTTAAATTAAAAATGAAAACAGTGAAGTGACAGCCTGTCTAGATTACAGGAGATGACAGTGAGATGAGTCCACCAGATCATTCTGCATTCCAGTCACACCCTACAGAAGCCACTCCACAGGTAGAGAGCTCCTCTGGAAGACTCTCTGAACAGTGTCTTGCTGGCTCTACCACCTATCTGTCACATGCTGAAAATATGTACAGAAAACTTATGAAAGCTGAGGCAAAATTTGTCACATTTATTCCCACTTTTCTGCCACATGATGGGAAGGAACTGCTAGTCAATCCACAGCCGGCGGTGACTTGACAAACAAAGAAGCAGATGAAGCTGGTGTGTCACAGTGTGAGGCACCTGGATAGAAATAATCATCTCATTGTGACTGTACCACACCTCACTGAGGTATCCAGTGAATCCACAAAAGTGAAAGACGCAGATTCCCTGACAGCTTTCCAGTGTCAGATAGGTTGTAAAATATACTGTGATGGAAATAAATGATCTAGTGGAGACTCATCATATCGGGAAACATAGGTTTTATAACTTCTAATGGGGACTAGAGAAGAGATGATGTTTACATACGGAGGAGAGGGTCTGAGAGAAGACATCAAATTGACAACAAAAACCCCCAGAATGAAGCTGTGTAGCCTTAGAGAGCAAAAGATGACAGCACGAAGGAGCTGGGGAGGGCAGCTGGAGTGCTAAAGATTTTGGTATGCTGGAGAGGGCTTGCATGAATCTTGCAATGCAGAAGCAAAAAGGATTCAAACCTACGACGTGATATAAAGTCTCAATCCTTTTTTCTCCCAACCCAAACGTGGCACCGAGGTCCCAAAACTCTCAGGGACTAAATCTGGCATCAAGTTGATGTGGGATCTTACGACATTCAGTCTTGGGATGACCAGATGGTCTAATAATTAGGACACACACCATAGATTATAACCACAGCAGTTGGATTCCTACTTCTATTTAAAGGCCCTTAAAACACATTGTCATGATCTGTCTCTTCCTGTGAGCAGTGGAGTCTAACAGGTACAGAGGCATATGTAACAGTCTTGTTAAAGATTCCTCATGTGAAATTAAACCTTCTGGTCTGTGTTAAAGATGTTCTGATCAACTAATTGGCCCTGTTCATAATCCAACTCCTTTAATACTGGTACCAATATTGAAACCAAGTTCAATCTGATACAAAATTGGAAGTCTACAAAAAATTCAAAAAATCAATTGTCATCTACATAATTAAAGCTGGGAATCAATCAGCAGCTAACAGCAGCAAGTGAGCAGGGATCAGTTCCCAAAAAAATACATGATGTCACCTGTTGTGTTGCTGTTGTATGTGCATCAGTCAGATTTCAGAAACACTTGAATTAAAATGTGAAGATAGATTCTAAAAGATAGATTATACAAGTTGTTGGCTTGTGTTACCACCACTGTCAGTCAAATCCTATCAAAACCACACCCACACAGTCCTGAAACAGGAAGTTCATGACTTAAACTCGTAACAAATAGACATTCTGTATAACAAAATTTGAACCCTAATTGTTATTTCATCTCAAGTTTTAGAGATATCATAAAGTGATGTACAGCCTGTCAATACCTCCTCTCTATGTGAGAGAGACCGCATTCATTGTAAAATTGTCCACCAATTGTACTGGACTAAATCTAGAGTAGCTAAAATCTATGGAAGCATTAAGGCAAACTACAACAGATGGAACTAATCTCTCACTTATGACTTGGTCCTGCCCACATGTCTTCAAATATTGGTAAGAAAACTTTAAAACACTGAGATATTAATGTCTGCTTGCAAGATGATGGATTGTAACTAAAAGGAGGTTTCTCATAAGCCCTTCTCATGTGTTAATTCAAGCTAGAGAAAATAAGGTCCACATTGAGACACTTCTCAGACAAATTTAACTAAACATGTGCCTCCGCTTTCTTACATGTGCTAATTTTACTTTACTACCATCCCCTGTGTTTGTTCTATAGATGTTTCCTCTGCAGTCTCTGATCCTGTATCACTAAGCCTTTTTCTTTTTCTCTAACCATGCCATCTGTTTGTAGCTGGAATTAATGTAATTACTTTCCACTGTTCACTGTTCCATGCCTTGAGAATAATAAACAGAGCTGCACTGGTGGCAAATGCAATGAAATGCCATGCAGGAAGTCGAAATGAAAGAGGACAGATTTGCAGTGTGCATTTAAAGCTTAACACATGCCAAAGTAGAGAACAATGAGACCGTAAAAACTCAGGAAATCCAGAAAGTTACCACGTTGGCAGCTGCTTTATCTTTGGTCATGACCATCTTTAGGTAAAGAGTGAAAATATACTTTGTTGTTGTTTTGTTGTGTTGTTCAAAAGTTCAACTTCATATCTCCAGAACTGTCAGTGAGAACGTCCTCCTCTGTCAGTGGGTTTGTTACAAGTACATCACTGGACAGGACCACATTAGATATGACTTTCCTGCATCTTGACTATGTTTTTTAATAACATTTAGAAGAACTGCTGCTATGTTTGAAGAAAACCTACCGTGTATTTCCTCCACTGGCCCACCATCTGCTCCTCAGTGCAGTCGGTGCGCCCCCCAGCCTCGCGCCCGTTCACCAGCTCCTGGTCGAGCCCCTGCAGCAGCACCCTGAGGTGGCAGATGTCTTCTTCCAGCAGCTGGCACCTGGCCACATACTGACTATGAGAGTTCAGGCTGACGCGGAGGCCCTCCTCGGCCTCACACAGGCCCTGCCTCAGCCTCTGCCAGCCCAGCCTCAGCTCCTCGGCCTCTTCCACCACCACCTCTGCCCCTGCAGGGGAGGTGTTGCCCCTCACCGCCTCTGCCACGCCCTCGATATGCTGGAGGGTCTTTTCCTCACTGGCTACACTTTCATCCAGAGCCTGACACAGGGACACAAGCAAACAACATCTTCACTTGAATTACAGCTGTAAACACAATTTTTACAAAGGTCAGTCACTAATAAAGGTCAGATCAAAAACTGTGAGAAGAGGAATCACCTGTAGTAAAGCTGCTCACATGTTTAATTCACTACAATATACAGTATTTATGTATGTTCAGTTCATTCAATTCTGAAATTTCCACAGCTCGAATTCCCACTGTGCACTCTCCCCCCTGCTGGGCTCACTTTCTCTTTTTAGTACAAATAATGGTTTTTACTAATTAATTCCACCATTTACCAAACAAAAGATTAAAATTAGAATAATTCTTGACACTTTGCATTTTGTTGGTGAATTCAAAGAACAAAAAGACTGTTACATGTTACACATTTGGCCTCTACCTTTTCTTTACCTTTTCCACTGCTGAAAATAACAAAAGCAGCTTTCCAGACTAAGAATAAAGCAACATGAACAGCAGTTACTTAATTCTGTTCCAGTGAGTCTCACTTGTAAGGCTTTGAGCTTGTTCTCGCCTGTATCCTCCTTCTCCATCAGATCAGTTAGCTCCTTGGTTTTTGACAGCAGCCAGGACTGGAATTTCTGAACGCAGCCTTGGTACATCTGGTGCTCCTCAGCAATCTTCTGAAGCAGCGTCAGACGCTCCTAGCACAGCAGGAGACATACCTCGTGGTAATTTTTAGCATTGCGCTGCTCAAAATGAATCAAGATCTTCCCGCACACATCACAGACTGCACATTTGGGTTTGTGAGCGAGGAGCCTGAATGTGAATGTGAATGTGAATCTGAATTCTCCTGTGAAACTCTTTGCTTCCTCTCACTTGAACTACATGTTGAAAGTTTAGACAACAGGAACACAGGGACTACCAAGGTAGGAGGCACTTTTGAGGAAACATTAAACCATAACACTCAGCATTATTTAAATCAAAACTTTACCATTTGGAATCACAAGTACATCTTTGCCAGCAGGCTGGTTTGATCATGCAACAGCATGATGTAGGTAAAACCTGACGTGGGTGTGTGGTTAAATCTGACTGACATCTGAAAAGGAAAGAGGAAGAGCAGCCTCATTGTACGGCTCACGCAGGAGAAAAGCAGCCTACATGCATTTGTTAATGTTGACTAATACGGCAGTGTCTCCACATCGAATGTAAATTATTCCTGTCTGAAAAACAGGCAACTGTTTTCCCGCTTCGCAGTGTCTGGATCTGATTAAAAATGCAGAGAATAAATATCAGCACATTTTTCTGTTTACCTTGTGTGGCTGAGAGGCTTGCTAAACAAAAAGAGAGCGGAGTGAAGAAACAAACATGGATTCAAGTCAGAAAAGCTTGTTGTTAATAGTAATTACGGACTCGCTGATTTCTCAAACACTGAATGTTCACTTATAGACACAGACAGAACCAGACAGCATCATCTCCTCTGCAAAATCATTTCAACCATTTGACCTCGAGGCCACAATTTCTGATCTCTCTGATCCTCAAAACATACTCTAGAACTTAGCCAACAATATGTACTGTATGTACGTGCAGACGTATAAATGTGTGTATCTGTGCGAGTTTGGTGGATGAGAAGCAAAAGAATGAGAGCGTAATGAAAATGATTTCATTTCAAGCCACTGCTGAATGCAAATGCAAGTGTTTCTCAAGCGCCGTGCTTCCTGTTACAAAGAAGCTGTTCCTTATTCAAACAAAGGAATCCTCTTTGGTTTGACTGAAGAAGATTAACATGCTACATTCATTTCACGGTTCAATTTCATTTTCTTTCTCTGCCCATTTTTTTAGTTCTCATTTCCTTGACTTCTCTGCCGCTGTTCTTTTGGTTTCTAAGATTTTTTTCTACGCACATTCCAACAGCTGACCTGCCTGCATGCTCACATAAGCCACAAGCTTGTGTACTGTACATCCTATGCATTAACTGATCACTGACATGCATGCTCACAGACGACACCACTGAAAATGGTAACAGACGCACTCACACAGCATGGAACCAACTGCATAAACTAAGCTTGCTGCTTTATTTGCAACATGCTCAGTATTAGTACCGGAATGATTAGTCAGTTAAGCAGCTAATAGATCAAAAGAAAATTATTTGACAATAATTATAACAGTCAATCAATTATTTAAATCATTTAGCAAAAAAAAAGGAAATTCTCCAATGTGAATATGTTTGAGTTATGGACAAAACAAAACAACAAAATAAGCTATTTAAAGGCTTCTCATATTTTAGAAACGAAATAACTTATCAATTAAAAAAAAATAAATCACAAAATTAATCGATGTATAAAATATTTGATATTGCAGCCCTAATCACCAATAAGATGCATAATCCAGTTTGGATCTAACACTTCAGTGGATGTGAGAACATTTGCACTTTCTACACATGTATATACAAAGTGTGAATTTGTTCCACTACAGACTAGAGTCAGACCCTCACCTCGGCTCTGTCCCTCACATCGTTATACGCCCCTTGCAGTCTATCCTGGACTTGGGGTTCTACACTGGGGTCCTGGGTTCTGTTGTGCAGCGCAGCGGCCTCGTCCAGCAGCCTCTCCAGCAGCGTTGCTTGGCCATGGATGTCGCTCACCACCACCCTTTGCTGGTCCACCTGCCAAAGCTTCTCTTTCAGCCCCAGTTGCAACTCCACCCTGACATCCAGGCTGCGCTGCTGCTTCGTCAGCCACAGCTCAAACTCCTCGTAGGCCTTCAGGTACTCACTCCAGTGGAGCCACACCCACTCGATCCGACTGGGTGTGAGGTGAGACAACAAAAGGAAGAATTTATTTCAGCAAACTGGGCAACAACTAAATATGATGATGCACATTCACAAGAAGGTCTGAAAAAACTGGCTCAGCTACACACACTCATAATTTAAGTGAAATTACTACCACTACTACTGTACTACTGTGCAAACCAGACAAGTCACACTGATAACTGACAACTCCCATCAACAAACCTCACATGCGGATGTTATCAAAATACAAAGAAATGAACCATATCACTGTCATGTCATGTAGTTTACTGTCTGACATGCTGAGTAGATAATGTATTTCTATATACAATAAATACTTTGTTAAATGTATATGGTACTGTCAACTAGGACCACAGCTGATGTGTGTTTTGTCAGACAAAGCACTGAATTTGTAAGTGTTTGTATCACTTAATATTTGAAGTTTAATTAATGCACAGGCTGACACAGGCTGTAGCCTAGGGGCCCCACGTGTGCAGGGGCCCCGGATTGGCCAGATTATTTTTAATTATTTTTTATTCGCTTAAGAAAGCCGCCTCCCTGACGCTCATTGGCCAATAAGAAACTATTTTAAACTGAAACAGCCGATTGTTTAGACGTGACCCAGTCAGCTTTGCTTTGATGTAATATGACATCACTGCTCTTTAACTTTTCTGATTAACTGCAGCATATTGGCAAAATGTCAGAAATATATGTTTTTTACTACAGAGCATTACAGAACTTTGAATGTAACCAAAGTTGCCCTCAGGCCAAACTAACAGTACATGCACTGTACAGCTGAAGTGACCTGCAGTAAGTCAATCTGCAATGGGCAGAGCAGCACCTGTGACAGTGGATGATGTACGTGCTGGTCTCCTCCCACTGACTCTTCAGGTCTTTGAGCTTAGCATAGGTGTGGTTCCTCAGCTTTTCATCTGTGCTCTGCAGAAGGTTTTCAGCGGCCACCAACGCCATATCCATCTTCACACGGCCTTCGTGTTCCGACTGATGGATCTTCTACACATTCAGCAAAGCATAGGGAGAAGTGTTTTAGTCAAAAAAGTGTGCATAGTGTACCTGGAAAGCAGGCATTCAAAATGTGTGATTATACTGACAAAGGCTGTTATTACTCATAACAAATGTTGAGATGACTGACAGCAGCTTTCTCCCACAACATGAATCATTAATGTTAATACTTCTCAAAGTCAACACAGCATTTCTTTTTATCCTGGCCAAGTTTCTGTTCCTCTACCTGCCTAAAATCTCTGACAGAAGAGTATTAACAGACAGTCCTTGAAGTGGTTGCTGCAGCAGTGACACCATGAAAGTCTCATTAAGCTCAACAATCTACAACTCCAGCTTAATAATCAACCCCAGACCTAAACATAGTTATAATTCATTTGAGAGCCTCTTTCTTAGTCTCTCTCATCCAAACTGGAAAAGTCAAAAATCAGTTTTATTTGTTATAGTATACCGTCCTCCTGTCCCTTACTCTGAGTTTTTAACTGAATTCTCAGACTTTCTATCT
>JAUMHL010000004.1:20668321-20679086 GCA_032362345.1 Sandelia bainsii
CCTTGCTATGTAAAGTGCCTTGAGATGATTTTTGTTATGATTTGGCGCTATACAAATAAAGATGAATTGAATTAAAGGAGCAATGACTGAAGTGGTTTAATGTGGTTAATAATTTAACGCAAGAATAAAGTTGCTATGTTGCACATTAGGACCACTGATAGATTCATATACATTGTGTTTACTGTATTTGAGCCTAAGCTGAGTCTTTCACATGGTTGACAGTGGAGTTGGAGTTTGTGTGTCTGTAATGGTAAACTTGGAGAGGACATTTTAATAAAATGTTAATAAAATGTTATTGAAGTAAGTCAATGTCACTTAATATTTGCTTGTTGTAAATCTTTTGTTTGGTTGTTTGTGACTCACTGACATCACTAAACTGTTGGTTTCTTTTACTCTAGCCTTGTTCAGTTGCTGTTTCACCCTTTATTCTCCTCCTCAGCAGATAAAAATGCATGTGGTTCATTGTGGTTAAGTTCTGGTGATTCCTTCCACTCTTCTCTCTGATGAGTGCCACATGTTGACTGTTTTGGATCATTGTCCTGTTGCATGATAAAGGTCCTCCCAATTAGTCCTGATGCATTTCTCTGTAAATTTGCAGACAAAATGTTTCTGTCCACCTGTGGATTCATCCTGCTGCTACATCATGAGTGACTCCATCAATAACATTTTGTGAACCTGTTCCAGAAAGCACAAGTCATGACACTACCTCCCCCGTGCTTTGGTCTCTCCATTACGTTGGTAGAAGTTAATCTTGGTCCCATCAGACCATAAAACTTTGTTCCAGAATATCTGTGGCTCATCTCTGTTCTTTTCTAAAAATTCCAACCCAGCTTTCAGATTCTTTCGTCTGATGAGGTATTAGCATCTTACGTATCTGTATTTCTGCTCATGAAGTGTTGTTTGAATGGTGGATTGTGAAACCTTCACCTGTTCCTGATGTCACTGGCTGCTGTTTCGTTTTTCTTCACAGCTCTCACAATGCTTCTGTCATCAGCTGCTGTTGTTTTCCTTGGTCGACCTGTTCTGTGTATGTTGCTCAGTGCAACAGTGGTTTCTTTCTTTTCTGGGATATTCCACCTTGTTACATTGGCTATGCCCAATGCTTGTGCAGTGAATGATTGTTTTTTCCTCTTTTCTCAGATTAAAAAATGTCTGTATAGACAGCTCTCTTGTTTTCATGTCGATTTATTCTTTTTTAACAACAAATTCAGTCTTCACAGGTAAAACTCAAAGCTAAAAGCAAGAGTAATCATTTAGAGCTGGTTATTGTTTGAAAATCAATCTCACAGGACACCCCTGGGTGTCAGGATCTATGTCTGTCTTTTATTTTAGTTACTTTGGTCTGTATTTCCTCCTGCTTCAGCATCTACTCACACACATACACACCTGTCCACATCCCAGCTGCTCTGCTCTGTTGCCTGGTACATGGACACACTAACACGTAGCCTCCTCGGACTCCAGCCTCTGCCTGCGTTTGCTCCTTCGTGTCATGTTGAGGAATCTGCTCATGCTCTGGTATTGCTGTAAGTTGGCTGTGGGAGTTGAGCTTGAGGTTGGGTTTTGTGTTGTGGTCCTCGTGTGACCTTTAGTTTCATGTTCCTGTTCCACTGTGCCTTAGTTAACTTACTAGTATTTTGTGTTATTGTTTTTTTTAAGTGTAATTCGTAGCTTTTATGTTCAGTATCTTTTGGTTTTGCTAATGAATCTTTTAGACCTACTTTACCCCGGTCATTCTCTGTGGTGCATTTTGGTCCATGTAACCATGACACTGGGCAACAAGAGTCAGTCACATCGTCTTCTTTGTTGTTTAATGTATTGAAGTGTACATGGCATTAAATAAAAGCTAAAACTCTGATCTTAAACCCAGATATCTTTAGTGTACAGCAAAAATGAACAAATAGAACTTCATATTTTAACTCCACACACCATCCTAGTGCTGAAAGAACTTACTGGAGCAACAAATGTGGATTAATCCATCACTAAAAATAGGCAGTGACAAATGCTCTATTTCCTCTTGGGTAACATTTATGATGAACTACAGTGGCCAGCCTCTTTTTAAACATGTAGATTTTCAGTGGGAATGATCAGGCTTGAAGCTGAATGCCACAGACAGGAAGTCAGAAAGCACGGCGAGATGGACTAACATCATTAATTTGGTCTTTTCGTGAAATTTGTAGGCAACAACAAAAATATAGACCAACAGCTTATCGCTGACATTACAGACACTGAAATGAAATTGATTTGGGCTCATCCTGCTGCCAAGATGGAAAATAAATTATTCTAATCTAGCTGGCAGCTTGACAGATTACATTCTGAAGTGAAACTGTTTATAAGTCCTGGTTTGCTTAAAATGTGGCATCACTCTCATCAAAGAACATTAGAAAAAGAAGATGTTCTGTAAAATGATACAAAAAGATGACACAAAGATTCAAAATCTTAATCACAGGACAAAATAATCCATTTTGTTGTTGTTTTTTTCTCCTTGGAACTCAGTTCTGTACTAAATCAAATGCAAAGACTAGTCCAAACAGAGCAAACATAGTGTGAACACATCCTGCGTGGATAATAAAAACTGTGCCTGTGTGTCCCATGTTGCAGTAGCCAAGCTGGGAAAACCTGCTTGGCTACTGCATTAAATAGAGGCATGTAAACTCAGACAGGAACATAACCAGAACAGCTTTTCATTAACATCACTGTAGATATTCTTGGTTTCCAGTGGAACCTAACTAATATTACTGGGGAGTCACAGAAATATCATATCATACCACGTGAACTGACTCACAAGGAACGAGACATGCCAAAGATAATGTAATTTACAAACAGTGTATCCATTACAGTTTGCCCAGCAGCACCTTTGTGCAGGCTGAAATACTCAATGCAGAGTATTAAGGTTTGCACAGGTTTCATTCATGGTTTTGAGTGAAATATCTTGTCAACAACTGGATGGCTGGCCATGAAATCTGGGGCATACATTTATGTTTTCCTCAGAAATTGTAATAGCTGTGGTTGTCTTTTCATAAAGTGTCTTCATCAGGTCAGTTTTCTCACATTTTTAGGTTTATGCTGAATACCTGCACAAATGAATCATGTTCCAATGAGCTTCAGCTGTACTTTTTTTAGTGCTAATTAAAGTGCTAACAAACCAAAGGAAAGTGGTGATTATGAGCAGTGTCGGGGGTACACAAGTAACATCTTTACCAAACTAACACGTCACATAACAGTATCAGAGTATGCATCGGGTCTTATATTTCTGTGTGAACCCGACCTGAGCCCAAGAGTGTGGTGGCTGAACCTGACCCAAACCCGACAAGCATGTTGTATTTCTGTCTGAATTTCCAGTCTCTGATGCTTGACTCTAAGGAAGTGGAAACATCAGTCTCCCCTGACCATTAAAGAAAGCACATTTGAGTTGTCCTGTTCTCTATTTATTTGTTTGTTGTAGACATATTTTAAACTGCATTTATGCCTATTTATTCTGAAGTTTAACCTAACTAAGCAAACCTTATGTGAACCCCAACATGATTTCAAAATGACTGCCTGAACGTGACCCGTCAGGTACCAGTATCAAGACAAAGACAAAGCTGATTCAGTCAAAGCATGATGAGTTATTTCCTAATTAGCTGCTCAGGAGCTGCTAATTTAGTTTCTAAGAGAAATTGGTTGGCTAAAGTTTTGTGAACAGCACACACAAATTGGTAATGTGTGTGAGAGAAAATGTCTTAGACATATGTACGTGATAATTGGAGAACGTTCTCGTAACTGGGGCTTAATAATTTTACTTTACATCTTACATTATGAGGATTTTGTGAGAGTAATTCAAAAGTAACTTTAAAAAGTTACAGTAATATGCAACATATTACATCTGACAAATAACTTCTCTAGAACAATCATTATTAGTTCAAAGCATCACTGAGCTCAGCCTCACAGAGTAGTAGAATGACTGTAGACTCTTAGTCTTCTTTTTATACTTTATGAAAAATGTTCATTTCTATCACAGATTTCTATAATAAAGGCTAAATATACACTGAAATAATAAAGGTCTTCGGAATAGATTTTTGTCAGGGCCCTTGGACAACATGAAACCTCAACATAATAATGTAGTCCCTTAAAATGTCATTTTATATTGTAAACTGATTGAGAATTAACATTAGTATTAAGTAACTACAATTACTGAAATTACCACTTAGTGAACCCTGCCAAAGCTTACACTTGGAGTGTCAGTAAATTTACTCTTCAAGTTCATCTGACAATTTGTTTACCTCTGTTGGACGGTGCTTGTGTTTTTTCCCTAAGCCCTACTGTTATAAAATGTCAACTGAAAAGGTGAAACATACTTCAAGAGATTCAGTTATGACCCTTTACTTCAATCAGCGACACACTTCCCCATATCAACTGTGAAAAATTCAATACTGGTCGTCTAAGGCTAATGATAGCAAGTCTCCTAAAATGCCAGTACATTCAATTTGTGAGTGAATCCCATCATGTAGAGCAGGCGGAACTGTTGCTACACACTTTCACACTTTTTTGCATGCAGCTCACCCACAGGCACTAAGTGTATCCAGGTGATACATATTCATGAGCGCATGTTTGTGTCTTTATGCTGTTCCACATTTAGGGTGCTGACATGCTGTCAGATGAGCTGCAGTGTCATAATGTAAAGCAACATCACACTTTGTCAGCTTTAATCCCAGGGCTCAATGGTTGTGCCTCACTGGTTCTGAAAGCCAGTTCTTCAAACATTGGACCTTTTTGCTGTTCTTTACCACCTGCCAAGTAAACCATGCTCTCCCCTACAATCTTTACAGATATATTAAGCCTCATATCTCTTGAAATTGTCTGCCTTCACCATCAGGTCTCCAGCTTCAATAACATAAATGTTTTTACAATGCAAATCAGTCTCAGTGGTGTGTTAGGTATGAAATATACAGTGTAGATCCAACAAATCTCAGGGTTTGAAACTGTTTTGGAACATAACTAAGAACATCTACCCAGATACTATACTTCAGTACATTTTTGATGTGCTTGTATTTTTAATTCTTCTTCCTTTATCTGATAGAAATATTTGCCTGTTACCCCGATAAACTCAGTGTTGAGCTTTAGTTTGGTTTCTACCAACTCTGGAGAAAAAAAATGTTGATGGTGTTCACATCACGCCTGTCAGCATTTTCACCACCCCCAACACTTAAGGGACTTTAAACTCCCCTCCAAGGTGCTAAAGAACTGATGGTAAATCAAACGTGGGTTGGGAACAGCACCAAGCACTCCAAGCAAGCTCTCCAGAGGGAAGTGCAATCATGTCAGCAGAACATCCACACTGAGTCCCCCTGAAAGCCAACACAGATAATCTTTCAGTGAACTGAAAGGCCACTCGGGCCCTCACCTAGACTCTTGGACCTCTTTTGCTCACAATACCATACCAATAATACCTCTAAATGTACCAACATTTATTATAAGTTGGCAGTTATGCTGTTGTACAGTTCATTACTAATTGCTAATATAGTTAAATGGCTGCTGCCACTTTTATATCCAGTATATTTTCCAGTTTTTTAAAAATGATTTTCCCTTTCTACCTCAATATTTTTGGTGTCTTTTCATGTGAATTCTTATGTCAGACAGTTGCAATAAGCATTTCACTGCACATCATAGTGTGTCTCGTTGTGTGTGTCACAAATAAAATTTGAATCTGAAATATCTTATTCTTTTGCTGCTTTAAATGTTCCAGTAAATTCACCAGTTAGTTGTAACAGTCTGCTGTTTGGTGCTGCCAGATAGTGGACAGTGGATATATTAGAGCTTTTTCACTCACAAGTGCCTGTTGGAGCTTGGTGAGATCAGTGAGACCAAATCAAAACCATGAGCTAAAAGTCACCAAAAACTGCACAGAGCTGAGGGGATGTGCAGGGTTGGTAAAAAATGTGGGTTCACTACTAAGCAACAGTTCTTTCATGTTACATATATATATTAGAGCCACCGGCGATATAAACATCTTGATTGGTGTAGCTTTAAGTAAGAGGACTGCATTACTTGAAACCCTAACTATCCCAAAGCCTCACCACGTGCAAACTCTGTATAAATGATGGACATGACGTGAAATATTTTCACCCAGCTTAGCAGCTTTGACAGTGGGACAAGCAAACCTGAAAAAGCTGGATGTGAAATGCATTCTCCACATCAGCCTTGTTGTGTGGCTGGAGAAGACTGGAGCACTCTACAGAAACCAGTTTTCATGATAAATCCCTTCTTCCCATTAGCATCCCAGTATTAAGTAATGTAATGAAATTTAAATCTGAGCGCTGTGAGCGCTTTTGCTGTACTATAGAAAGAATTTAAATGTTTCTTAATCAAAGGCATACTTAGTTCATCATAATTACATTTAATATCCCCTAATGAATACATCGAAACATTCTTAAATGTCAGTAGCAACTCATACAGTGATAAGCCTGCAGTATGTTTCAACTACAGGCTTCATGTTCAATAAAAGAGAAACAGATTTCAAAACAGTTTTATGAATTTGTATACTGTAACATTATGAATAAAGTTTTACTGTGTACACCAAATACTATCAGTCAAATGTCAGATTTTCTGTTGAGCACTGTTCATACGCAATATTCAATAAAGGTATCTATAGAGAATGTGAAGCCATATCAAACCAGTGTGTGGCTGCTATAGTGGTTACCATGGGTTACCTGCATACTTTTGTATTGTTAGGCTAACACATTGCTTCAATCATTTAAATCTGATGGAGAATGGACTGAGAGATGAGGAAGGGGAAAGGCAAAAACTACCTTGACATTGTAAATCATCTGAGAGCATACACTTTGTGTAGGTTTAAAAGTTATAAATACATAGGAGTTAATGATCAGTTTTTCAGTGGCTTGATGCCAGAGCTGGTGATTCGTAAACTGCATCAGAAAGGCAGCGTTATCCTCACTACATGGCAAATGTAAATAGAAATTCAGCACAGTGTGACATCAAGTTCACATTCTCTGTAGATGCTGTCATATGATCCCAAACGTCTGCATGTGTGTCTGTGAAACATTGTTCATGTTGGTTGATACCAACCAAGAAGTATAGAAAGAAATGTACAAATAGTTAGATTTTTTAAAGCTCATAAATACATAGTTACAATACATTCTTTAAAACAACCAGTATGTATGGATAAATGAAATAAATGATTTGTTTGCAAAGGGTCATTTGGGTCTAAAAGGACTGTCTACATAACTTCAGCTTTGAAGTTCTTTTCTTTTTTTTCTTTTTCTTTTTTTTGCATTTAAAACATCTATGACTCCAAAATGTGTTTTACTTTACAATTCACAAGAATCATTTCACAATGTGTACCACCTCGTGACATCAGTTACTTTCCTGGTTTCAACTTCAGTATATTCAGATATTTGGCAAAATGAAATGTCAGACAACACAGGTGGGGGAGGGGTGGGGGTGGGGGTGGTGGGGGGCACTGTTGTCTTTGTCTCACAACAGTGTGGTCCTTGGTTTGATGGGAGACAGAAATTGACTTGACGCACATTTTTCGTGATGCTCTCACAATAGTAAATACACAAGATTTCAAAAAACATTGCATGTGCATAGATGCTGCTATAGTATGTTCTTCATTCGCAATGCCGATTGAACTTTTTACATTGATCGATTCACCTTCATCAAATAGTGTAAGTGCTCTCAAGATCAGTGGCCATTTATTATCAAAGGGAATAAATGAATGAACAGTCGAGCAGGGCAGTGGATCAAAATTTAAATGTGCATCCTGGCGGCACTTTAAACCATGGCAATTAATTAAACCACTGAAATGACTAAAAGGATTTTATTTCTGTTGGAGACACATGGGGGAGCCTGTTTTCCTCTGCAGTGCCCCCCCTCATATGTTCACAGGTTTAGTGGGCATTTTCACTTTTGAATGAACACACTAGTGACTTCACAAATGTACAAATAACAAATAACAATGAATTTGATGGTCTGGGAAACTCTGTTCATTGCCACTTAGATTTACTTCAATAAATCTACCAATACAAATGCAAATCATATGCAAACACTCTTAACGGGTTGCGCATCACATAGCTTCAGTCACTGTTAGGTTCCAGCGTTCAACAGCTACTGTATGTTGTTTTTTCATTAGATTAAATTAGTCCAAAAATAATTAGAATGAAGCTCAGACTAATAACCAGAACACATGTAGAAGCAGTAAAGAGCTTTTGAAGTAGCTATCTAAGAGATTTGGGTACATACAGAGTATATGTGTACAGAGTATGTTTGTATGATCAGAAACATGTCTGAATAGTGCAGACCAGAAAAATTCATTTCTAAAGAAGTTTAGAGAAGCCCAAAACTCTGCCTGCTACTGGCAGCATGGACACACAGTCAAATCAAAGTCCAGTTTTGGGATTTACAAATTACCTTGTTGCAAAGGATTTCCCAGAGGGCAGTTTCTCAGAAAGTCACTGTTGTCTTAATAAAGAACAGTGGAACAGTGTGACTCAAATGAAAACCAAGTCAGTTAAAAACCATGGTTCACTTGCTACGTACTACAGAAGTTGAGATGGTTCATGGCTTCTTATATCTTTAGGCCTGTTACATCACGATCATTACCACATTATTAAATGTTCTCCAGAGATCAACGGGTGTTGAGGATAATTATGCTAAGATGTGTTCATTTGTCAAGTCATAAAATTGTTTGTCAGAACAGGATCATTTTGTTCTTTATGTGCTGCCATTCACTTGTTCAAACGCTTTTTTAATTTGAACATTAAAAAAGAACCTGAGGGGAAACAACACTAATTTGAAAAGAAAAAAAAGTTGTAACATCCCAAAAGTCTTTTTACATTTGGTAAAGATGGAAAAGTTGTTGTTTCAGCAAAAAGTGGCAAAAACTGCAATGGAAACTGGTTTAGCGAATTTGTCTTGTTGCACCCCATCATTCGGCAATACTTTATTGACACCTGACTGGAGAATTGATGCCACCAAGTGGTTTTCTCAATGTACTTAACTCATCATATGTTATGCTTGTAGATGAAAACATGCAGTAATTCTCATTTTCTTTTTCCAACTTTCCAGAAAGTTGAGCTAAATGACTGATGACACCTACACAGAAGACTAAAAAACAAAGAAGCCAATTATCTTCAGGTAAAGAGACATTAAAGTTGTCACTGGAAAACATTGGGCCATTCACCAACTGCTCTTAAGAATACATTTACTTAAAACCTACTGACACAGTTGTCAGATTCTGACATTGACTAATGTTTTATTATTTGAGATTTGTTCTCAAATAATAAAACAAGTAAGCAGACAATGTACCCACACTAAAGACCACTCTTTCACACATTTCAGTGCTGACAAGTTTTGTGCAAAATAACTGGTTATTGCATTTTTGTCATTTCTACAGTTGTATAATATTATAGGATTTGAATTCCAATCAATTTATCATTAATAATATTTTTTAATAATAATTTTCATTAGTTCACAAGGCATTATGGTCTTTTAAAATTACTAAGCACTACACTAACACTAGCAATACACATTGCCCATTTCCCTCTCAGCCACCACAACAAGATGATACTCATCCTGTCCCACTCACACTGGACAAGAGACCTGCAGTGGTGCCTGAGCTTCAGAACTGCTGTTTTTTCTTCTGTTTGGAGTATGGTGCTCCAATGTCTTTAACTTTCCTTTTCAATTTCTGTGAGATTCACACGAACCATGTCACCTTTCAGGGAGTTTAATTAAACTAATAGGAACAACTAGAGCATGCTTTCAACTTAAGAGGACAACAGGATTCATCAATATAAGAACACGTCATGAATCTGTGGCAAACTTTTCCTAGAGCTTGTATTAAGATCAAATTTAAGAAAAAGACAATATCATTAAGATATTGGTGAAAGTGGTCCAATGCTACCAGTGGTGTTCTAAGGATTGTTACTTTGGTCCAGGGTGGAATATCTTGGCAAATACTAGATGGATTGTCAGTTTTTAAACAGATATTTTTTTCCCCAGAGAATGATGCCTATGGCTTTGGTGATCCTCTGATTTGATTTTGCCTCTAACATCACCATGGTTTTGTCTTGACACCTGGGATAGCGATTACCATTAAATGTGGTACAGACATTCACATCCTCCATAGAATTATCTTAAATCACTTTGGTGATTCAGGGATTTCATCTAGTGCCACCATTAAGTGAACATGTCAGCATACTAGCGTTAGTATTTAGCTCAAAGCACCACTAAATACAGTCTCATAGAGCTGTTACCATGGCTGTACACACTTTGTCTTGTTGATTCTTCAACATTGTTGTTAGTATGGAGTCATTGAGATTAACAAACTCAGAACATATGGTCAACGTTTGTTGCCTTGACATACTAAAAGTGATCATTACTGTTTATAAGTAAGTCATTGCTGATAGATGATATTCTTTGTTTCTTGCCTTTGATAGAAAATAGGCCTAAAAAGTTTACAATCATGGTGATTTAGTCCTTGATGATTATTTCAAATGATTGTACAGTAAAAACAGAAGCACGACTAGCTCACAGCATGAGTACATGCATAATGCACCTTATCCTTGTTTATCATTGTTATGTGTCAAATAAAAAAATGGACTTCCACCAGAGCTGGCCATCTCAGGAGGAGCGGTATGAACAACTGCTGACAGTTGACAATGTTAAGAAAAAAATTAAGAGACCACTGAAAATCAAGACCTTGTCATGGCCAGCCCAATCTCCAGACCTGAACCCCATTGAAAACCTCTGGAATGTGATCAAGAGG
>JAUMHL010000004.1:20692630-20708960 GCA_032362345.1 Sandelia bainsii
AGTTGAGATTTACAAGAAATATTTAACTGCTACTGTGTAAAGGGAATACTGCTGTTAAAAACCATCTTATTTGTTTATAGTGTTTGCAGACTAAATATTATTGCACTTTTGTTCATATAGCAGTACTTTTAAAATAAAAGTAAAAAAGAAACTACTTTTGAATTTATTCATAAATTTTGCCTGTAACAGTGCGATTAATCGCAATCAATTGCTGCCCAGCACTAGTCATCATACAACATATTTATTTATGTATGTCAATCTCAATATCCCAACATTTTGACTTTATGACAACTTTATGATTTTGAGAAACTTAAATAAAACTTTTACTCACAGCTCTCCAGCTCCAGTGAGCAGGTCTGAGAGTCCAAAGGAAAGCGGCTGAAGTCCATGTTACAGGCTGCCGTCACCGTCACTCTGTTCAGCAAGGGAAACAACAGAGGAAACAACAGAGACATATGGTGTCACAGTCATGGTGTTACATACATTCACTGTTACTAAAGTCCTTTTCTGACATGCTAATTGGAAAAGACAGTGAATACCAAGATTATCATCACTTATTTGATGTGGCATAAATGAAAATACTAAGACTCTGTTCTATGTTCTTTTAGGCTCAAACCTACAAGCTATTTCCCGTCAGTGAATTATGCTGGAAGGAGCATTATGATTTGGGGCTGCTTTGTTACAATGGCTCTAAACAAGTAAATGTACCACAAAATGACTTCAGAGACATAAAATCTGGCTTTTGGAGTGGCCTAGTCCGAGCCCAGACCTCAACCCAATAGAAATGCTATGGAATGGCCTCAAGTCCTTCTTGCTGTGAGGCGCCAGTTCCGCCCTTTAAATAAATCAGTCTGCTAAAATAGATTTATTGAATTCTGTCACTTATTACAGTAATTACACATGACTGTCATACTAATCATACTAGACTCATACTAGGATGCAACCTAGTATGAGTCTAGTATGATTAGTGCAGATGCATCAGTTGGTAGGGTAGTCATCTACGAACCCCAGAGTTGGTGGTTCGACTCCTGGTTCCCCTTGATTCCTGGCCACATGTCAAAGTGTCACTGGACAAGACACTGAACCCTGAACCCTTGTTATTATTATCTCTCTACTAGCAGAATCTTCAGAAAAGGCATAGAAATGTCCCCCAAATACACAGTGGGGTCCAAACGTCTGAGATTGACCTAAGATGTTACTGCCAGAACAATAATTTCTGATGTATTTCTGACAGTAAATTAAGCATTTTGAGTTTTAACCAAGCTTTTACTTAAGTAATAAGTAACTGGATCAGCCCTTAAAGGTAATTTGCTCTTATTTCTACACCTATGTTTTGGGGCAACAGTATATCAGTTGGTAGGGCAGTTGTCTATGAACCCCAGGGTTACTAGTTTGACTCCCAGTTCCCCTGTCAAAGTGTCTCTGAGCCCTGCCTAACATGCAGCTGCCTGTATAGAAGAATTTACCCAAGGAGATTAATAAAGTGACAGCTGGGATAGGCTCCAGCACCCCCCGTGACCCTTACGAGGACAAGCGGTTAAGAAAATGGATGGATGGATGGATTAATAAAGTATCAACTATTAAAAAAAAAAAGAGAGAATCAACATGATTCTCACCACATCACTTGCAGCTAAAATAATGGCTTATAAATAGTGAAATAATAAAGTGAAAATTAAAAACATTAAATGCATACATATTAAAGCAATATTCAACTTTTGAGAATGAAACTAGCTCTAGAATGAGAGTTCTTCAGCTACTGGTAAGTGTCAAATCAGTCTTCACTTGCAAATTCAGATCAAATGTCTACAGACACACAACAGTGTGAGAAGAGCATCTAATTGATTTTTTTTATTAACCCATCTGATGAATTCTGCTACAGTGCTATGAAAAAGTTTTTTGTATATTTGTCACACTTAAATTATTCACATCATTAATATATTGTAATATTACACAAAGACTGCACAAAATTCAGGTTTTAAATGATGATTTAATTTATTAAAGGAACAAAGCTCTCACACATATGTGTGAAAAAAAGCTCTCAGCGTGTGTGTGTGTGTGTGTGTGTGTCTGTGTGAAAAAGCTCTCAATAGCACACACACACACACACACACACAGAAACACCCTGAGCCTGGTTCTGCTGGTTAGTTTTTCGTCTCCAGTGTCTCCTAGTGCTTGCTCAAGTGGGACTGTTGGGTTTTCTACATTATTCTATATATAGTTATTTTGTGTAAGGTCTTAAACCTGACACTGTAAAGTGCCTTGAGATGACTTATGTTGTGATTTGGTGCTATATAAATAAAGAAGTATAAAACTATAAAACTGGCATCACAGTATAGACATAGAGGTGTTCTTAAAAGAACTCTCTCAATTCCTGTAAGTGACTCATTCAATTGTGTTTTAGCAAACATCTTTGGAAACCAAAATTGCACTGGACTACCTGATGTGTACTGACTCTCCCCTAGTGTTACAAACAATGTCATGGTGAGCTGCTAAATTACCAGGTGCCTTTATAGGTGGGCAAACATTTGTTCACTCCAGATAAAATTACCACTCTGCAAACACAAGGTCTCTGTACTCGATCGTATTCAGTGTTTTTCTGTGACAGAGCCAATGAAGTAGCACTTTTACAGTGAGACATGGAAAGTGTCAAATAAAGCTCTGCTTGCATGCAGAGTCACCAACCTATTATTCTACCTATTCTATACTACCATTATTCAATAACAGTAATTAATAAGACCTCAAAATAAAGGCTGGAAAATATCAAGGCTTATTTTTCTGGCTAATGCCCATGTAATACAAGCATGGTATACTATAGACCACTGGTCATTTTATGTCAAGGTATTCATTTGAAATACTGTCTACTAGTATATGTATGTAAGGTATGAAAAGCATCTGCAGATTCTCGACTTGAGTTCTGAAATTCGTGTTAATGATAAAATATGTTTGCATTCCTTTTTGACAAATGAACATTATTGAAGCAATGCACAGGATTATGGTGCTGAAAAAACAGCCTACCGTATACATAAAAATGTTTAAAACAGTAAATGGAATAAAAAAATATCTAGGATTCCTAAATGTGGATAATAACATTCTCAACTTAAAATATCACTCAATGTATGCTTCACTCAATATCTTTGCAGCAAATTCCATCTTCTGTGCAAACACAAAATATAAAACAAAATAGTCCTTAGTATTTTTCTTGAGGGAAGTGAAATTGTCCCTTTTCATTGCTGAATATTATGTTTATGTAGCTCAGAGGTATGACTTACTATACTATTTGCTGGAATTGAGCCATTATTGAAGTTATTTGTTAGAGGTGATTTTTATCCCATGGTAAGTCATGATGTCTGTTATGTTAAATGTCTACAAGTAATTAAATGTCAAAGATTTCTACAGCAACACAGATCCTGTGAGGCAGATCGACACACTGGTCTTAATGGTAGTCAGATGATGAAATGCTACAGACCTCAGACTGTAGAGGACGTGTCCATCAGGGAAGACACGCAGCATGATGTTGTCAGTGGTGGTGTCATGGATGAAGGACCTCTTAGAGTGGACAAAAAAGACATCAGGGACCCAGATCTTCTTGACCAGACGACCATCGAATGTCATGCTCTTGTTGGTGCTGCTGGTGAATGATAGACGCTCATCCTTCCAGTAGTGCCTCAGGTACAGGGTCATGGTGAAGTCCTAGTGGAAATACACAGTGTGTAAGCAAGGCTGTACTGAAGACTGTCTTATCCAGAAATTTGGAAAGAATCATCAATCATTATTGATACTATGATCATTTATTTATCTGGTGGTTGTTTAGTACTAACATAGTTCTTTCAGATGCTGTTTTATTCTAAACTCTGTGGCACCATTTATGGAGGGCGCATAATGAGGGTGGTCATTCAGCAGGTGCAACCAGACCACCACACTCAGCTACTGCTAACAGATTTTAATCCAGCCTTAATATTAATGCAGGCTACAGTGGAAATATCTAGAAGTACTTTTCCAGTTCAACTGTTCTCAGGAACAGGCTTTTGCCAATGAATGGCACCAATGGTTGTGTACTGTTTCCTTGTAGAAAGTTTAAGGCTTGAGCCCAAGATTTCTACATATGAAATGAATCATGCATAATCTGATTTAACATTTAGTGAAAGGCTGCAGAGACACACATAGCTCTTCTAAGGAGCATATGCTGTGTTTTGTTGTGCAGTGCTGATGTAACTATGTTCCTGTTTTGGTTTCTGTGCTTTGTATTCATAACTCACAGAAGCCTCAGCTAGTTTGTGTGCTAATTTTATTGGTTGACATCTTATTGTTACTTTGTAAATAAAATGATTTAATCTTGTATTTTAGCCCTTCACACATTAACATATTCTGCTCTTTTGTTTAATCAAAAATAGACTTATTGATTTAAAATTTCAGATCCTGACTACATACTTTCTGCTGGCACCAGACCTCTCACTGGGGCTTTCTTTGCAGACATATAGATGCAGTTACAATTGTGAGCACTGTGGGCACAATCGAATGACATGGCACACTTCATTTCCAATCACCCAATTTTTGGGAGTCAGTTGCGTTAAAAAATAGCATCACCAAGCAGGTTTAGGGGACTGGAATAGGGCAAAAAGCAGGGAACAATAAATGTGTATCCTAGTAGAGTATGCTGGCTTTCCCCTGTGTTTATTAAAGACATTTCAGATAAGACAAATGTTTCCTTTATTTGCTTTCAAGATAGTTTCAAGTCACTGAGAGAGAATAATTCTACTGCAAAGTGTTATTCCATTAGTGAAATTTTACAATTTATCAATACGTATATTGATAATAAGATATTTTTGCCAATTTCACAGTGATAACTCACAAAAAGTCTTTTTTGTGTGTTTTTCTTTGTGATGTATTGATCCTTCACCTCAGAGCTCCTGTTACTACTGCATCACTTATACACATCTAGAATTCAACCTTTGCTTCAGGCAAACTACTGACGTATATCCAAACTGGACTGTCTGTTCAAAACCTTCCAGGTACTAGTGAACTCACAACTGCTTGTCTTCTTGAAGGATAATAATGTCCTCCAGCCACAGCAGTCAGGCTTTAGACCTGTGCATAGCACAGCAACCACTGCAGCTGTTGTTGGATGACATTGTTAACTCACTGCGCTTCACTCTTTGTAGATATAAGGCTTTTGATACTATTGTGGGTATTCATAAGCTGCTTTGTTGGTTTTGATGTTTCTGGTTCAAATCTTATCTCTCAGGTAGAGTTCAAACTGTTGTTGCAGATGGTTTCAAATCAAGTTCCCAGACAGTAATTAGGACTTTTAGGAGCACTGCTTTTTACTTTGTACAGTATATATATGTGGATTTTTCAACTCAGCTCTGTAATGCATATTTTTATACTGATGATACCCTTCTCTAAGTCATTGGCACCACCACAAACCAGACCTTCTCCAGACTACATGCTGCTTTTGATGATCTGCAGATCTCCCTGTTTAATTTAAAGCTTGTTTTAAACTCCAAAGACACAAAGTGTATGCATTTCACAAAAGCATACATCATGCTCTAAATGGTGATGTAATTGATACAGCCCAGGATTATAAATACTCAGGCATTCATTAAACATCTGATTGTTTCACTAAACTCATGTTGAATATCTGGCTGAAATACCAAAAATTCTAATTGTATTCTTATACCAAAACAGTTTACTTTTCCTTAGAAAATGGAAAAAACATTGTACAATCCATCATACTGTCTACTTTGGATTAAGGAGAATTTATGTATGCTCATCCTGCTGCTACTACCCACAAACCACAGGATGCTGTCGACTACAGTACGTTTCCATTCATTGCTGCAGACAGCTATCATACTCACCACTGTGAACTTCCCTTCCTACTGAGTTTGTGTTATAAACAGCCATTCTGCTCATAACAAAAATCTTGTGTTAAGTTGTAATGATTTGAACTCATCTCTAGGTAGAAAACTCAAAATGGTAAAAAAAACAACAACCCTCAATTCCTCTTCCAAACGATTAATCAAACTCACTTAAATTCTAACATATTTAGTATTCCGTCAGAAACCTAGATTTCACCTTTAATCTTGCACCTACATCTAAAGTAATACTGCCAGAATCCCTTCAATATTGATCACGCATTTTCCACTCCCTCATTTTTGGTCTGTGGTGTCTTTACAGGAGCAACCTGTTGTGGAACATCAACCAGCACGAGTCC
Organism: Sandelia bainsii; assembly: GCA_032362345.1. Lineage (NCBI taxonomy): Eukaryota > Metazoa > Chordata > Actinopteri > Anabantiformes > Anabantidae > Sandelia > Sandelia bainsii. The sequence goes on from JAUMHL010000004.1 coordinate 20,698,842, forward strand.
TGGCAAAACAGCTGCTGACTGGGAGATAAGAACTGATCTCAAGAAACTAAAATTCCCACAGATTGCTGCTCAACACTGGGTCCAGGTATATGTGGTTCTATGGTCTAGACTCTAGAGCAACAAAGCAATTAGAGCCACTACAGCTGAAGGGAAGTAGGTTTCAGATCATTTCCAGAGAAGTCACTAGGAAGAACCTTTTCCATTCTAGGGATCAAGCTTGTGGCTAGCATCACCAAACAAGCAGTCAGCCTCCACTGACTGTGACACAAATGAAGGAACAACTCACTGGTTTTCCTGTTGATCAGGTGCCCAACAAACATAAGAAAGCTCACAGGGCCCATTCACTGGTTTTAGAACAATCATGGTCATAGTTAAAAGAAACAATGCCAGTCCCATATTTTATCAGCTCATCCATCCACCCCAACTTTCTCCCTACAAAGATTTTGACACAATAATAATGCCACTGGATGTCTTCCTGTGCTCCATGGGTTGCAGTCTCAGTAAATCTTGCTTTGTCTGTAGTGTGGCAGATATGGACAAGCACATCTTTTCTTACCATATCAACTTCAGAGATGCTGTCCAAACTCTCCACCTGAACATCTACTCCAACGGGAATTGCAGGACCTGCCAAACAAAAGCATATCATGAACTCACTGATATAAAAGCACACTGGTGTGGAGCAGCAAGATATTAAATAATAATAATAATAATAATAAGTTGCACTTTATTACTGCCCATATTTAAATGGTCTAAAATCCTCTGTGCGCCTGCATTTTCATCACTGGGTTTATTATTTTGATAAGAGAAACCAATAAGCCATAAGTTCAAATTTTATGTTTAGTCATAATGCATAAATGTGGCAAATACAACTATATGGGGATATAAATGGTATTAAAAAAGCCATGCTGCAGTTTAACTTTGAATTTTGTGTAATAAAGAGATACAGATACACCTAATAGCTTTTGTTAAACCAACAATACCCACAGCACATTAAATGGACAATGGTTTGTTTCCCAAAATTTGTCTATGCTTAGCGATGAAGATTTAAGTAAGCCTATACTCTGAATGAATTTTTCTTATGCCAGATATTAATGTGAGTTTTTTGGACCCACACACAGAGAATGGAATTTACATTTTAAAAAAGACATCTGTGACACCAGTTGTACTTACTTCTATGTGAACTCATGGTGACGTTGTCCCACTTTCTCAGTGTGATTTGACTTGTGTAGTCTCCAGGAATTTGCAGCTGTGTCACTTAAACGTTGTATTTGTCCACAGGAGTGGAACGAGTGAAAAACTAATCTGAATTCTGTCCACGGGTTATTTTAAAAGAGGTGAAGAGGAAGTTGAAGCAACATGTTACAAAGATTTATTATTAAAACCAAGAACTTTCAGCTTCTCCGCAGTAATAATAATAACATACTTTGTGGGTATGTTTGTCTTTGTACTGAGATGTTTGTCTGTACTGAAACTGCAGCTAGAATTTCTTTTGTTGCATCATTATGTTCATACACACTGGGCCAAGTTGGTTCTTTTTCATGCCTTTAATGTGTATCTATAATATGTTACAGTATTCTATTTATTATATCAACTTTTACTTCACAGTAAATGGATCCTTGTGTTTCATATAACTTTACCATCTCTATCTTGACCTCTAAGTTTCACATAAAGTGACGTCATCACATGTGAGCAGTACACTTTGAACAAGCTCATGTCTCCAGAGAACACTGAAGTGAACATACTGTATCCATTTACAACTAAAGAAGGTGAATGTCATTAACAACCACAGTGAACATGACATCAACACCACAAGATTTCATTCACTCGATGACTCGACTTACAGAGCGTGGGTCATTTAGAGTTCAGAAGTGAATGTTCTATATCAATCACAGAATTCAGCAAACACACACTGCATAGATAAAGCCAAAGTGGAAGAGAGGTTTACAGGCGATTTGAACCACTTTGCATCACATTTCTATACAGTCTGTAATCCAGAGAGATTAACAGAGATGCTAAATGCTAGATTAGAGTCACCAAAGCCCTTCAGATGAAGGGCTGTGGAGGGATCTTCGTGGTTGAGATTATTCTTCACTTATTGGAACAATGGCATCAAGTGTGTTGCGTTTCTTGACATATTAGACTCAAGTGTTCTTCTTCTTAATAAGTGACCTCATCTCTATAAGGTCAGCCAAAATGTGAGAGAGACTAATGTACATTCTTTCTACTGAAGAAACTGTGAAAGATCAAAATGCTCTCCTATGTTAAACTGGTTTGTTGAAATCAGAAATCTCTAGGTAGGGTGGCACTATGAATAACAAATTCATACCACTAGTGTGTTCATTCAGGCACATGCTATTTGTTGAGATTTGGCAAGTGTGAGTCAGTTCCTCTGCCAGATACTACAACTGATGGTTACTCATAATACTGTTCTCTGCATACAGCTGTGGTATTAAGTTTACATACACTCTTCATATGAATGTCATGGCAATATAGCGCATTAAATTATTTCAGTCAATACTTCTTCTAATGGGGCAGAATGTAAAACAACTTTTCATGTCATTGTCATTGTCATTGTCCTGTTGCAACACCGAGTTGTGGGCAAGTGTCGCTGATGGTTTGAGGTTATGCTGAAGAATTCTGACGAAGTTCTTCTTCATCCACTTTGTACAATGCATCATGTCCACTGGCAGCAAAAAAGCTTCACAGCTTTACACTGTTCTTGGGGTTGAATACTGCACCTTTATTCTTCCAAACTCACATTTACTCCTCCAAACAAACACTGTAGCCAAAAAATCTCATCTGATCATGAAAATTTTTTCCAGTAGGTTTATCCTAAATGGATAAATGTGGTCAGCTGAAAGCTTTAGTTGAGCCTGAAGGTGCCAATTTTGGAGCAGGGGCTTCATTCTTAGACAGCAGCCTAAAACTTGCCTGACCGTAGACAGTGACACTGGTGTTCAGCAGCATCCAGTTCCTGGGTTGTTCCTGACCATCTGAATGAATCTGCAGTTGTTTAGAAATGGTCTCAAGAGATGTTCCTGACTGTGTAAGTCCTATTGTGCAATGTTAATCTGATGAATGCTATCACACAAACTTCCTTTATGGTGGCACAAAGAAGCTTCCAGCTGGAGTCAATAATGATTACTAATAGGAAGTTAAGAGGTCTTGGGCTTGGCATTTTAAACATTTCTCATCATACATTCAGTACCACTGAATTAATCAAGTGGATCTTCTGTTAAAGATATAAATAATATAAGGACAATCACTCTCATGGAGAAAGAGCAAAGAGAGCAAGTTTCAAGGTACAGTATGGTTATAAAAAATCGATTTTGAAATAAAAACAGTAGATATTAAAATGTTAAGCCATAAGAAATTGTAAAAAAACGAAAAATCATGTCATGTTCAAGTGTTTGTGATAATATTTACATGGTATATAGGTGATAAGACAGTAAAACTAGGAATGTGTTGACATACACTGCTCAGCCACAACATAAAGCCACTATGTGGGGTTAATGTAGTGGCTGATCAGTGTATGTACATCCTGAAAGAGGGTATAATATTCCCTTTGGGCCTGCTGTGGAGGAACAACTCAGTATTGAATTAATAGTTTATCAGTAACCTTCAGAGGAAAGAGGCTCAACATCACACAACAAAGCCACAAACTGTGATCTCAAATCTAATCAAGACAAGATGACTCAGGATCCCTCTGATTCAGCTCAGCAGGTGACAGATTGACGTTGCACGCTCGTTTGAGTTAATCAAAGCATACTTGGGCAAAAAAGAAAACTTTGAGCTTTTATATGTTGAGAAAGTAGAGGTTCAATGAGTGAGAGTCAGGAGGAGATGTGTGAGGGAAGTTAGTGAGTGAGTTACATGGTTGCCAAAGAGCAGGAAGAATTATTGTATTTCATTTTAGATGTCCAATCTACTTTCAAAAGTTTGTCACTCTGACATCCAAAGTGCACATTGCATTTGACAACTGACGCTGACATTCTGTATTTGCCATGTGTGTCTTCAACTTGAGTTGTGAATATTGTAAACACAAACTCTAATAGTGTAAACTCTGAAATTAAAGTCAAACAGTGATGTCCAGTCAATTTATAAACTCAGGATGGGCCCGTCTCAGGGTTTTTGATATAGAATAAATCATTAAAGATATTATAAATCCAAATGCCTGACTCTGAAATTAAAGCTGCCAAAATAAATGGCAGTACACATTAGTGAGACTAATGTAAGCAGAGCTGTTATGAGTTTCTAAAGGTATTCCAGTGATATCTGGCTCCTGTAAAGTGAGTTGAGCTTGATTTACTCGTATCAAAATTTGCAACATTGTTTCACCTCAACTTGTCTGCAGCTGATGAGATATGACATTACAGGCTGACATTCAGCTCTATTTTTATTTATTTTATTGTTTTTAATATAGGTAGATCATTTTTGGCTTGGAAATTTGAGAAGTAGCTTGCAAGCCAAAACAGTGTGGGCACCCCTGAGTTACATGATAATGTTAGAATCATACAGAATATTATCAATTAGGTGCCCTGTTTCTATTCTAATGATTATTATTGTTATCATTATTTTTAATCTGTATAACCTGAATGATCTCCCAGTGACATTTTCTATACCTCTTAGTCAGTCCCGCCAGGGACTCCTGGAACTTCTGAGATAGGTGGGATGTCTGCAAAAACTACTACTAAAAAGAGTGGAAGGTAACCCCGATGTTCTGCTTCGCAGTGTGTGTAATATTATGATAAACTGACAAACAGTATGGCAACAGACAAATCACCATGATAGAGAATATTTTTCTAAAATCAAGGTGATTTAATTTAAATGACCACTGCATGTTTGTGTGACAAACTGTGTGTGAGTGTGTGTATGTACACCCAAATAAAAATTGTAACATAACACCATGTCACCGTGCGTGCCTGATTCCTGGTTGAACTGTTGTTTTTATTGCTTTCATTTTATTTTGGAACCCTGCCTAGCTACTTCCTGTGTTTGGTTGATCTTGCTGCCTGACTCTTTGCAATACCACCTACCTCTACCAGCTCTTTACCTGGCTACAACTTCCCAATCAACTCCTCTGCTTCAGTTTGCAGCCTCTCAACTGAGGATCAATCTTAAGAACACATTTTAATTAATTAGTTTTTAATCCCACTGGCTTATACACTTACCTGTCCTGTGCTGTAGATGCACCGAGGCCCACCTAACAATAGAGGGTGTTCTTCCCCACTGGTCTGGCTCTGCCAGAACTCTGCCAACTTTCTGGACCAGCCTTCTCTAACCTCTCTCTAACCACTTTTTATTATTGTTCATTAAAACTTTTCAACCTAAACCACCCCTGAGCATCTAGTGCACAAGTGTCAAACTCAAGGCCTGTGGGCCAAATCTGGCCCCCTTATTTAATGTAGCCCACGAGAGCTTGTAAAAAAGAATTTTGCCGCCTGTCCCATACTTACTCCATACTCCATCACACAAACCAATACTGTTGTATTTTAACACTGAATCCCTGTGTTTTTGACTGCTTGCTCCTTCAATAATCACATTTTTATATACTTTAAATACGTTTAAAAATGCCCCAGTATCGTAATTTCTGTATTCTCAGTCATGATTTATGAGACCTGGGTTGGGAGAGGGACAAGCGTGTAATCTCACGGGTGACCAGGGGAAGTGTCCCCAACAGAAACACTGGAAATTTGGACCCTCAATAACTGTCATGGTCAGTCACTGCCTGCCTTCAAACACTTAAAAAAATACAAATGTTCTCCAGTGTTGAACCAGACCAACAACGTACTGATTGTTCACTGAACTCCTGCTTCATCAGGGTAATTACATGTGAACCAGCAAGAGTGAACACAGGATCCGGATTGGCATGCAAATGTGTAGGGGACTCTTACAAAGCATGGGGTCCAAGTTAATGAAGCTGCAACAGCTATGGTTATTTGTGGACTCAATTAATGCTCAGCAAGCCCAGATTTTAAATGATTAAAGATTGATTGCAACAACAATTGTGTAATGGAGGATAAGCCGGGAACAGGAGTGGTGGCAGGTTTGTATACCAGAGTGAGAGGGATGAGGTAAGTTCAGGGTAAACCTGGACACAAAGACGAGAGTTAGTGGAAGAGTGAGAACAGGTAAGTATGCAGCAGGTGTGGGAAACATTTCTAAACTCATACTGTACGCTGAGAGGGGCCAGGTGAGTTTCAGGATCCAGAAGCAACTCAACTGACGGTAAGTGGGAGATAGGGCTGTAGTCCATAGGAAGCAGGAAGTGGCTTGACGGAAGGTGAGTGGGGGTCGGTGGGAGTTATGGTCCAGAGGAAACTGGAAGTGATCCACCAGAAGGTGAGTAGGGACTGATGGGAGTAGGGGTTGTGGTCTCAAAAAATCTGACTAGGTTTTTGGCCATAATTCAATCTTCAAAATTCAAAGTTCTCCTTAAAAATGATCAGGCAGAGAGACAAAAATCAAAGTGTAAAAGGTTTATTGTCAAAAGGAAAAATAGACACATAAACCAGTGAGTAAGACCCCGGAGGGTCAGACTACTGTATACATTGAGCTTCTCTTTTATACAGTTTGAAGACCACACCTATTGTTCAAGTGTGCATCTTGCCTGCATTCCTCTGTGTCATGTGCTATACTTTTTTTCCCCGTCAGCATCTTACTGTTTCATGTGTTACAACAGTTAGCACTCTCGCTCTCTCTCTCTCTCTCTCTAGGTATTTCCTTAGTCAGCATTTTATTCTTCGCCATCTTGGGGAATCCCAGTACTTTTCCACGTCCCCTGACTGACTCCTCTTTGTTACAGTCAAGTTTAGATCAGCCCCCTTCTTCTTCTTCTGACACACCCACTTTCATCAGATGATTTCCTTTCACTCCAGCAGGCCACACATGTTAACAAATTTTCCTCTTAGATCTGAATCGAGTCTTTACTTAATAGTTATGTAATATTTTATACTTTTAGTTTGTGTGGTCCAATTTAGTTTCAATGTAGGCCTTCTGAGGTCAAATGAAGTTTTACACCTATATTTTTCAAACTTACTGTTCATGGGATAACATAGGGCAATACAGCATAGTATTTGATTTAAAAAATGCACTACAGGGTCCAGAGAAACAGGAAGTGAATTGGTGAATGGAGTCTGATATGTCGCTTATCTGAAGATTCAGAAATAACTGCATGAATAAACAAACACAGGTGAGTAATGTAGCTATGGTGGATGACAGACGACATCCAGATGATTAATTAAAGATGTGGGAGAGTGGGAACAAACACCAGGGCAGATTCAGTATATGGAAGCAGGGTGAAAACCAGGAAGAGCCGTCCAATAACACCTGTCCGAAATCCTTAATCCAAATCCAATATGCCAGAAACAAATCAGTACATTCACAATACACACATTTTCATGTCAGATTTCTCACAACCTCTGTAGAGCAGAGTGCAGGTGTGACGCAGGAAACAGATCAGTACAGGAGACAGGTTAATGTTGTAGCCAGGTCTGTTAGGGAGAGCAGGTCAGATATCCAGTCCAGAGTCAGAGTCCGAGAAGCGATTTAAAACAGACAGAGACAGGTTCAAACAGAACAGTACAGCTCCACAATGCAAATCCAATCCTTAGAACAATCCAATGTCTAAATCCATATATCCAATCCAAGATCCACAATCCAAAGCCAGTGTTCATAAACAGGGTTAGGTTAACTCACAGTACCCGATAGGGCCAGAGACGAAGATCAGGGTCAGGTCAGAAAACAGGTTCACAAAAACACAATGTCAGGTCCGAAAACAATGCTGGAAGGTTGTTCCGTAGAGTTGGTAGCAGATGATCTGGCAGGGGAGTGAGTGAATGCACTGGTGAAACTGATGAGGCTGATTAGGTGACTGATTAGTGAGAGCAGAGTGAGGGGAGAGAAGTGACAGGAAGATGACCATATGTGGCATAGACCAGAGAATCAGGCCAGAGACCTTGACAGAAGCAGCTTCTGGGTGCAACGAATAACAGCTTCCACAGCTTGCAGCAAAATTGGTTTGGATGGAGTATGCTCACAGCTCTCTCCCCTCTTCAGCCACGGAGTTAACTACCTTCCATACTACTTTCTGCAAGGAAGTTTCTGCCAACTTCCAAACTGTTCAGGTGCCAGCCTCCCGTCTTCTCCAACCAGATTCACACTGTTCACACAGTGGTACACCACTGCCATTTGTCTTGGAGACAGAGTCAAAAGACTCTTCTCAAGACAGTCAGTGGGTACAAGAAATGGGCCAACCAATGCCGGTCCCTGGCTCCCCAGTAACATGTAAGACAGCGAGTGTGACTGTGCACTGCATTTGGCCAAATGCAGGTAAATATTCTGCTTGGCAAGTAAATCTCAGAGGACTATTAACTCCACAGGTGGGTAAATGTTTGTAGTTACCTAGTTATGTACTAAAAAGGTCTCCTGAGAGTCTTCACTATGCTCTGCTTCTGCTCTCATGTTGGACACACATGGTAAGCTGGCAAACTGACCTGCCAATCAGCAATCATTTGTTTGATTTGTGTGTGACAGGTGCTCATCGCCAAGCTAATCAAACAACTGACTGAGAAGAAACTAGAGAAATTGGGAGGGATATTTCCCATCTTTTTGTTATAAGTAGACCTATCACTTCAGTCACATCACATCAGTTTTACATAAAAATTAAAACTGCATAGCATCTGCTGCTGCCTCTGAAGCACCACGATTCTGAAAATACCAATAGGGCTTTAACAGACAAAGAAACTGTGATACAAACATCCACAGTCTTGTGGATGTTACACTCCCAATATCTTTCTGGGTGTTGAGATTCCGCATCAGGTTGTGTTATTTCAGGGGTTATTCTGTCATAAATGTGAAGATGAGGGTGATATATTGGAATTAACTGACACTGTGGAAAAGCAAAAAAGACCTTGATGCAAACAATAAGAAGGAAGAGAAGAAGATGGTTTTCTTTTTAAATAACTAAAAGTTAATGTATTACTTGAACAGATACTACCTATTAAGCACAGGTTGTCTTTTTTTGTGAAGTGTTTTTCCTGAGGAACAGGAAATTAAACTGTCAGATTTTTGAAGGGTGTTCTGTGACTTTGCCCAAAAGCTGTGTTTAAATGATATTGATTGAAGGTTTCAAGTCTTACAAGCTGATGTACAAAGTGATGTCTGCATTGGTTGTTGTTGTCAGTTCTCAAAAAATATAGCTAATGTATTTCTGTCTCCTCAGTACAAACAATGAAAATCATCATAACTACTTTGTTGTACCACTGCATATCTAAAAACAGTGTTTGTTCAAGGCTCATAAATGCTAATAGCCTTGCTACTTAGCCTTGGCTTGTTTTCCCCAGCACAGACATGGCAGTAACAAAACAGACAACCCTGTGAATGTCACTGTAAATGTCTTCAACTACTCTCTTGTCTTCCCCACTTAGTTCCTTAGTTCATAATGTGGCAATCAATGACTTCCACACAAAATTATTGTATACACAAGAGTTGGACATAACTGTGTTAAACTGATAATGATGACATCAGACCTGCATCTCAGATTTAGTCGTTTAGTTATTCAAAGACAGAGTGACAGTGGTAGGTCCTTGTGTCTTGGTTTGCAGTTTTATGTACAGCAAGATTGTAAATTATGGCTTAATAAATTGGGATTAACTGATCTGTATCACTGAGGCCATGAGATAACACAGCTTAAAGAGACTCAGATAAAAGCTTAAACAGTTTACCTTTACTCAAAGTTGTACAGAACAAGCAAAGGATAAAAGGCGACGGGCCTTATATGAATTGAATTTGCAACAGACAGGCAGCACTCAAATGTCAACACATCCAACAGGTTATCAGGCACGAAAACATGATTAAAAACTCCAGCACAGTAGATATCTGACAGGTAATGAATGGAACTGCGCTGGTATGAATACTATGGCACTAATGAGGCAGCCCTGTCTCCTAAAAATTACGTTTGTATAGGACAAAACTGCAGTCCCGATTACGTTTTGATACAGGACGTATTTGCAACACGATTAAGTTTTGTGTTAACGTAATAATCATATGTTCACAGTTAACGTAAATGACAAGTCGCAAATACGTTGATACTGAACGTATTAATGAAATGTTCACAGG
>JAUMHL010000004.1:20712147-20730632 GCA_032362345.1 Sandelia bainsii
ATAAAGCTTATAGTTAGAGTTGGCTCAGGTGACTCTGAACCATCTCTTAGTTATGCTGCTATAGATTTAGTCTGCTGAGGGCCCTCCCTTGATAAACTGAGCTCCTTTCCTCTCTCTCTCTCTCTCTGTACCTTTCTGCAGGTATCCCCGGCCTCGGAGCTCGGATGTTTCCAGTGTGCAGTTACTGGCCCTACCAATCTTCCCAGTCTTTTGTCTGCTGCTTGTGGTTGTATCTGATCTCTGTTGCCTGCTGTTCTTTTCTCTCTCAATAATCACTACAATGTCTCTGTACAAGTGTTGTTTCTGACTTTGTGGGTCAAACTCACATTTAAACACTGCTGTTTTAACACATATGCACTGCCCGTTATGATTGCAATATACAGCAATTATGTTCAATATGTTTTGATCGTTCTTGATCTTTTAAATTTGCTCAATTTGCAAGAGACATGCCAAACTAATTAGAAACTACCATAAGAGGTTGTTGTCAGTTGAGTAAGAAACTCTTTTGGCTATGGTAATTTCAATGTAAAAGTTATGGGTTTTGTCTGATTTTACTTTTTTCTTCTTAAAAGTTTTCTTGGGGAAGGTTTTACTTATCCGATTCAAAGTTTGTAAAAGAAGTTTGCCACTGATGCAAGGTTCACATTTGACATTTTATAAGCTTTATGCAGATATTGTGTACAATAAGTGCTATATAAATAATATAAAATTGGCATTTACATAAACAATGAACAAAAAAAGTGGACACATATCATAGTGTGTTTAAATCAGCCTTATCTCCTGTATTACACCCAGGACAGACCTGTTCATAAATCTGGCTCCATACACTGCTACACGCATCTGACTTGTCCGCTATATTATGCCTCCTCATACAGGAGATTTTGGAACAGTGGAGCTTATCTCTTGAACTTTCTTTCTAGTAAAACTGCCATTTCTTGTTCATTTCTTGAAATGCTGCAAATGCTGCTGTCAAATCAATTCCAAAGTCATGTAAAGATTCACAACATAGCATCAGACTAATGCGATCATGTAGGTCATTGTACTAATTAACTGTAAAAACGTACACCATCTGCCCGTCTGCAGATTTGTGTTTCACAGTGATGAGACAAGTGACATGACAGTGTATTTATCCACTGTATATCCTAAATGAAGGGCTATCATTTTGCACTTGTATCGTTACACTTGTGTGTTTAAATATGACCATGACAGCAGCTTTTAGGAAAGAAGGTACTCCTCAGAAGGTCTAAAGCAGTTCTATTGTTTGTAGCCTATGTTATCAGATATTTAACAACTTAAGGCAAAACTGCATTCGTTGAATCCAGCAGTTTGCCTTTAAGTGCAGGAATGGATTACATACTGTGTTCAAGCAATAGGCTGCATGAAACAACCCCATCTCTGACTTTGTGACCCTGGGGTAAATCCATAGCACTGCTAAGCCAGCACATTTTCTGAAAAGCACACAGTCACTTTGGTGTACAGTTAACAGATCACAACATGACTCGCTCCAAGGACATACATCAAATGAACTGGCTGACAGGGTTTCTCTCTCTTCCCCCCCTGCATGGATTAACAACAAGCTTAATGTGCTATTTTACCATGGATTAAGAGCAGTAATACACGCTGTGCACCCCCTCTGTCCACCGAAAGAGACGCAGCATCCTCCTTTGATCCACATCTTTATGAATGTGTATGTGTACAACCATGCAGATACATAATGCTCTTGCAGTGGACAGAGTATGTAGAGTATTACTGATAGTGTGATCAGAGATTATCTAGGCCTGAAGTCACAAACTGGGGGTGTGAGATTTAAAAGACACAAGTGTTTACTAGGTGGCAATAGAAGGGAGTGCTGTTGATCATGGGAAATGCATCAGGTGATTTTTGAGGATCGACCAAATTTAACAACTGGCTATCTTAGCCTCTGACTGTTTGAATTGAAGCACTTTCTAAAAAAACATGATTCTTGTGAGAGCACTGCGTGATCCACAACTATGGAAATGCATTGCTAGAGAACCTCTTTAATTGAAATTCTCTTTGATATTGGGTGTATTCAAATCCTAAGCGTCCTGAGGATGGAGATATTCATTATCCACTGTCTTGCACTTTAATCCTGACCAAGATGTCTTGACAACCACTGGCCAGATATTCATGATTTTATTTTCAGTATTATTCATGGCTCACTGAAGAAAAATCTACCATCCTATTCTGTCAGTTGGTCAATCTTAAAAAGTATTGCACAGAATACCACAAATTTTCATGCTCCAAGAAGATGACCTATTTATGGGAAAAAAGGATGTGGTCTGCTCACTAAAAATGATTAATTCAGTCAAAAGGGGCAAACAAATGTTAATTTTAACTAGTCTGATCATCTAAATGCTTGTTCTGTGGCGAAGTTTATGGCTATACTCCAAACGTAGCATAAGATGACTTCACTTTAGTGGACCTGTCATGTCATCCATCTTTAACACTACAGATATTACTATGCAATAAAGAAGAAATAGGTAGTTTTGCATTTTACAGCTCTGTTTCATGGTTATTACAGAGAAACTACCACCAGTGTTTCAAGGTAATTACTAGCTCTTGGTGTTTAGTTTCCACATTTTTACCTTTCTATTACCTGGTTACTACTTGAGTAACTACTATAACTAAATATTATTTTTTTTATCAACATACCATAATAACCCTGTTACATTGTTATCACCAAAATATTATCTCCTATTACCTTGTGATTACTTAGATATTACCAATCTGTAAAGTGCTACCAATATTTTATTTTTATTAGATGCAACCTGATATTTATATCCACCTCATGTCAGTCTTATTATGATAACAACAGGCTGCTAATAGACTCTAAGTCAGATATTGATTTGCCTTTGTGGAGGAATGGGTGGGATATGTTGGGGGAATTTACATAATTTTCAGCATCTTTCATTGATGCATCTTAGTCAGATTAGTCTTATTTAATATAAAAAATCTTAAACATTTGGAGGGCAACCCTGTGTAGGGGAAAGGGTGGAGTATGAGACTCTTTATACTAATATGACTAGAGCTGTGTATCCTCTGCTGGGACTGTGTGTCTGTACCCAGGCTATTTTTAGTCCCATTTCCACTGTGACCTCCTGCTACACGCTCTGCCTTTCTCCAAAGTAACAATCGCTCTAACGTGGGCAACGCAAACTCTCTTAATGATGGCTTCATCTTCTACTCCCAACAAGGTACAACTTCAGAGGAAGAGGCTGAGTCAAAAGAGGACGCATTCCTTTCCCATCCTATTTCAGATCAGAGCTGTATCTTAGTATGCGAATATCTTCATAAAAGCTCAGCTGAGTTTTGAGCAGATCCTACAAGTTTCATCTGATTGCTCAAACTAGACACAAGAGGCACACACTTCTAAGCATATCAACAAAGACCTAGCCTTGAGCTACTTTCTGACACATCCCTGTGATAAAACACTACTATCTTTAGATTTCACCCATGCCTTGAAAAGATATTAAGACATGCAGCTTGAGCACAAGTGTATAAAACATCTTGTAAACTGTGGCCTTTAGATCACTCATGGAACGAATCTGGTGGGTTGTTTTAGAAAGCTTTATAACTTGGGGAACAAGGTGTTTAATGCTTGCGCAACTGCGCTAAATGAGAAATTCAGCTTAAAAACCCAGAGTGACAGATTTGTGATATTATCAACCTGAATATCTGTTCATTGCAGTCCCAACCTGGTGACGGAGCAGGGTTAATGTAAAGGGTGTGGGCTAGAGATGCTTCATACTTTGAGATGATTCCAGAAGAGGGATGGATACTTGAAATTGGTATAACATCAAAGAGCCCTACATATCAGAGGTTCTGGACACCAAAGACCAATCAATTATGAGACATGAGGGCAGGCGGAAGTGCTGACATGCAATTGGTTTTTCAAGCTTGAGGGAGGATGGGTGACACTCTCAGGACAACCAAATACTCCCCTCTTTCCTCCATCCCTGACTTCATGGAGATTGTTTGTAGTTTTAGGCTTCACATCCAACACATGGTTAAACGTTTCCATATAAAGCTCAGTGTACTTCACAGGGAGTGCTAATCTGCCTGGAAGCAGAATGTCTTCTTCAGCTCTGCAGGAGCTTTGTTAAGTATGAGAAAACAATCCTGATGACAATGTCATAATTGTGTCATATGGAGTACTGTGCAAACGTTTTAAGCAAGTTAAATGTTTAGTGCTTTACGTCATAAAGTGCCATCAGGGAGACATCTGATTGGCCCCATATTTGGCCCGCAGTACAACAACGAGCCCTAACAGTCAGAGTCATAATGAACTAGAGTATGTTCGGAGACAAGAAGAACAAGGAGTCCTGTACCAGATGGCATGGCCCCCACAAAGCCCTGATCTAAACATGGAGTCAGTCTTGGATAACATGAAGATGCAGAAGACCTCAGACACTTTAGTTCCCAAAGATGCTTATAACAACATACAGCACAGTACCAACCAAGTAACTGTGTGATTTATCTGGTGTTATTTATAACCCCACCATACACGTTGCTGTGTCTGCTCATTGATTTAATAATCTGTTGTTTTGGTGCATTAAACATATGCACATTACCATGCATCATTTTTCTTACACAAAGTCAGAGCATATACAAACATTTTAGATGTTTGCTCAGAGAGATATTTTAAGGAGTAAAAAACTGCCAGTACTCTATGGTCTATTAACTATGTAATGGAGACATCTGTTTATAAAGTACCTTGAATAAATCTTCAGCATTTCTGTCATTTTAGATGCTGGTTTTGCAATGTAATGACAATGACATTCTTGTCAGTATTTTCTGTTACTAAGAATTGAAATTTTTAATGAAAATAATCTGTAAAAAAAAAACAGAGATGTCCTGAGCTGATCTTTAGAAGTCATATAAGCACAGATCCAAGCATATTTTAAAGAATCAGTATCAGCTAAAGCCAATAAAAACCCTAAATGTGTTTTGTCTAAACCTGCTGGTGTTGCAGCTGCTCTTCTTCACAGCCAGGCTCTACTGAGCAGATTCAGCTGCATTGGAGAGTGAAAATTGGTGCATGTGATTATGAATAATAACCAAACGACTCTTAGTTCAGAAACTAAGATTGACCAAATGTGCTACACCCTGATGCTATTTATCATGTTTAAATGTAAAATTCAGCTAGTAGTTGTCATTCTTAGCCAGTGCTGAGTTTCCGGGCACCTGGTGAACTTGATTGCGCCATTGTGGGAGAAGAGGCGCAGCTTGGGCTGTGTCTATTCAGATTTGGTGGTGTAGTGCAATTTTAGTGCTCATTTTGGACCAAAATAATGTTTGTGATAGAACCTGCTCAGACCCCCTCGTTTTCCAAACAAAGTGCAATTTTCATACCATCACTTGTCACCGGTGTGCACAGACACTTTTCATTTTTGTCAAGCCTCTTTCAGTTTGCTGCACTTTCTCATCAATTTCTGATTAATATACAGTTGAAAAATTACCAACAATATCATAGTTATGTGTTTAATCCTGTGATCTGGAGTTCATTTGAAACGTCAGTAGAGCTGTTCTGTGTGATGACTGGGCTGCTCACCATGACTTGTAGAACATTTGATCTTTTCTTTGTAGTTAGCACTTATATCTATCAATCAGCAACAGAAATTATATCTTAAGGATATATCTTATCCCATCTGCAGTCTCTGATTTGGCAAAAAGCTTGTGTGTAATTTTAAAAATATTTGCAGTTGCGGTCAAAGGAAATATTTTAAAAAAATTGCAGACCTGTCCCTGTGTGGAGCGGCAAACCGATATATTACCTACAATTATGCCTTAAAAAATCTTGGATAGACTCTACCCATTACTACACGACCTGACCCATGATTAAATACAGGCTAAAAGCTGCTGTTGAACAGTAAAGGATCGAGGTCAGAGCACAGGATACTGTCAGCATGCACAATGACATAATAAATCATAAAAAAATGATTAAACGTTGATAGTGCAAAAGCAGAAATAAATCCATAATTTCAGTGGATACAGGTCCCTTTTTTTTCCTTACAGTTAGAATCAACTCAAGGTACCTCTCCAACATCCTGCTGACTTTATGCACTGCTGGCACAGCGCAGTTTTTAGTTGACTTTGATGAAAATTAGATTCCATTGTTAATTAATAATTGTAGTGTTGTGTGTTTTCATGTATTAACCCTTTCTCTCTAAGACCTCACTCTTTCTCTTTCACTGGCTGCTTTTAAAGAGGTTTAAAGGAACTGGCACTGATGATCACGGAAATTTTAAAAAATTGCTAGACACGCCCATAACACCTTCACTTAGAGGATTAGGATATATAATCTATATACAGTATATGCCCTACACATCATTAGGGCCTAACTGTTTCAAAGAGGGATATCTGATCAAACTTTCATCTGTTCAACAGCTTAGATTTCCTATTCAGGTTGGAGCTGCAGGTTCAGAACACGAATAACTATTTAAATTTTCCGTAATTCTGCCTTTATAACAAATAAAATGAGTCCCTTAAGTCGGGATTCAAAAGAAATAGGATAAAGAAAATCTAAAGATTTGAAAATTAGCAGGACGTTTGCTGTTTTAGATAATGATTTATGGATTTTTTGACCATATCTCAAAGTCCTCATCAGTAAGTAGAGCTGAGAAGACAAATAAGCAACTAAGCATATTTTTATTTTATTTTTATTTTTTTGCTTTTGGGAAAGCCTATGGTCGGGGTTGCCACAGCAGATCACCCCTGCCTCAGTGGCTGGGGTCTTTGGACAGTATGGGGGTTCACTGTCTTGTCCAGGGACACCAAATGAATCACAGTCCCCAAACAAGTAATGTGGTTAATAAAAGCTAATACTTATGTGAAAAAATATTGTATAGATAACAAGAGGAGAGCTCCACACCTACCTCCAAATGCTGGCCTCATGGTGAAGTCATGATCATCTACTTTGAGCAGATGCTCTGTCTTCATTTTGCGCGACTTGGTAACATCTGGAGGCTTCTTTGTCAAGGAGCTAGAGGAAGAGGACATGCAGTGTCAGAGGGTGGTCGACTGAAAGGTTTTTAAGGTTTTGGTTTTAAAGAAATACAAAACACCAGGTCAACAGAGAAGAATAACAAGTTAATCTGCTGTCACATCAGAACAAAAACTCATCATGTCCAACCAGTTGGCATTAGAGAGCAACGCATAAGTCGCACTTAACATCTGCATTCCATGGGCCACACAGAAATCACAGAAACCAGCAGGTTATAGTAGAGAAAATTGTGTTTTAGAAATGTTGCCATCCGTACTGTGTCCCTGACTGAAGATGTCCCACTCCTACTGTACAAAGGTATCTGTCCTTGGCTGAACACAAAGTCATGCTGGGATAATTGTGACTTGTACAGTGTGTGTGTGTGTGTAGCAGTGATGGTGGTGAGACTGAAACAAGTATTAATTCATTCATTTATAAATGTTTACCAGTCTGCTAAGGTTAGGACAATCGATGCAACTCAACTAATTTCATGAGCTAAATTTAATTTCTATCAACATAATGAGGAAATTAATTAATGTATCTGGCAAGTTGGAGGTAGGAAAAGTATAGTAAAGGTATTAGTAATTTTTTTTGTTTGTTCTGTTGTTTTTACATAAAAAAATACACTATGTGCTCATTAGAAGACTTTGACACTGTAACGCAAAACAGGTTCTCCAACCCAAACAATACAGATCATTTGTCCCTACCTGATATCACCAATAAGAGTGTCTCCTGAAATGGCATAACAGACATTTGTCATCATGTTTACAATAGTTAAGGTTATGGAATGACTCAGTTTTAAATAGGAAAATATCTGCCTGCTTTTGTTGACCCACTGATCCACCCCGACCTCCTCTCTACGCAGATGGTGTCACTCTTTATACTATGTCAATTCTGTCTCCTGAAAATTATGTTTCATGCAACTGAAATGTAAATGTGATTACATTTTTGTAGTTTGTTGTGATGCAACATATTTCTGAATGAATGGTGAGCTACACTTATCAACGGGCAGTGAGTCCAAAGCAGGTGGCTGGGGTGGATTGAGGGTTTATAATGTGCAGGACAAACTGCCGACCTGAATTCAGAGTCCTGTTTCAGGTTGGGTTTAGGCAAAAAAAAGCACTTTAGGTAGGGTCAGATAAAGGTAACGCTTTTGTTTAATAAAGATGTTGTGAGTAACGTTACATTTTTATTTATTAAGTCCGCCCACAGTCTTTCCCTGACCTTAACCCAGTGCTGTGAGTGCCTGAACCCAACCCTGAAAATCTCAGTCACAAAACTGAATGTTGTATTGAAAGATTGGATCTTTAGGCAGGAAAGAAAACTGGATATTTTGGTGAACAGAATCTGCTGTGTGGATACATTTAATTTGTCCTTTATCAACATATATGACTTATCATTTATGTTAATAGTGGACATCGCCTCAGTATGTCGATGGAAAATGTAATCTGTTTACAATTACCACGCAATCTCCACAAAAACATATTTGTAATAACAGTTTAGTTGTATTGAAAAGTAACTTTTAGGCGACTGGGTTTCAAGATAATATAATTAATTGTGCATTCCATTTCACCTGAGAAGTTTAGATTTCAGTTGGAAATTTCACCCCAGAAGCAGATTTCCCACTTAGAAAATTGGAAAATCTTATCAACCTGAAAATCCAAGATGGCTGCTCCACACATCCAAAATGTAGTAACTTGCTGTTTATTAGCACATTATCTTATTTGTGTCTCATTATAACAGTCATGTACACAGAACTGTAACTTCTATCTGTGGGCACATTGCTACAGTGCTTGTAAGTGTGAAATACAGTGTAATGTGCTGTTGTAAACTGCTATATGTTATAAACTGTGGTTAACCTGACCTAGTGCAAACCCCACTTGGCGTCCATCTTGGTTTTCTGACCTGGTGTACTGGAACTGGGTTAACTCAGGTTTGATGTCATTCCCAGTCTGATTTCTGACTTATGTGATAAAGAAGCATTAGCTCATTTTTTAAGGGAGGACACAAAAATATTGTTTTTTGGTATTTTCTAAAATACAAAAAAATAAAAAAATAAAATAAATCCAGAAACAGACTGGAGGAGAAAATTATTCCTAGATCCATCAAATGGTACAGAGCTCCAGACTGAGCAACTGAAGAGGTTGTGAGTCATTGTTTTCTAAAGTACAAAGAATGAAATTTGCCTGTTTTCTGCTCTGTTTTCTCTCCTGAGCTCACAAAGCACAGATAATTGTTCAACAATATCACTAATATAGAAAAACACTGGATTACAGTGTTAGCCACAGCTCAAACTGATCGTTGTTATAAGAAACCAGAACAGACTGTTGGTACGAGCAAGAACAGTGTTCTCCAATGTTAAAGTAACATCTTTGTCAACCTATTCATCCACCCTGGCCTCCATGCTTAGTAGCCTTGAGGTTCTGCCGTAGTTATGCTGTCAGATTCATGCTGATTCCACCTCTGCTCTTTACAGCTCTTTACTAGTCATAACTCACACAGCTACTAGACAACTTTGTCTGGTGAACGTATGCTGTAAATGCTGATTGTTCTAGACATTTGAACAAATGATGGATGCTGCCATTGTTTAGTGGAGAAAAGTGTGCATCTGTGCATCAAAGTGTCCTTAGGAACACACAACTCCTCCTGATGAGCAGGGCAGTCCCTTGCAGCCACTTTCCCCTCCATCAGTGTATTGAATATGTGTGGGTGAATGTTTGGCAGAGCACTTAACGCTAATAACTGCTGTCCAATTCCCATTTAAAATGCAGCACATGCCACATTGTCTCATTTTAACCTCTTGCAGGTCTTGTAAAATCACAGTGTGCGTCACTGGAAGAGGAGTCACAGGGAGGGTCACAGCGAGCCCCTCCTGACTAAACCTTTATTATTTTTAAACCAAAAAGCATAATTTCAGGGCTCAAATAATACAGAGACAAAAGTTTCAGACTGACTATTTGTCTTTATAACAATTTGATATGACAAACACTCAGTTTCAGAGAGACGTTGATGGATGTTGTCATTTGTGGTGCTGTGGAACCTGCCACATTAAGTCTTTCTCTAATTTTACATGGACTCATTGATGTAGATGGGACTGCTCAGCTTAACAGAACACCAGTCAGACTTGTGTTTCTTTTTGACATTGTTCATTTCAATTAATGTTTTATAAATAAATATAAAATAAATAAATAAATAAATAAAGTTGAATTGAACTAAAGTAAAATAAATTGTAACTAAAATAAAAAAAGAAACTAATTTTAAACAATAGGACAAGTGATCCATGAGCTCCACTACACTTAAGTATTTAAACCTCCCCAGTTAAAAAACACAATATCCATTAACCACATTAACCATACTGACAATTCAATTCCAATTATTAAACATATCTGTTATCTATTGGAAATACTGAAACCGAATACTGAATGTATTGTTTCTGTATTGCACACTTACGTGCCATGCTTTTCGCTCTCCACGGTACCAGTCCATCTTCGCACCCGGTGCCCGTGCTTACGGCATTCCCCGCTAACGAGCAGACACAGAAGTAAAATAAGAGGTTTGGTCAAATAAGGCATTTTGTTGGCGCAAATCCACAGGTGAGTGCCTTGAAAGCCTCTTTGAGTCGGTTCATTCCAGCAGGGCTCAGCCGGCAGCGCATGGTTCTCTGCACAGGATGGACGCGTCTCCAGTCATGGCATCGGGCTCTCTGCCGCGCGAGGCTGCGGGAGAGGAACGTGTGTGCATGCGCTCCTGTACACTGTCTGCACTTCTCCCCTCACGAGACAGAGAGAAAGAGGGGAGAGATAGAGAGGGAGAGAGGCTGAACATCTGTATCCTACATGCTCCTAGGGAAAATAAACACACACACACACACACAGGGATTATTTGCAGCCTGGCATGACACAACTAGAGAGGCAGATTATTCCTCCCTCTTGTAAATAAAAGCTTCATCATAGAAATCACGTTTAACTCAATGCATGGACATGAACGAGCTGTTTAAACGCTTCCCCCAGTCTGATTTGGTGCAGGGCTGGAGAAAGCATTTCTGGGGGCTGTGGGCAGAATCCTCCACCCCTCACATTGTCTGAGCTACTGTTGTGATTAATCCTTCAGATCCATTCACTGCCAGTCAGTACAATTTTTTGAACTTATTTGATACTTATGACCAAGACCAGTGACCATTGATGTTGTATGTGTTACTTACATGTATGAGTAATTGAAGGTGTCAAGAATGACCACCGTCAAACAGGAGGAAACAGCGCATTTGTTGTGCAGATTAATGCACATTTGGTCCTATTATGAGTAGGGATGTCTTGAGGCGTTCCTAAGCATCAGTATCAGGGTATTTGTGAGTACATGATGATAAAGTATAAGATTGTGTGTGAGTGTGAAAACCAGTTGGAACCAGTAGATCAGAAGTCTGAACAATATCCACTGCCCTCCTCAGTTGATAACATGTAGGAGTCATCTCTATTTTCCTTCAGATCACTGACATGCGTCTGTGTGTTCACATAAAAAAATAAATAAAAATGTTGTTGCTATATAAATAAAGTTGAATTGAATTGAATTAAATTGAATTGTTGACCATCATGTATGTTTGGCTTCTCTGTATACTTGGTTATTGTAGTACCAGCAGTTGTATTGCTTAAATATGAGAAGGCCGCTGTGTAATGATAAACCCACATGTCAAATGTCAGTACGCATTTGTCTCCGTTGTACTCTCCTGTCTGCATATATTTCCTCTTGCATCTGTCTTGCATCTTCATACAGCCTACAAGGTCCCACTGCAGATCCTCAACACATTTGTGATGAGCCGTCAGCTCTGCATCTGGCTGTGCAGAACGTGGTAAAGTGTAGCAGACAGCAGCAGAGCACAGCAGAGCAGGGAGAGGGCTACAACCAGTTGACCTTCTGGTAACGTCGTTACAGCATCGCGCAGCAAAACACCAGAGATTTATCAAACTCAGCTGCACTGAGTAATAAAGTAGGAATAATATCATTTTCACTGTGTTGTTTTTACTCTTGTAGCTGCAGCATGAGTGAGGACAGGGTTAATGAACATCACAGAGCAGATAAAATATGTGATGAAAGTGCTGCAACTCTTCAGCTCAGCATGACGCCCATGGTTTGGTGTGAGAGCTAATTACTGCAGTTTCTGTAAGTGTCAATGTCAGGTTTGTCTGATCATTGGTCCCTGAAATCAGCCGTTTCATTAATTTGATTGTTAAATGTGAAGTTATCTTTATCTTATGTTGAACAGAGCTGTTTAAATTTGTTTTGCCACTGCACTGAGTAAAACAACAGTACAGTTTATTATAGTAGTTACGTCTATGTTCAAAGTTAGCTGTTTCTGTCATTTAGGATTAAAAGTTTTGTTCAGCTGGATCATTTGACCGCTCCAAAATTGTGATGTAATAGACCTGATTGGGGACTGTTACATAGAGTATGTGGAGACGACTATAACGACAGTCGTCAAGGAAGCTCATAGCATATTGGCCCCCTCCAGCCCCCCCTGTGGAGCCACTATTGAGGTATGCTGCCCTGCTTCTCATGTCAGATTTCTTTAAATACTTTGGATATAACAGCCAGAATCCTAGAGTGTAACATCCCTTTAAACAGATTCACTACGAGTTCAAAGCAGATTCAGAATTGATATCAAACCCCAGTCCTATTCTAGATAATGTAATAATCTTAACCTCTTAATCTTAACTGACTTTGCAAAGCGCTATAACTGTTTGCCTGAAATGTTGTAGTTTAATGTACTATTATGAACCACACCCCCACATCAGCAATGCATCACTTTGATTAGCTGATTTACTCAACTTGTCTGGACATGACCAGAGCTTGTTTCAAGACAGAAACAAATCTCTGTGTTCTCTTCACTGGTTTTCGTGTAGTCTGTCCTTATCCTCAGCACTGGATCAGTGGTGTAGACAGTATCCTGCAGAGATAAACTTTGCCATTTTCTCAATTTTTCCCCATCAGTGGACAAATCTGGACCCGTTTACTGTACCTGCTGATTGCAATGAAGTTAAGAAAGCTCTGTCTTCTCTCTCCATCTTTCTTTCATTTCCTGAAATCATTTAGTTTAGCTGATCACAATGGACAAATTGTTACATGTGATAAACTGTATGTTGTAACAATTCTTAGTGTTGGACTCAATAAGCACGTCAGGCAAGCTCGGACTGGAGGTAAAAGGTAATTTATTACAAAATAAAACAGGAACAGGAGACGAAGAAAGGAGAATAAATGTGGGAACCAGAACTGGAGCGGGGGCAGGTAAGTATGGATGACGGCAGGTATCAAGTAGGCACGGGGAGACTGTATAAACAGCAAAATGGACGTCAAAGGGGATGACGAGAACAGGTGTCTGTGATGACAGGAAGTGAGTTGTTCTGGATATGAGTAGGCTGTGATGGGAACTGGAGTCCAGAGATATCAGGTGATCCTAAAGTTTACTGGATGATGAGGTCTGTAGATACTGAAACTCAGAGAGGGAGTTGAGAGGGACTGGGTGCAGAACAGCAGGGGGAACCAGGGGAGAGTCAGGAGGATTAGCCAAAGACGGGGTCAGGAAGAAGCAGAGTAGGAACCAGGAAAGCTTGTTGTACAAACTATGCAACAGCCAGAATCAAAAAATCTTAAGTCCAGAGAACAGATCAGGCAGGTCAGACAACGTTATCAGAGAAAGTTTTACTCAGTGTCCATGTAAGGAAGTCTGATGCAGTAACAGGCAGTAGGTTCAATACGGGGAACAGGTCAGAGTAAAAAACAGTAACAGATCCAAACATCCAAAATCCAAAAACAGGGTCAGACTATCACACACTATCAGAAGCGGGTCAGAGGCGAAGAGCGGGGTCAGGTCCAATAAACGGGTTCAAACACAGCGAGTCAGGTGAAAGAAACAAACACTGGAAAATTGTTCTCAGAAGGTAGTGAAGCAGACAATCTGGCAGGAGAGTAAGGCTGGCAGATCCGCATATAGAGGGAGAGGAACACACGCAACTGATGAGGTTGATAAAGTTCTGAATGGGAAGAGCAGAGGGAGAGGAGAGAAATGAACAGGAAGTTGGGCGAAAAGGAGGAGAACGGAGAGCCAGACTAAAAACCGTGACGTATATTTAGAGTTCCACAAGTTAGACTGAACAGATTTAAAAATTATAGCAAATTTATCAAACTGCAAAATCAGAGTTTAGCTTCTCAGTAGACACTGAATGTCTGTACTGCAGTCTTCACAAAAGAAGGTCTGACGTGATATGTGTTGGTGTCAGTGATGTTATGTGACAGTAATGTGCCCTGGGACAAAAGACAGAAGTGATTCTGACAATAAAATAAAATAAAATCTTGTCCATGACACCTCGACATGTGGCCAGGAGGAGCCAGGAGTCAAACCACTGACCCTGCAGTTCATGGATGACTGCTCTACCAACTGAGTCACCACAGATGTGCTTTCTGTCCAAAGCTAATGAGCATCTTTAAGATGTGAGAATGCACTGGTCAGCTGTTAGCCTCCTTTCAGCAACAGACAATTTATCTTAATAAATCTTGAGGTGGACCATTGTCACTGAAGTGTCTGGTGTACTCTGCCCTGCAGATTACTGAGCCAAAAGACACCAGCTGCCCTGTCTCAAGTAGTATCTTCATGCTTGATGAAGATGCTTCTACCTTCTTCAAGAACACGCCAATGATTTTCAGTGACTCAAGTTTGTGTGCAGTACTGTATAGTGTCAGTATAGTTTATCAGGGCAATCACTTTCATCAGCTTCTTTAAAGACGGTTTAATTTGTCTTGGTTAACAATCTTTGCTGTTGCATACAGAGGCTCCAAATCAATGAACTTTCTGCAAGAATGTTACAGAACATGTTAACATAAAAACTCACTCAGCATCAGTTTCTTTGTTGTGTTCCGTGCATTTTAAACTCAGCTGGTGCAAGATGTGCAACTCTTACCTCCTGTGGTGAGCCGGGCATATTCTCACAGGGCTGGATGATGCTCTGCTCGTATCAAACATCCATGACTCGAAATTAAGCTGCAATGTGAATAATAAGTCCCTTTTATATGTTATTAGCCCAAATAAAGCTTGCAGTATAGCAACATAAAAAACCTAACGCTATAAAATATTCCTATAACTTGTAAAGCCTACATATGTGAAAACGTTCATGAAGCCTTAATAAAATATGAGAAATACATAAACATAAGGTGTTTATTCTCTTTGCTTATTCCATTTAAGACATCTGCTCAGTAATACTGGGAAAAGATCTCATAATTACAAGTTCTGGATCTCATAATTATGGGAAAATTGCTTCATAATTACGATGATGTGCAGTAGAGTAATGGTGCTGGAACTAGAACATTTCAGAACTTGCCTGAGAGAATCATCAGGTTTCTACATTTAACACAGTTAAATGTACATATACTGGTAATTACTTATTACTTATTATTTTGATTAACTTAATGATCAAAACATAATAAAATATTACCTAATAACTCAGTCCCAAGTGTAACTCATTATATCCAGGGCAACATTATTCTTCCTGTTGGGAATTTGTTACGGCCATGGCCTTTTCACTCCCACACCCGCTTCTTCTCATGACACTACTGTTTTTGAGTATGCAAATCCACCTGTGCGGATGCCTGCCTTGGGTTGGCTGCCTGCACTGTTCGATGATTGGACTGGCGCCTCCGACCTACACGCCAATCAAGCCGCAGCATCCACTTCGCCTAGCGACTGTCAGAGTGGCGGCTGTGATTTTGGGTGAGCAGCTCGCCCTTGCCACAGAGCCTCGTTATTGAATGTTAGCTCTTAGTCCACAAGAATGTGTTGTATCTTGTTGTGTTGTGTGTGTTGTATCTAATTCTTGGAGGCTGGGCCAAGACTTAGACTAACGCCTCTGTGCACACACTCCCACACCACATCCACCTCCGCACCTGTAGACCACTCTGTTTAGAAACACTAGCATTAGAGGCGCTGCTCTCTGTTGTTTTCTTTGTTTCTTATTTAACCTACATAGTTTGTAGCTTTGTGCTAAAGAGTCCTCTTTTGGTTTGTCATTTGTTATATTTTCAAATCCTTTTTAACCTTTACCATCTGGGTTATTTTATGTTGCTTCCCTCACCCATGCAAGCCAGCTCATTACAGAAATAAAGGCGTGTACATGTTTAAAAATATATAATGTTTAATTTTCCTTATAGTTATGAGGTCCAGTAATCAGAATCTCATTAAAAGTTACAGTGGTTGTTAATCATCATTATCATAAGGCAGAGTCATTATGGTGCTAATAATTTAACTGTTTATTCTATATTGTCAGAGTCAGTGAACTGGTGAACCCAACTATGACACAAGACAGGTGGATAAATTGGCCACTCAAACTTTACTTGGCAAACAGTTCAGATAAGGGTCAGCACCAGAAAAGCTGTCAGGAGATAGCAAACAAATCCAGTACAAAGACAGCTGAGGTCAGGCAGGCAGAGAACAGGTAGGCAAAACAGTGGGCTGGAAAGTTAGACTGTAGCAATGGCACATAAGACAATCTGGCAACTTGTGGCTGAAGAAAGATGGTGTATAAAAGGGCTGACTAAAAGCTTCATCAAAAAGGAAAGTTTTAAGCCTGGTCTTAAAAATAGAGAGGGTATCTGCCTCCTGAACATGAACTGGGAGCTGATTCTACTGGAAACACTAGGAACCACAAGACAGTGAACAGTGGGAAGAGGTGAATTTTTATTTTTAAAGGAACAGTAACTCATTGCTTACAGTGACTTACACTGTGGGCTGCAGCAGATGCTCCATTTGAGTCTACAGGGTTATTCAAAAAGAATGAACCAATTTCATGAAGCTATATTTTATTAAGGAAAAGTACTTCAAAATTCCAACCAAGTAACAAGTATTCTTCTGATAATCACATTTTTTTTCCTGTCCTACACGCTGCACCAATACAACCGAAATTGGTTTTCGTAAACTCACAGAACGCCTTTTGCTGAGGTGTCGCCATTCCAAGAGTAAACAAGCAACTAAGCATTGAGGTGGGAACAACGTACCCAGCACGCCCTGTTGGCAGCTATTCATAACTTCGAAACCTACTTTTTCAAATGGTCAGTGACTCATTCCGTGACGATGCTTGAGGACTGAGAAATAGGGCTTCGAAATCACTTAATTCTTTTTGAATAACCCTGTATATTTATCATGGTGCACATGCATGTACTGACAACTATGATTGACTTACTTGGACACTTTTAAAAACCTTTTGTCAAAACATTGTCAGGAAAGTTTTGTTCCAAATGCTGCACCATTAACAGTATATTATGTGATAACTACCAGACCCAGATCTCGTAATTACAGGTCTTTTTCCTCGTAACTGGTCTTGTGTTGTCTTCTAGCTGCAAGGAAAGACTAAACAATTTGGAGCCTGACATTCTCCCCGACCCCACACTGACTCCCTGAGTTCGCAAACATATTGGATCTACTCTACCTTGAAATTGTGTCTTGTAGTATGATAGTATCTTTTTGTCTGGTATTCTAGGTGTCACAGGGAACAAGGAGAATTGATTGTTTAGGTATTAGTAAATACCTTGACCCTTGTGCCCCACATTACAACTTCTGTGAGCTTAAAGTGTGTTTTGGACTTTAAGTAGAGATTGTGTGCAACAGTGAAAGTCTTGAAAAGAAACTCTTGCAGATCAATAATGAATTTCTATATATGCTGCAACAATTCTGTAGACTTCAGTATAAAGTAACATAATGAACATTTCATAACAATATTATAGTACACAACAATATAATATTATGGTTATCTTTTATAATATAACAAATATAGGCTGCATATAGTATCAAAGCAACAGAATTATCACTTTGCAGTTCACTTCAGTTCTTTGAATGTTTTAGCATCTTTAAAAGCACTGTTGCAGTTTTACCGGCCACAGCGTTTCAGCGGTTCAGTCTCATTGCTGTTTGAGTCACGTGTACTCGACTGGTTGGGGTGAGTGGAAGGAAATGAAGAGTAGGCAGTGAAAGACAGAAACAAAAAAGTCAAAGTCAAAGTAAACTTTATTGTCATCTCTGCTATATACTGTACAGGTACACAGAGAGACGAGGCGACGTGGCTCCAGCTTAATCAGTACAGAACAAATAGGCATACAGAATATGCAAAAGTATATATAAATAGAATATAAAAATCTAAACTGTAAAATCATTGTAGCAACAATGTAAAAACAACAAGCAGCAGATGAAACACTGAGCAGGTTGGTAGGACCAGTAACTGCAACTGGAAACATACAGTTCCGAGGCCGGGGATACCTTCAGAAAGGTACAGAAAGAGGGAGACAGACAGGACGAAGCACAACTAGGGGAGAGAGAAAACAAAGTTAATTACAAGCAAGAGTGGCATATAAGTGGACAGATGAGCAGAGAGGAGAGAAGAGGAGAGGAGCTCAGTGTAATGTGGGAGGTCCCCCAGCAGACTAAATCTATAGCAGCATAACTAAGAGATGG
>JAUMHL010000004.1:20752908-20763547 GCA_032362345.1 Sandelia bainsii
TGCATATCGTGATGTTTATTGTTATAAAGAAATAATACAAACTTCTACAATTTTAGTTTTTTGTCCTGCACACACATGAACTAAATGCCAAACACTTTAAATAAATAAGTAAAAAAAAAATGTTTTTTGCCCCCATTAAAATCGTAAAGTCGCGACCCACTGTGAAGCTTTGGCGACCCCTAGTGGGGGTCGGGACCCCCAGGTTGGGAACCAATGCCTTAAACATCAAAGTAAATCTACAACAGAATGACTTCTGAGACATAAAATCCCCCTTTTGGAGTGGCTCAGACCTCAAGAGAGTCATTCACACCAGGCATACTAAAAATATGTCTGAGCTAAAGCAGTTCTGTGAGGAAGGATGATCCAGAATACCTCCTAAATCTTGTGCAGGTTTAATCCACTGGTGCGGGAAGCACTTTCTTGACGTTATTGCTGTCAAAGGTCGTTCAACACATTATTAAAAAAACTGTTTCACTTACATTTTCTACCATCACTCTATGTTTAATAGGTGTTGTTCAATAAAGACATGAAAGATCACACTGTGTTTTATCAGCTTAGAAATATTGTGTTGTTTGATATTTCTGACTTTGGTGAAGATCAGATCACATTTCATGACCAATTTAGGCAGAAACCAGGAAACAAAAAGGCCAAACTTAAACCTGGGCATTTCACTAAAAGCAAGCATGCAAACACACATTCATGCTTTTGGCCTCTGACTATTTGTATACAGGGGCAGTATATATATTCCCTTAAGGGAATAACAGACTCTCTGAAGCCCCCGATGACCGGTCCATGTTTGAATAAGGACAGATCAATAGAGTGTTTATAAAACAGTTTAATTTTGAACATAAAGAGATTTGGCGGATAGACCCCAGACAAGAAAATGCATTGCCAACATCTTGATGAGCAAGGATAGGTTATAGATGTAACCTCCAGGGTCTATACGCTGGTGGTGGTGGAGAAATCAGCCAGGGGAGAAGGATGAAAACAGTGGACGGATGCCTGGAGTTACCTTCAGGATAAGGTGGTGATGGGGTGGAGGAGGGTTGCGCAAGCGTAGGTCTGAAAGGCAGAATGGCAAAAACAGAGTGACATAAACAATGACACACATAAACAGTGACACAAAAAAAACATTTATAGGTATCTTTTAAGAAGAGCTAAAGGTAATGTTGTAATTTTACAACAGTGGGTTTTACAGGGTTAAAGAATGGACTCTATGAGCTGATTGGTTTGAGAAAGTGGGAAGAAAGGTTATTGGATAGATGGCAGCTTGGGAAAGCGGAAATGACAGAATAGATTTAGTAGGGAATACCAGCAGAGGGTGGGTATAAAGATCTTCCTTATTGAACTTTCGCCAAAGCTTCATTTGGTGCACTCATAGCTCAGAATTATAGGTTTATCTGCTAATGCTTCTGCCAGACCTGGACGAAGATTAACCTGGATTAAGAATCTTCAGTGACATGTTATCAAGTCTTGTTACTAATATTGCCTGTCTTTGTACTCACTACACCCTGCTCACTTCTTGTCTTGGTTACTGTAAGCCTCTTTTATCTGGCATTGCACACCTGCTTCTTCACAGACTTCAATGGATACACAGTTCTGCTGCTCATATTATAACCTGGACTTCATGCATACAACATGTTAGCCAGCTTTACTGGCTCCCCATTACATTTTGTATTGATTTTAAAATTCTCCTCCTTAATTTCCAAGCCCTCGATAACCTTACTCCATTATCTCGTTCAGAGCTCTAACAGTCAGTTCCACTTCTCGTACTCTTCCATCTTCCACAATGAGTCTCCTCTCTCCACACCTTCTGCCAGTATGACTACTATGGGCTCTAGGGGCCTTTAGCTGTGCTGCTCCTTGCTGCTAGAATTCCCCTCTCCTCCACATATCTACTGTAATCTGTATATTGTGTGTGGTGACCTGAAAAGAATAAAATGTATCATTATTAATTGTGGTAATTATCTCTGCAATATACTAAACAAAAATCTGCCAGCAGATGCCGAATACACTTTGAGAAAACATTTGGGAAATATGCCACTTTACACTGTGTTAAGAAGATGTGCTTTCAACCAGCTGTTTAGAAAACCTGCTTATTTAAGTCACCACTGGTAAGATTATCACCACAAACAAACCACTCCAGAGTTTATTTGGGACTGGACTGAGACCACATCCAGTAAAAGGCATCCAGTGAAAGGCATGATCAAGTGAAATAAGGATGCAACAAAAAAAATTTTGATTAGGTAGGTGGATAATGAATAATACAATTTTAAACAGCTTCCAAAACAGCTGGAGGACAGAAGGGATTCTGGGCTGTTAAGATGATTTAGAGAAATCTTAGAGGAAAAAAACAATTTTGGTGATTCAAATGTCATTAATATGCTGTGTGCTGTATTGTGTATTATTGCAATACCAGCCTGATAATCTTCTGCTCAGTGTCATGCTGAGGCATGCTTCAGTTTGTCACATACTGTATGTACGACCAACATGGGGTGTTGGCATAACCGATAACCTATTGTTTATATATTCTGCTTCCAGTGTTCAGATGTGTTATTATACATTTCATATTAGTGCTTCCCATAGTGACAATAACCTACTCAGTAGTCTAGATGAGTGCTCCTCCTCTGAGAGCTTTGTTCAGGCCTGGAGCGCTGCAGCAGGGAACACGAGCCAGCCAAACATGACTCGGTTGAACACGACTCCCAGCTGTGTGGCTATATTTATTTCCAAAGCAGAGAGCTATGACTAAAACCTCTCCACATATCACAGCTGGAGGTCACCTCTCTGGCTCTGCTCACTGTATTTAGGCACAGTTCTGTGGAAGCTTAAAGGTGGATGTTATTAGTCTGTGGGGTTTCATGTCAAGGAGTTGTGATTAAGTACTGTAATTTCCTTTTTCCTTTACCCACTGTCCCTCCACCTTTCTTATCTTCTTCAATTTAAGTTAGAGATGTGCTATTTTCTAGAATACTGCTCAACATGCTCCAAAATAATTGCTATTTAGTGAAAGCACTAAGTTGTTTTGTTTTTTTCAGAAAGAAGAAAGTGAGGGCAAATAAATAACTTTGCTGAAGTTTGTTATGTGGTTTCATTTACAAAATATCTACAGCAGTAGGAATTTACACACAACCCACAACACATCTGTCAGGATACAATCTGCAAATGCATTTCATTTGTCATAACAAAAGCGATCATTAGTGTAAGAATTGTTATTTTTTGTCTTCTGAATTGGATTTCTCTCTTGATGATTTCTGCACCAACATCATGAGGTGCTGCAGCACTAAAATTGGCTTTACAGATTTATAACAGCATAAAGAAAAACCTGGCTTAAAGAATACACAGATGTTGTGTATTTGGAGGATTTAGTGGATAAGTGAATAGCTTTCATACAGACAGTATACTGTGTTGATGGAGGAACACTAGCATATTCCATTATGGTCACTGGATGTGTAGTAAACTGATCTCCATAACCCTCAGGTTATTTCCTTGGATATTTGCTCAAGACACATTGAAAAACCTTTTATTCATGCTGCACATTTATTAATATCTCATCAATATGGAAAACCCCATTAGTAGTCTAATGGCTAGTGTGCATACCTCATAATCACAATGTAGCCACAGTATTACTCCTGTTATATCTCTATTTATCCTAGTTTGTTGGAGGATAAAGAAAGATACAGTGCACTATATAAAAGCAAAATGAAAAACTTTCTAAAGACAGCAGTAACTTCTATTCATAGGACACCTGACGTGGACAAGTTATGTAAGAGCTATTTGTCCAAGAAGGAGAGTGATTGAGTGCTCATCAGATAGCCTGGTTTCTACAATCAACTGATTTGAATGCAATTGACATGGTTTGGGTTGAGTCAGACCAAAGAGTGAAGGAAATCAGCCAACAAGTACTCAACACCTCTGGGAACTCCTTCAAAACTGGAAAACCATTCCAGGTGACTACCTCATGAGGCAGACTGAGATGATGCTATAAGTGTGCAAAGTTACCATCAAAGCATCTTTGCATACAGAAGACCTGAAAATATAAAAGTATAAAATTTAAAAACTTTGATAATCAAAATTATAAAAGTGTGTCCAAATGTTTGACTGGTAGTGTACTATATATACAGAAGTGCCTGTCATACACCTAAGTGTGCAGTAATGTGTTTTATGAAATATATATGTGTATATGAAATAAGTGGAAACTTTAAAGTGGGTGCCCCACACTTCACTGTAATAGCACTACATTTACCTCAGGAGCCTATCTTGGTGTCAGCTTTCCTCTGCCTTGCTATGGAAGTACTGGACCAGAACTTGTTCTTCTGCGGGTATGCTACAACCTCTGAGCAAAGGCCCTGTCTTGCTCAAATCTGCTTTCAGATTGTTGCTTCTTAGTTGTCTTGGTCCTGGTCTCATAGCATATAGTTGGTACATAGCGTTTCAGGACTATCTAAGTATCTTAGTATCTATCTTAGTAATCTGATGTTTTTACCAAACACCAAAAAGAGGTGGGTTAGCCCAGTAGTCCTACAGTAGTTTTTTTCAGAAGTCTGCATGTTTTCTCTTACTAAGTACAGCAGTGACAAGAAAGTCTAGTTAAATCATCTCAAGCTTCTTCTGAGGGCATATTGAGGTGTGTCATACACAGATCCCTTAATAAGTGATGAAAAGATTGCTGTAGTAGGATTTCTGACGGCACAATATTTGTGCAAAGTCAAAAAGTGTGGGACAAGGATTAAAGCAGCAACCTTGGCACTTCAGTTTTGATAAAACTAAAATCCTTTATGAAAACCATTTTAAAGTTACTATGTATTGACAGTAAAATAATTTTTAAGAGCCAACAGAGACAGAACGGTGCAAAACCAGAGCAGCGCTGTTTGAAAATACTGTAGCTAACATCACTTATGAAACTTTACTTGGGCAGATTGTGACAAAAACAAATCAGGGGCATTAAGAACAACCAGATAACCAAAGGGGGGTTCTCTGTTTAGTGCTTGTGTGAACCCTCACCCCCTAGTAATGCCAGGATGAGCAAAGCTGGCTCTTCTTCCTTTTTTCTTTTCTTTTTTATCCTTTTAAACTTATATAAAATTTTTATTTTTCTTCGTAACTTCTTTCTCTTACAGTAACTCGTCGATGGTACAGTTTCACCACACCATGATTACAATATAATTAAAGTGAGTTAGGTTTGCGTGGACATTGGGCTAATATAGAGCAAAGGGAGGCCAGTGGACCAACAGCGGACAGGAAGCCGCTGCCTGAAAGGGATCATCACAAACTCCGCCTTTCACTTCACAACTGCCCTGAATAGGCTTGGGTGTGGTCAGATGTAAAACTCACAACTCAGATAAGCCCTCCTTCCCTCATAACGTGGGTCTCATAAAGTGGGTCCCACCATCAAAAGACATGCATGACTCTAAAACTGCCCATAGGTGTAAGTGTGAATCTCTGTTGTCTCTATATGTGGGTCCTGTGGTAGACTGGCGACCTGTCCAGGAGCACTCTGGAGAGTGAAAAAACCAAGATAGTGAGTGTGTAACAAACATACCCCTGCATACAAGTGGGAGGTTGTAACCCTGAAAGAGTGCAGCAACAAAGAGTACTGTTTAGACTCCACTGGAATCTAGCTACGTGGAGCCTACTATCTTTCACATGGGAATAACAAGTCATGATGAACCTAGGAAAAAGAAAAAGTATATAGATACCTATCTAAACTTATGAGAAAGAAACATTCTTCACAGAACATCAAGGTTTCTAGCTTAGTGTCTACACTATGTTATTACATACTTACAAGAAGCAAGATGAGTGAGCATATGAGTGAAATTTATGCAAAACAACAAGCTACAAACACCTAAATTTTCTAAAATCAAAATTTCCATCACACCACCACAGATCACAGATTTCTAGTCTTTGACAGTTTGGAGCAGCACACACCTGACAACTGAGTAGAGTGTGGGCAACACACTTAACGACTGGTCAGTTATGACTGGAAGTCCTAGTAGTAGGAAATGCCACAAATCTCGCAAGAATGGACTTTCTCATGTGTTCTTGTGTCAAAAAAACATAGATGCTAACAAGGAGCTTGCAATGTTTGCTGTGCAATTTGTGCAAAAAAAGATGAAAAAAGCACAGTTTGTGAGGTCCTGGATGGAGAGGCTGTATAGGCTACAGAAGGAACTGCAGGTGAGTGATCTTTGTAATAAGAATAATATGTATAATATGATTAATATATACCCCAACCCCCCAACCCCAATCTTCAATCTCGCAATGGACTCGCTCCAACATACAGTATACTGGAGAACCTGTCAAACTCTCCAAATGTCATGCATTCATGATCGAGCAACCTGGTGTTTTACCTCCAAGATAAAGGACATGATGGATAAGAAACCATCACAAAATGTAGAAAAACTGCAAAGTAGTTGGACCAGCGTGATTTGGGGAGTAGGACCAATGTGGGTCTTAGAGGTTTGGTTGTGCCAAGATGTTTTCCTAAGGCTGTGTATAGAATTTTGGCAAGCATACCAGTCATAAAATTGTGATTGCTTAAACAATTTCAAGGACACTTTATCTCCTTTAGATAAATGCTGATGACAATGGGCTTGTAATGCACGCAGCCCCACCTGAATGGGTAAAAAGTCAAACATTTTAAAAAGAAAATACCAACTGTAAGAACTTTTTTTATTTTACTGTATTTTGATATTGTGTTTCCAATGATATATCGGTGCTCACCTGTGTATGTTTTAAGTTTTATTTACAAGCACCTTAATGTAAACATATAATACCACACTTTGTGCAGCTTTTGTATAGTCCAAATTGTCTGGTCCCCTTAGAGAGACCTTGATTAAAACAATGGTCAAGTGATAACTGATGAACTTGATGGGATGTGAGGATCAGAGCATATGAGTCAAGCAGAATGGAGTGGTGCAGCTCTGAAATCAAGAAGCAGAAATTCTCGCCGCTTCACTCCCCTCATGTGCTCTGGTGTGGATAGAGAGAATCAAAAACTACTGCTAGACTTTAATTTATAAATTTTAAGGGTTATGCGTCACATTCATCTGTCAATAAACAAATAATAAATAACATTTCCTGTCATTCTCAGCCATTTGTGACAAGTAAAACAGGTGAGGCTTCTCATCTTTTTTGGTCCTGTTTTCCTGAGTATAACATATGAAAAACAAATCATTCCAGACTCTGCTCTTGCTTTGATGCATTGCTCTGAAAGATCCCTAGATACCTTAAAAGACTCAGCAGGCTTTAATGTTTGGAATGGTTGAAGCTAAAAGGGTTGTTTGAGAGAATTTGAGTATACATCACCTCAGTAGAAGAGCCTTAGTGACATCATTGCCTGTTTTTAGATACTCTTCATCCCAGTCCTACTATAAACTTGAAAAATGTGTGGTCATATCAGTTTGATGTTTTTAATTTATTTAAAATGAGTGTGGCCCAGCGTTTCTGAACTGGTCAACTTTGTTAATGCATATTTGCTGGAAACCTCCTGGCCATTTCATTACAGTCATTATGCCAATGCCACGACTGGACATTTTGCCTTACTCTGGAAAAGTTTACTGTGTGTATAGATGTATTTGTTTTATTTCTTTTCTGTATTGACTGAATGGGTATTGAATAAAATGGCCTCAATATTTTTTAAATGTAATTGTTTAAGGACGTTTAAACTAACATTATGACATAAAATGGAAATTCTTATGCTAAACCTTCTACCCTCTGGAGCTCCAAAAGCCTGCCCCAGGGATGAGGACAGACAGAAGGGACGCCACAGCAGCCTTCTGGACCTGGTTTACACAGTGTAGGAGGTGATTGTGGGGAGGACCCCCTAACTATGCCTGACATTCTAATGGACTTGTGAAGTGCAAAACCTGGCTCCTGAAGTCAGTGGCTTGCTCCCTGCTGTTTCTGTCTTTCAATGAGAGAGTGTCTTACGGCAAAGATGGTATGTTTGCCATTTAATATAATGCGACATAGTCAGAGCTGATGTCCCATAATGTCTCCCTTTGTTATTTGCTTTTTATCCCCTCCTACAAAATCCTTTAAACTTTAAGCTACTAATCACTGAACCGCTGGATACTGTAGTGTAAATCTATACAGTCTTTGTTTATTTTTTTATTCTTGAAGATATTTGGCAATGGACAATTCACACCACTCCACAAATTCACACCACAAATTCAAACCACTATAGTACACGTCTATAGGCTTATTCTGGGTAGAGCACTCATCTTCAAACCCAAGGGTGAGCGGTTCGATTCCCGGTCCCGCCCGGCTACATGTCGAGGTGTCCTTGGACAAGACACTGATACCCTGACCCTTGGCGCCTCACAGGGGGCAGCCTGTCCAAAACAAGATTTTCCCCTAGGGGATCAATTAAGTATCAGTTATTTATTTTTATTATTGTTATTATAGATCACAAGTATTCATGAACATATTGAAACACATTGAAAGGAAGACAGAGATGGGGATAGCTTCATACACTTACTATGCATCAATGTTTTTATACCAGCAACCAAACCTTGTATGCTTCTGCTTCCTCATGTCTTTTTACATTCTCAGAGCTGCAGTAATGGGTACAGCACAGATTTGTATTCTTACACTAGCACATTTAGAGAGGGACAAAGCAGATGAATAGTATCAAGGTAGCTAGATCATTTCTGCTGCAAGCTTTGATAAGCATCCTGAATTCAGAAAGATTCTCTGTTCAGAGAAGCTTGAAGAAAAGTCTGGAAGAGTAGTAACTGAAACAAATAGAAACAGCAACTGAATCTTTGTGAATATTTCAATTGTTGCATTTATTTCAACATTACCTTGTTTTAAATGCTGAAGAGAATCCT
The DNA here is from genome assembly GCA_032362345.1 of Sandelia bainsii. Classification (NCBI taxonomy): domain Eukaryota; kingdom Metazoa; phylum Chordata; class Actinopteri; order Anabantiformes; family Anabantidae; genus Sandelia; species Sandelia bainsii. The sequence continues at coordinate 20,761,743 of JAUMHL010000004.1, forward strand.
GCCTTCAGTCCAATTCCAATGGAAATCCTGTTGGATTACAGACTCACTTTATAGATCTGTGTGGAACACTTGATGGGTACACTGAAGATCAAAACTGGATTATTATTATTATTATTATTATTGCTAGTGGCATGGCTTTAGGGATGGATGGCTGTCTGTGTTCCAAACTGAAATATTGATACAAATACTAAACATCTCATATTGAGACTACTTTTGCCTTTGCTCACACCACTGTGAAATATTATACATGAATAACCAGATACTTATGTTCCCCGTTACAATGAGAAGATCAATACCAATAAATTATAATCAGGATACAGATAATATTGTAAATGCGCAGATGTGACCTCAATGGTTTACACCTTGAAATTAAAGCAATTTATGTCAAGAGGCAGGCCAATTCCATCATTATGATTAATAGGTTGTTTTTTTTACTTTATGTTGATGCTATGTTAATTAACACTAAAAGGCACAAACCTTTGTATAAAAACCAAGTCTCTGAGAAGTCTACAGGCAGCAAGAATCTGTTCTAATATCCACAGGCTAATACTGTAAGCACGGAGTCTACATTGCTACATGTATGAATGTGATTAGCTCTGAAGCTCCCAAGCAATCTCATTGGCATTCTTCAGAGTACAGGCTGCAGTTTGGCATGTATAAAAGCTGGCCTCAGCAGCAGCAGTCGAGCTGAGTCAAGTATACGAGCTTGCAGTGAACGCACATATTGTAGCTATGGTAAGCCCGGAGGGCAAGATGTGTCAGTCACAACTTGCACTGCTTAAAGCAAACTATACTGTCACTCAGTACTCAAGTGAGTTTGGAGGCAGGAGTTCATTTTTGGTCTGCACTAGTTGATAACAAAATGAAGGCCAAAGCTACAGCAGTAGCATCATGAAGCAGAGCAATGTTGGTCTGATGTTTTAATTATCTACTGTGACAGTATGGCTTTCAAATAGTGCTAATAGCTAATGTAAACAGACCACAACAGTTGTGCTGTTGTAACCAGTCTGTGTAAATGCCAGTATCCTCCAATTCAGTTCAGCTGGTGGACATGAAGGTGGATGGTGTGCATGAAATTTGTCTGTTAGGCTTTATGTATGGACACAGTTAAGTAAATAAGTAAATATTGTAAGTAACACATAGCACACATGATATCTATTACATAAAAATAAAATTCTCTCCAGCCTCCTAGATCCATCAAGTTCAAATTGGAGTGAACTGGCATCCATCCACAGTGTCATATTAAGGTTCCAGTATGATAGTAATGCGGGGAATAGGAGTCACCAGCTCTGCCATCACTTGTTGCACTTGAGCACAGACATCATAGAACATAATGTAAAGCTCCTAGCTTGGTCAAAGTTGCAGAAAATTCATCATAACTACACTACAGTAACCCAAAATCCCAAAGACATCACCAAATGGGATTCTTCCCTGGTGATGCTCTGCCAGGTCTTTACTGCAGCTGTCTTCACTTCTGTTTGTTTTTTGGGCATTTTGCCTTCAGTTTTGCCTTCAGCAATTGAAATTCACTAGAGATGATATGAGAGTAGTACACTATTCTTAATAAGTACATTTAAAAGGAAAGCAACTACAAGACCTGAGGAATTGCACCCCCAGGATAGGATATACGTCAATACCTACGTACTGTAGGTATTTCTCAGTATAGAGGTAAGGCAAGCACAGACTCATTCACTGAGGAAACAGAAATGGCATTTACCGAAAAAATATGTGGTGTAGTGGTTAGCACTGTCGCCTCACAGCTAGAAGGACCCGGGTTCGATCCCTGGGTCAGCCGGGTGCCTTTC
>JAUMHL010000004.1:20780186-20791025 GCA_032362345.1 Sandelia bainsii
AGTCGATTCCGAGACAAAACCAAGACCTTGAAAATATGGTCTCGAGACCAAAACCGATCTCGAGTACTACAACACTACTGCGTACCACTAGAGGGAACCTGCGTGCTACAAGTGGTACGCGTACCATAGTTTGAGAACCACTAGTATAGACTACTCAGAATTACTATTTCAAACAACTAAGCCATTTCAAGTGAAATATATTGTGTGTATTCTATACAACATATTCATCCACACTGGTCTAACTGATGTGACGTTTCCACAGACTTAGAATTTGTACGTTACATTTATTTGATCAGCAGTTTTACTTGCTAATCATACAAACCTTATGGAAATCTAATAACCATGACTTCAGTAATTTAAGTGTTTCAAATAGCCGCGAAACATGACTTTCCATTTCATTCACATTCCCTTTAGTCATGGTTTTGTAACCACGACCCCAACCTACTACAGTGTAAAATGTAAGTCTGCTAAAGCACCAAGTGAACATGAAATATTTTACTGGCAGCAGTACAATGTGGACAAATCCCTCCCTCCCTCACTGACAAATGGCAGCAGTGGCCCAAGAGCAGGTGGAGGTCAGTGTTGTTGGCTTTTCAACTACGTGGGTCACTGAAGCACTGGAGCCTAATAGTGCAAGGGTACTTGGACCTGATTGATATAGGCTTGGAAGTTTTCTGTTTTTCTATATTAGTCACAGTTTCTTGCATTACTGCCTCCCACTGGTCCAGTAATACAATTCCTTCCTTTGATACTACTGTACCTGACTGTTTCAAGTTTGCTTCACTAAAAACAATAATGAGTAAATGTTTTTTTTACCCTGCAATTAACTATAACTTGATTATAAACTAGTAAGAAGTACATATTGTTACTAATGTAGTAAAGGTAACTAGTTTATGTAGGTTAGGACAGCTTTTTGAATTTACTGTGTATATAGATGGGTGTGTACCTTTATAAAATATGTCCAACCAATTCATTTTTCTACAAGTGAACCCAAAGCAAATAGGATGAATCTGATCACAGCCTAAATGGTGATTCTTTTGTAAACAAGATAACTCAGTTTTTGATTTTATATTAATTTTAAAACAATTTCTAAACATTTTCATTTTCAAACATTTCGTAAAGAAATCCTGTGATAGCTCCCTGTACATCCATGGGTATCATTGTTTTTAAAACAGAAGTCAATACAGGCCAAAAAAAAGGGTTCAAAAAGGAATACCCGTATCTGTATCTGACATTAAAACAACACTGGTGATCATCTTTACAGTCTTTCCTGATGACTTTTTTCTGTTATAATATTGTTTCCCAGATTGTCCTGTAGGTTGGGGTTAGCACATCTCTGTCAATCAGATTAGCAAAAGCAATTTGAACTTTAACAGTACAAGGAAAAGACTTAGGAGTGATTTGGTGTTTAAGGCACAATCGATGGAGCCTCAAGGTAGTTGAGGCTCGCACATAGTAATTTTAAAGTCACATCTACAATCGCCATCCATTCAAGAAGCCACCACGATAGGCCTTCTACATAAACATTTGGTGTTGATTCAGTATGCGCACAACACTGAGCTCTGCATGCCTGCTCCAGTATTAGCATTTAGTCAAAGGTGAATTGTGAACATGTTTCTGTTCATTAAATGCTGTGAATCTCAGGCTTCGCCAGAGGGGTTGTCAGCTCAAGCTTGCCCAGATTTGTTCCAGACCATCATGTCAGCGGAGCCACACTGTCAAACTAAAATATAGAACATTGAAATAAATGGTTAAAAGCTTGATGTGATTGTTTTTGGCGCCCGTCAGTTGCCTGTCTCATGAAACAACCACACACTCTGTGACACACGTACACTACTACAAGACCCCACACAGCTTTTTATACCCCGAGTCTATTTTTCTCCTCTAGTGCACTTAGTCAAGGGTAATCTCTCCAAGCAGCTGTTCAAATCACACAAATCCCCTGCTGCTTATATGTTGTGAAGTTATTAACGCTATACATCATTATCAAGGCTCCCACTTTTGCTTCACTATGACCCTGGTCAATGCTGTATATGATCAATATTTCACCCACCTGCTACAGAGGGCGGCTGAAGTAAAATCAATTAATTTTCCTGCATACTTCTCAAGGAGCCTACGTGAAAACAACTTTGTCTAGTAAATTTAGTCAGCATGGTAAAATACAGTTTGTCCTCTGCTGCTGACAGACAGCTGCTTCTAAAAAAAGACAGCAGAAGACAGAGGATTAAAGACAGACAGCAACAAAACAATTCCCAGAAGGATGAAAACCTTCATGTGTTCCTTTGAATGAGGATTATCTATGGTGCAGCTCAAGTGTGTGATGTCACCAGTCCTTAGTGAGGGCTGTTGAGCACTCCACTGGTCATAGTCAGTTTGCTCCACCTCCGTTGACTGAGGAGTTTACGATTCTGTTGAATCTTAACGCGAACGTCAAAAACCTCTTGGATGGCTTTCTTCAAGCAGTGGAAGTTGTAGTCAATCAGTCCTGCAAGGGACAAAGAGAGAGAGAGGACAGATAAAAACTGTACAGGAATAAAGTTACCTGCTGTATTAGCCCAAACTTTTTTTTTCTGATCAGGATTTTCTCTCTGTTCTTGAATTTTCTCAGGGAAACTTTCCCAACAGTAAAAATGAGCCGATGACAAGAATTACCATGGGCCTGATTTATGTACCAAACCATGTGCAAACTTGATATCACCAGTTTGTGGCACAAAAACACAAACTGATTTACTAAGGGTGCGTGCTGAGCACTGTGAGCAAAAAAGAGCACACTGTGGATTTTGCACCTTTCCTTTATGAACATACAAAGTGGGGTATTTTTGCCTGAGTACACAAAATACAGGGAGCTCCTGTAGTTTATGTTGCATAAATTGAGCACACACAATGTGATTTATCAAGTCTGAGAGCAATGGCTGTGTTTATTTGGGATGATCGCTTGTCCAGTGCTCCAAGTATTGAGATGTTGGGTTAGCTACAAGCTGAATTGGAGCCCGTCACGAGCCAGCCAGCGGCATAATACCTGTCATGCCAAAACGTATCTGCGCTTGTGACGTAAGGAAACACACCTCTGCGTTTCCTTGCATCTGTGTCAGTGTTCTGCAGCTGTTGCTGCTGCGGTTTCCCAAAGTAGGTTTTCATGTGTGTTTCTAAGCTCTCAGGATGCTGAATGAGGCCAAACACGACTTTTATGTGGTTGCTGGTTTCCCAAGAGTTCTATGAGCTATTGACTATACACATATGTAACTTCACTACCCCCACAAAGACTCAGCATGTGTACAGGATTCATAAGTTTGTGACACCATTGGTGCCTTAACCCATATTTAGGCCAAATACCCTGGGTACATGAGTAAGACTTCGTGAGGAACAGTGTTCTTTTTTTCCAACTTAAGAGATGCTGAGTATGGAGATGGCTGTTTTTAGATGAGTCATGATACGATTTGTAAAATCATTACTTGCATTAAAGAAAAGAGAATGTTTCTATGACAGACACTGGTGAAATACTGGTGAAATTGGGCAGAATGACTGAAACAGTATATATAATACAGTACAGTATATATATCATGATGGGGAAATTGTTGCTCTTGAGGCGCACATATATGACAGTGCTACTACAAGGTTCTGGTCTCTTGTCCAAAGACACCTTGAGAATAAATTGTAAAATGTGTTGGAAAATAAAACAGTGGGTTAATCACATGTCTATGCGCACCAATAATTTGATGAGCATAATAATAACAATACCATAAAATTAATGCAAATCAAAAATACAGCTGCCGTCAAGCAGATGCTACTATAAGGATCTCTGTTTTAGTTTTAAGTTTCTGTTTATTCACCACTGTCAAAACACAATATGCAGCCATACAAAAAACAAAAGTGACTGAACAAAAGAGCTGAAGGCATTAGTACTTTGTGACACACATAAAAGGTTGTAAACAGCATCTAGCCTGTGCTTTTCTAACTTTGCAGACTCTCCTTAAAGACTCAGTAGATCATCTCCATGGAGACTTTTAATCTCAAGAAAAAAAGAACATCCACTGTCACTCATGGAGCACTACTATCCAATCGTTACCAAACAACATAAAGAGGACAAAGACTGCAGAGAAAAAAGGATGACACCGAGCCAAACTGCATGTACAAATACAGGCTCAGAATTTCCTGTACAGACAGTGGCAGTGAAGTCCTACACAGCTTACAGAATATTAACTGAACCATGGTGACAGGAGACACATGGAGGGCACAATCTTACATAATAAGATTTAATTGTGGAGAATGCCATTGGCTGTATTGTCATCATTCATCATCTGTGCTGCAGAGTTCATACAAAATACACCAGGTGATTAAGATGCTTCAGATAATCTCTTTATGCATTTGGCAGTATTTAACTAACTGCTGATAAAAGTAGCACGCACACTCAAAGAACATTTCACAAACTTCTCTCTCTACATTCAAAGTGAATAGTTTGATGCACAGGGGGTTATGGTTGTCTACGCTGTAGGTGAATTCCTCCACTGGTTTTAAGAACATTCTGGAGTTGTATCACTGCAGCCGAGGAGTCTCCGTATATACAGGAAGTTACATTAACATTTATCAGATTGTGTTTGAGAATTGAGCAGAAGCCCAGCTTACTTCAGACAAGCTTTCAGTATTAAGGTCCGGACAGATTGGATTTGTGTCTCTGGGGTAGTGCTGAAGTGATCTTACCTACATGTACAGGTGTATTTGGGGAACTAACAGTAGTCCAGTGATGGAAATAATAAAAACCAATCACTTCTGTAACTTTCTGAAACTGGGTTTAAACTCCTCTCTGAAACTATTTTATTTGTTACACAACATTTGTGACATTTTAGTGTGAACAACTGAGTTTTGTTAAATCAGATCAATTATAATCATTAAATCTAATTCCCTGAATCCACTGGTCAAGACTGTTTAGATCCTTTTTTGCTAAGCTTGCTACACGTTCTATTACAGAACAACAGCTTAATATATTTAATCTACTACTAATATCTGGTAAGAAATAAACACCATTCTTTAAAGGGAGAGATCCTTCTGACTTCAACAACTAGAAGTTGTCATCTTTAAGTGGGGGGCTGTGTCCCAGGAGGTATAGTGGTCATCCACCAAAAACAGTATCAGTGGTTCAATTCCCAGTTCCTCCGATCATATGTTGATGTGTTCTTGTGCAAGACACTGAACCTCAAGTTTCCCCTGGTGTGTCAGGCCCTGTCATTGGTGTGCGATTGTGTGTGCGAACAGGTGAATGAGGAGCAGTGTAAAGTGCTTTGAGTGCTGGTAAGGTAGAAAAGTGCTACATAAGTGCAGACCATTTACTGTTTAAACCTTAGTGCTGGAGTCATTAGTTAATAAACAAATCACAAAAGACCTAAGCAGGAATTCCAACTTAAGGTTCAGGGCAGGTACCATCTCAGCTGCTTCTTTATGACACTATCCAGTGAGAACCCTTGATGGCCATCAGCACTGTGCAGTGCATTTTGTAGACTTGCAAAAGGCATGGGGCTTGAAACCACTGGTTTTGATTAAGCAGCTTACAAATGGTTTCAAAAATTTCCTTTGAAGGACCCTGACGCATGTGGGTAAGGTCGTGGCCAATCCCTGTTACCCTGGACAGGAGCAGTTGCTGAAAAACAGGCTGCGCCCCATCAGGACCAGCAGGGAACAGTTTCTTCCCTTCTGCTGCTGACCTAGCCATATACCTGGGTCCCCCCACCTACACATACAGTAATCTTAGAACATACTCTCTATACACCTCTATATTTACCACCACTGTCTATAACTTCTTTTGTGTCTTTGTCTTTTGTTTTTCTCTATTTTAATGTTATCCTACTTTTTAATAGCAACGCTTGTGTTGTCTATAAACCGATTTCTGATTATGACTTGAATACATCTAATAGACTGGTTTTGGGCAACTCAAAAACTTTGTTACTTTATCCATCAGAGGTCCAAGTGGATCCATACTCAGCCCTTTATACATAAATAACAATGATAGGACCTATCTGTCCACTGATAACACAGTTTTGTACCTAAACAATAGGAAAATCTACTTGTCAGCTACAGCTTGTTTTAATAGTCCCCAAAGAGCATTTCACTCTTCAACCTGAAACTTGTTTTAAATGCTGAAAATGTATGTTCTTCCCTAAACAAAGGCAGACCACTGATCCCAACTTTAAAACTGTTAGTTTTAACATTAAGTGGAGCCTTTATTGAGCAAATCTGTGAATACAAGTACTTGGGCATCTGAATAGATGACAAAACCTTACACCTTTACATTAGATATCACAGCACTTTAAAACTTAAGATGAGACACAGGTATATTTTCCTATTTCCTGTAGATGCAGAATGGTGTAAGCAATTTTCAACTTAGTTCTTGCTTATGGAGAGTCCACACTGAAAACTCACTACACACTATACAGCATGTCACTCTGCAATTAGTTTAACTAATTAACTATGTATTTAAGATAAACACTATTCAGGAAACAAAATACGATATTGACTTATGTAATGTTATTTGTGTGTTATGTAATCTGGCATACACTTGCCAATTATTGTTAAACTTTTAAGCACCTGTAGTTTATGTTGCAGTTGTGATGTTACTGACAGCCCACAACCACATCAAGAAATAGATGTTGGAAATACAATTATCTGGCAAGAGATAAGATTGAAGAATTTGGCAAAATACAAATAAAGCTGTTTAATACCTCATTTCTTTCCTTATATATTAATAATTCCACATATGCTAATGATATATATAATATCATAATTTTATGATAGAGCTAGGGTAAAAGTAGCAGTAATAGTAACTCTGAGGCTGTGTGTGGGAGGCAGTACATGCACTAGTGTTCTTTTCATCAGTGAAAATGATGACACATATTAAGTGAGGACCTGTTTTTCAAAGCAGTTTTTAGGCTTGTCCTCAACATAAAAGACAACGTAAAAAGTATGCTACACAAGCCTGAGCAAATGTCACACCATCTTTGAAAAAGCTAAAACTGAATAGAGGATGGCTTCTACAAAACATGATAATACTAAACATACCTTGAAATCCACCATGAACTACCTCAAGAGACCTCACAGTCCCCTGACTTAAATATAATAAAAAATCTGTGGCTAGATCTTAAAAGAGCTGTGCTTTCAAGACAGCCTGAGAATACTGCAGAACTTGAAGCTTTTTGGAGTAAAGAATGAGAGAAAATCACAAATAAAGGACGCAAAAGAATTTCGCTGCAACACAAAGCTTTTGCAAGCTATGATATCTGCCAAAGGGAGTGTTACTAAGTACTGACTATGTAGTGTGGCTAAACCTTTGCACATGCCACACTGATGTTCTCATGTTTTGACTTTTGTGCATTTCATGAATGTGTTTTATGCTCCACATCCTACAGAGGCATTCAAATTCAAAACCAAAATGTCTTATTTGTCCAGGGGTGCCCAAATTTTTTAATTAAACTCCTTCTATGAATGTTTTATAATGGAATTCCTCTAACCAGTCAAGGCAAATTACCCATTATGCTGAGGCAGGGATTATACAGATAATACACTGATGGCTGCTCTGTATATTAAAAACATACCCACAATCTATGTTAAATGTGTATTATGATTAATACATGCACCCCTATTCATCACACTGATAAAAAAATGAAAAACACTTTTTTTCTTATGTCAAGAAGCTCTTCTTCATAAGCATAACAATATTAAGAGAGGTCCAGAGGATTCTCCACTTGGTGAAGAGTTCCTTTGACGTAGACGGCTGCAGGTAAGTAGATAGCTTCTGAGAGGAGGAGAGGAATGATCTGGACTGTGCAGCATGGCTTACGTCACAATAAACATTACATTACCTGAAGCAATATGCAGAACTCAGAATCAGTTATTTTTATAGCTCACCAGTTGCAGCTGCTGCTTTCTTGTTATCTCTTGGAACATTTGATAGAACCGCATTTTCATATTCCTCAGGGGATGTAGTAATAATTGTCTTTTTGTAATATTTCTTCCTATCAGCATGAGACTGTCCTCTCTGATCCAGTTTGGTTTTCATTTTGTTTCCATTTTGGCTAAATTTCTGTTTTAATGTGTTTCTCTTTAAAAAGATGATTAATGCTAATTGAGATTAAATAAAAAATAAACTACAAAACTATATAAGTAATATTTTTAAAAATAAACAAAGGGGCAGATGTTGTCTGACTTCTTGTGTCTCTGTGAACTGTGACATGTTTGATCATGTAAAGTCACTGTTGTAAATAAGCACTGGGAGCTGCTGTCTTGCACTTCACTATAAATAGGACTGACTGTTACATTTTGATAAATGTGTCGTGTTTACTTTTACAAAACAACTTTTACTTGACTTTCCTTTCATTAAACTGGGGACAATCTCTTTAGAGTATCTTGCATATTGTGAGAAGAAATACAGATCCTGAGTGACACTGACGAACTTCGATCCGATCTGATTCACCGAATATAAGATTATATGCTCATCTGTTGCCAAGGACATAGTGTCTTATGTGATCACATAAGTTCAAAATGTAATGACTAAATTATGATTTGAAAATCCAAGTACTCATAGAACAAGCAGTGGTAGATGTAGTTCTTCCAGTTATAATAAAAGTTGATGTAAAGGCCAGAGCACAGATCTGCACTGCAGTAAATTGCTCTGCATCCTGTATCAGCAGGCAAACTGACATCTCTGCCTATTCAATAGTGAAGTTCTCCCTCTGTGATTCAAGAGAGAAAAATAAAGTTTCTGAAAGAAGTGTTGGTTCCAAGGCACTAACATTTGTATGTCCGTTATATTTCTAGCTATAACACTATTTATGGTTGAATGATTATTCATGAGAATATGAAAAAGGTCAGGAATAGTCTGTAATTTACATTCATGCCCATCACTGATGTGTTGACTCATACTGGTGCTGTCAGTACTGCACACTACAGACCTATTTCATGATTTCACAGTGAATGAAATGTGATGAGCTACAGGGATGTACTACTGTAGGATATTTCATCCATGCATTTGGAATTAATGGTAATACACTACTAGGCCAAAATTTTACTAAGCAAATAGGTAAGAGCATTCCATTGGATAATTAACTGCAGTGACTAATATGTTTCATAAAAAACTAGGGCTGGACACGTTAACGCGTTATTATCACGTTAAAGCAATAATTAATTAACGCCGACAATTATTTTATTGCGCGTTAACGCAGTTTTATTATTATTATGATGATGATAAAAGTCCGTTGCTCACTGGGTCTGAATACACATACAGACATTTTCAATTTAAATGTCTTCCACAGGGCTGAGTTGACAGAATCACAGTTATTTGTAACCACTGCAAAGTTGAATTTTCCTTCACTGGAGAACTTGGAGTCTGACGTTTCACTTAAATATAATACACACCGTTAATGCAGCAAATCACCCAAACAACGGACACAGACACAAACACTTAAAGGAATCATGACATTCATGTGTTTCTTTTAGTGACAGCAGTCAAATTAACAACTGTGTTTAAAAAACACTTTTCAGGTGATTGATGACATAATTTGTGACGTGTGTGTGTGCGCACAATACAGAGATCAGAGGAGAATAGTAAACGTGACATAAGACATGACATAAGATAAATAACATGAGGCTGTTTAGTTAGTTTAATAAAAGAACAAGGTACAGACCTGTGGTTACACACAGGTGGTTCTGGACTCTGAGAACAATTCGTTTTTCTATAATAAACTAGATAAACGTTAATGTCCTTCCAAATAGCTTTGGTTTTCTATCTGATTTGATTACATTAATGTTTAAGTTGAGATTTACAAGAAATATTTACCTGCCACTGTGTAAAGAAAATACTGCTGTTAAAAACCATCTTATTTGTTTAAAGTGTTTGCTAAAAAAAAACTACTTTTGAATTAATTATTCAATTTTGCCCATAACAGTGCAATAAATCGTGATTAATCGCAGGAAAATCATGTGATAAAAAATTTGAATTGCTTTCCAGCACTATAAAAAACATGATCATTCCGATGTGCGTCCAAACTTTTGACTGGTAGTTTAAATGTGGTGACAGTGCATAAGCTTACCGAAACAATGCCACAGTGAATGCGTGCTGTAATCAAAGGAAAAGGCACAAGAAATATTAAGTGTGTGACTGTTTCATTTTTTCACCAGGCAGTGTGTTTTTCTGTTTTGGTGTGTCCAAGCAACCCTGTCTCCCAAAAATTACGTTCGTATACAACTAAACTGCAATCCCAATTACGTTTTCCTACAGAACGTATTTGCGACCCGATTACGTTTTTGTAGAACGTAATTGTCACGTTGTACTGAAACGTATTTTTGTGAATGAATGAATGACGCGCTACATTTATTAATGCACAGAGATTTGCCAAGAGGTGGTTGGGGAGGATGGCGGACGTTTACTGTGCATGACTGACATGCAGGAGACCAGAGTTCAAGACCAAAGTCCCCCGTGAGGTTGTGTTTAGGCAATAAAAGTACTGAGGTTAGAAAAAAGATCGTGTTTTGCTTTTATTTTTAATGCAGACGTGTGTGTGAAGCGACTGTGTGAAATGATATTTTTGTCCATTAAGCAGCCCACAGCCTTTCACTGACACTAACCCACTGCTGTGATATCCGATTCCCACCATAAAACACTTAAATATCTCTACACACATATCTGGATGTTGAAATGTAACGTCGGATATTTTAGCCGACAGAAAACCAGATGCTGATCGGATATTTTGGCGGACAAAAATACATTAACTGTGAACATAACGTAATCGGGTCGCAATTACGTTCTCTACAAAAACGTAATCGGGATTGCAGTTTAGTTGTATATGAACGTAATTT
>JAUMHL010000004.1:20797435-20816324 GCA_032362345.1 Sandelia bainsii
GCTTGTGTCTCCTCCTTGTAAGTCGCTTTGGATAAAAGCGTCTGCCAAGTAAAGTAAAGTAAAGTAAAGTAAAGTAAGGATGAAGATAAACACCCCGGTCCATTCGGGATTAAAAACCTGGATTTCGGTGTCAACCTTCCACCGTTTACCATTATGTCACACTGACTCACAATGTTGCCCGGTTTCTCTCTCTCGTCTTCTCTCTCCTTTATATGTTTCTCTGTCACTGTCTCTGTTTACTTTCCACGCCACTGTTCATTGAAGGCCCGCCCTACTCTGCCTGTGATTGGCTTATTCTTGCCCTCACCTGGACCAATCTCAGTCCTCATGCTTAAACCCAACCACCCTGAAACCACAAGCTTAACTGCCAACAGCTCTATTGTTTTTAATTAATTAAAGCACTGTCTAATTCAAAGACAAAGTATCAAAGAGTACAAAGCTGAGCAAACATTCACAAGCAAACTCCAGAGCTACAGACACTTCAGTTGACTGAGACAGAAGTCTTGTTGCTTGGTTGAACTGGTCGAGTGTGAGAGTAAAAGAGAGACTTATGTTCTCAGCTGTGCCTCCAACAACTGAGTACTGTCATTGAATTAAGCTGTGCTGCTGCTGTTTTGCTGTTTGCAGAGTAAGACCACTGTAGCATGGAAAAACAGCGTCGAACAGCAAAGCAGTTACATGTTGCATTTTTTGTGTTCAGGCCAAGCCGAAGGGGAAACTATGTTACTGTTACTGACTCTCGAAAGGATGTCATTTTATGAACAAATTCTGAATAGACTGTTCAGGCACTAGTTTTCACATAACAGGAACATGGATAAAGAAGGGAATGCACTTCTGTCTTACTTGGTGTGTGTCTACATACGTATGTACAAAAATGACCGAAAAGTGAATTTTGCATAATATGGACATTTAGTAGATTGTTTTAGCATCAGTCAGCTAAATGGAGATCTTAAAGCTGGAACAGCAAATCATATTCTCTCCTCTATAAATATCTTAAACATTCTTTAAATAGTTGAGAGAAATGTATCAGTGCGTCCTCATCAGACTGCTGAACTAAACAAGCAAAGATAATCACCACAGAGTAAACAGCCGACATGTTGAAGTAACTTAAGTCATTCAGGACATCAAAAGGATGTGGCTTCACACCTGCTGAGCAGCTCTGATCCATCCGACTGATAGAGAGACACAGACGTTTATGGGCTTTATAGGTGTTTAACTTTGAAGAGTGCTACTTTTGAACCTTCTGTGGTTCAAAAGTTTTGGAATCAAGTTTAGCAGCCACAAACTCTGATTTTCTGTTCTAACAGAAAGCTCAGTTCTTATAATTGCAATGACTGGATATGAACTACTCATGCAGAGGTTGAACAAGTCAACCTGAAACCAAAAGAATTGCACATTCAAATCCCTGAAGGCTGTGTGAAAATGAGGGATGATGACCAAGCAATGCCATTCACTCCATCACTCTGGTGGATAAGTACCCTTCAGTGAGGCGGTGAACGTCCTGCTGCTCCAGGGCAGCTCCCAGCAACTTACCTGCCTACTCAGCCATTCTAAAACACTCACAACAGAAAATAAATCATGCTTTCTGTTTTCTAAAGAAACAAAATAATCTCCATTGATGTTAATCAGTTGTCGTTCTACTTAGGTGAAGCAAGAAATACTGACAAGTTTATCAAACACAGATTGTGTTTGCCTCTAGGTGGAAAGAGGAAAATGACATCAGTTAAAGTAAATGAATCAAAGAAAACAGAAAACAATTAAGACTAAGAAAATTATGATTGAGTTTAATAGCAACAAGTAATACACTCTACCTAGTTATCAAAGGCCTTGGGATAAATAATGTTGATGCATGGTGCTGCTCTCAGTCTAATTTGAAGGGGTGTATTAATGTGAACAACACTCATAATAATACTGTGCAGTACTGGCCCAATTTCACATTACTTTTTAAAAATTGGTGTAAGGTACTCTACTCTGAAAAATAAGAGAAAGAGGCAAGAAAAGAAAGGAATAAATATTAAATAGATAATAATAAAACCCTGTTTCCAAAAAAGTTGGGATGCTATGTGGACATATTTAATGTTCAAACTGAGAAATTTGATTGTTTTTTGAAAAATATCTGCTTATTTTAAATATGATGCCAGCAGCACATTTCAACAGAGTAGGGACACGGACATGTTTACCACTGTGTTGCATCACCTCTTCTTTTTACAACATTATTCACTACATAACACACAACTGGGGACACAGACTGCTTTAGTTTTGGATAATTTTGTCCCACTCTTGCTTGATATTGAGTTTCAGCTCAACACAGGGCCTCCTTTGTGGTATCTTTTGCTTCATTATGTGCCAGATGTTTTCAGTGGGGTGTTTCAAACGAGGTCATCATTCATGTCCATCTACAGTATGAGCGTGTGCTGATGCGTGCAAACAAATTAATGCATATTGTTGTTGTATTTAGGGACAGGAAAAGGCTATGCTGTTACTAATTTAATCTTAAACAATAACAGAACAATATGATGCCATCACCATGAGAGCCACCATGAAAAAGTTATTATTACTATGTCTTCATGTTTCTAATTATGATACAGACAATAAGAAGAAGTTAAGATAAAACTTGGGTCTCAGCAGTGGCACTCAGATAGTCGTGGTGGGGACTGTGGGCGGTGGAACAGGGAGGCAACCTTGCTGGCAGGCCAGATTTTAAGGACAGAAAAGCTGAGCTTGCTTTTTGCAATTGGTTGTAATTGGTTTGCCAGATACCAGGAGAAAATGGCAAAATGCTTTAAACTACCTTTAGATTTAGCTTTTTAAAACATTGGAAGTTTTATTTTGGATGTGTCGCTTTCCCAATAAAAATGGGTAATTCAAAAGTCAAAAAATTCAAAAGTAATTCACAAAGAGTGAAACTATTTGTCTGTCATCTTTATGGGTAGCACTGAGAAATAGTAGCTAATCTGGGGGAGGATTTTCATTTTGATGGTTGTGATTCATATCATTAGTGAAAAGTGGGAAATTCAGTAGCAGGTCATTTTCTGTTTTTCTGAGGAGAGTAATTCAGATGGAATGAATCAGACATCCTGGGGGAAATGTTGGAACACAGATATCTAATATAGGTAGGAGGAAGTGATTCTTGTTTTGCAGAATACCACACATCCACTGGATATATATTTGGTTTTAGGAGAACTGACACACCAGCTACTGCGAGAAATGGTTCAAGTAATCAGCAGGAAAATTACCAGGTCCCGGTTAAGTGATTTGTACAGTTTGTCTGGCTTTAGAGGTGAATCCATTTGTATCCATTTGTTCTTTAGGTAGTTAAGATAATCTGAACTCCATGATGGGCTTAGTGCGACTCTACCAGCGTTCGGAAAATCGGACCAGAACGCTCTCTTTCTCATGCCGGCCTAGAAACAAAAGTTTTGTCCGGTCACGAGGGAATTGCTGGCCAATCAGTAGACTGGGATATGTTTCGGGCATTGCAGATAAACCAGTTTGCAGATGTTGTTGTTAGCTTTGTTAGTATCCTTGCTAATGACGTCATTCCCGCGGTAACTGAATCAGAAACCATAGGTGGACAGGATGATCCGTGAAGCAGTGAACGCTTGAACTGCTGCGTATAATGCAGGACTCACCACTGGCGATATGAGCACTTACAAAGCAGTTTCATAAGGTTCGTATGGTTGTAAAGGACACAATGCTCTGGTACCATAATGATGCACGCTGAATGCACAATCACACACTTTAAAAGCACATCCATGCCAGCTGTACATGTCGACTCTGCCCTAGCATCCATAAAAGTGATATTAACAAGAATCACCCATCTCCACAAAGGATCAGCTCTCTCTGTGGGATAAAGTCAGGAAGTTGGAATTGTTGATGAGCGATGTGTAGAAACACCATCTGGATGAAGATTTTATGGCTGTTCAGTAGCTATTTTGTAGAATTGTTAAGGTTTAAAATAAATCTGTTGGCAGGCTGAATAATGTGTTTAGTGAAGCAAACATATGTCTGCTTTTAATTGCGTGTGTGCGTCCATGTGCATGATTAAATGAAATGATGATACACTATGGCATAAACTGGAAACATGATGTAAAAGGTAAGTGGGTTTTGTGATGTGGAACACATTCACATGAAACTGGTGAGGAAATAAATGTGAAGGAAAAAGAGTTATGATGACATGAAAAAATAGAACAAACTAATAAAAAAAAAAAATAATAAATACAGACCAAATTAAATGTATATGAGTGAGAGAAGGAGAGAGAGAGAAGGAGTGAGAGACTTTGTTGTTAACAAAGGGAAATAATGAAGATGTCCTTAGTCAGCAAAAAAATGTGCTTGTACTGTGGGACAGAGAGAGGAAGGATGATAGCCATTTTGTATTTTTCCATTACAGACCATGTTGTTATCTTTGTGTTGCAGAACAACTGTAGCTCAGTATCTTCAGCTTTTTAACAACTAGAATGGCATACCTGCTGTTTTCCTGCTGTCTTTCAGAGATGTGCACATGATTGAATGTGATTTCTTTCAGTGTTGTTTTGATGAAATCATTAATCAAGGTCTCTAGGTGATTAGGTGTGTTTTCAGGAATACCAGAGGACACTAACATACTTTGTGGTTTTTTAAAGTTCAAAATGGCTTCTTTCATTTCGGAAGCAGTTTGAAATTGTTGCATTATGCTGAGAATATACTAACTGTTAACTATGCAGTCCCTTAAGTAACATGGTTCCCTCTTGTAGCCTGCATTTATTTGGAGTCAGTGCACATTGTCAGAAATTAATGCTACGCATCCGTGAAGTACAATCACACTATTAAACAGTGGGTCAGTATCAAATGAACTCAGCAACAGCTTAGAATCACTACAACAATAACCATGAGTGTTGAAAAAAACTAGAGCTTTTACGCAACTACCCGCCGTCATCTCAACATAAACTCTGTTGACACAGTCTTTGTTTATGTTGTGCAAAGGTGGAAGTTCAAGGGGGAGAAATTCCGTTGTCAGTCAGGGACGATTAGATTGTAGCCCTCCAGCCCCACCACATTATGGCGCTGCTGATGTCTGCGTCTATGCATTGATAAACAGCAAGTATATTCCCGGCCTTAGTTATGCATGTGACTGTAGATTCTAATACATTATTTGCCTTTTAAACTGACTTCATGTGGTTGTGTGCAAACTTGAGGCTAATAAAAGAAAGTAATACAACAGTCTGGGCTATACAAAACAATGAGTTAAAGTCTCTTCCATGTGCTACGTGCAGCAGCTATGAGATTCTGTAACTTATATGCATGGCATTCATGCAAAATGGTGTTCTGCTGTAATTCTCTCAAACCCCTTCCTGCTTGTTAATAGGCTAATTGGTTGCTGCTTGCTTGATTGCAAGTTGTATGCTGCATACATATAGTTGTATTTTTCCTCTTAGAGTATATCCCATTTAATCTTTTCTTAAACATACGTTTTAAGGTTACATAACATACAAACACAGGAATATCCTCACTGATCTTATGGTCAACACTTTCAATTAGCTCAACTTTCTGAAAATCCTTGTTTTCTCAGAAATTTTAGTAGGGCAGACAAGTGAAACTACTACAATATCCATACGTTTCAGCCACCACTGCCATTGAGAAAAGCCAGTCAGAGATGTGAATAACAACAATAGCAAAATTCTTTTTAACCCCCCTCCCAAAAAAGTGGCAGTCCAGTGGCAACTGGACTTGAAGATGTTTCGCCTTCTATAGTAAGCCATCTGGATGGAAGGCGAAACGTTTTGAAAAGCTTAAAAACAAGTCCAGTTGCCACTGAACAACCTTAACTGAGAACCAGGACTCCCAATGCTTCTCCCGTTGTTATAGCCTATCAGTGCATCCTTTTGCTATGGTTCCAAAACAGGTTTGTAGCCAGTGAAATAATGTTTCTAGTGATGTGTCATGTGCCAGGACTTTATGAGAGTAAGTGTTTTCACTTGGTTCACCAGATACACCTTCTCTGTTCAGCTACACAAAAAAATTACATAAACCCAACATTTTTAGAAAGTTTGTGCCACTGTGACATTTCAGCGTCACATAACCAGATTCTGTCTTTTTGTTAGTGTGTTTTCTTAGTGAAGTGTTTTTTTTTTCCAATGACACCAAGCTCATTTTTGTAACCCCTAAAAATTACAATCATTTTATTTTAGGTATGTATTTTTTAGACTTGGGCACAAGAAACGGGGGTTATATTAACAGTTGAGAACCAAACATAACACTGTAGTTGCTGACTCTTTCAACATCAATATTTAGCTTTAACATACAATTAGGGGCACACAAGGCAGAATTTAAGCTCGGTGTTGATGTTCCTTACCAAAATGCACAGAGGAAGTCATATGTTTGATCAGAGAGCATACAGTATTTCTAACCCATCCTTTGTGTTGACAGTTGACAAAGCTGAGCCCAGCTGTATCCAGTTGACTGACCTTTCCTCTCGAAGCTTTCCTTGCGGAGAAAACAGACCATGGCGAGGAACTTGGTGACTTCCTTCAAGTACATCACTGTAGTGTTGTTCAGGTGGATGATAGCCATAGACTCTTTGTCATAGGGTAAACCAGCTTCACTGTCTGCCAGACTAAAGGAGAGGCAACAGAAAAACACACACTACAATGAGTAAAACATAACACATCACCAGATACACAATTGTGTCCTTGTTTCAAACACAGTGAGAAATTTTATTGAGGCAGCATTTTCAGTTGCTTAAGGAAACACTCAGCATGCTATTGCAGCATCTTGTTTTGGACAATTTCAAAGGAAGCGCACAGCCCTTGGTATTCAGAAAAACAACTGACCTCTGATTTTAGTATTCAATCACAGAATTTCAAGAAATACAGAACAAGGTTCGAAGTGGAGGCAGAGAGAGGTGGACACTGTCTTAGCAGTTTAAACTTTAAAGGCAAATAGGAGTCAAGCAGAGCAGGAAGACACAGAGTGTAACTGAACAGTGGAAAAAGAGGACATGCTGTTCTTTCTTGATTTTCACTTGTAATTTTTTCTGTTTCACAAAGTGAGTCTACAAACAACAGAAAACATTGTTTTCTTCATTCCATGTGATGAATAGTAATTTTGTCTTATGTATTTATTTTTAGGGCAGCACGGTGGTGTAGTGGTTAGCACTATCGCCTCACAGCTAGCAGGACCTGGGTTCGATCCCCGGCCGGGTGCCTTTCTGTGTGGAGTTTGCATGTTCTCCCCGTGTCTGCGTGGGTTCTCTCCGGGTACTCCGGCTTCCTCCCACCATCCAGAGACATGCATGTTAGTTTAATTGGTGACTCTAAATTGTCCGTAGGTGTGAGTGTGCATGGTTGTTTGTCTCTATGTGTCGGCCCTGCAATGGATTGGCGACCTGTCCAGGGGTCACCTCCCTTACGAGGACAAGCGGTTAGGAAAATGGATGGATGGATGTAGCATCAACACGTGTTACCACTGCATTACTAAAGACATAGACACATTTATTGGAATAGCCTCTTCATCACAAGGCTTCACAACTGCCCAAATGATTGCATGTGAAAATCTAACATCAGACCCTCAGCTCAGAATGAGGAAAAACTCCTACAGAACAGATTAATAGAACTTTTAAAACTGGGTCACTGCCCTGATAAGACAATATATGAAGTTCTGTTTTTCTGCTGTGGAGAAGGAAAAGCAAACAGGAAATGATACAAGGTGCACTACTTTTTCTCTTTGCAACAATAGTTCAATGAGCAAACAGAATTCAGAATTTCAAGACATTACCAGAAAAACAGAAATGTCATCCAACCAAGCAATTCTACAAACATGTTGCACATGTAACTCTATCTTCCCATTTCCTTTGAATGTGACAGAATTATGTTACAGTCATTTGTCTTAAGTCAATTGACATTTGCATTTCACAAATGTAAGTTGAAATGACTACACTATAAACCATTGATAGTGAAGGTGTACCAAAAATTGCAAATGTGTCCCTCTCTTTCAAACAAATAATAATATGTTTGGCATGCTTAAGGTGCTTTTCAGTCTGTGGCAGAGGAATAGCAGTAAGTCTGTTGTCTTGTGGGAATGTAATAATTGGGTGGGGGTTAAGCTGTCCAGAGGAAGAAAAGCGCAAAGGTCACGCCAATGTAGGACTGTACCTGAATCAGAATGTCCTATTTTTTGTGTAGTCTTTGTACTTTGCTGTTTCCTGCTTTTCCTTATCTGTAGCTATTTTTGATTTTTAAAAATGTTCATTACAACATATGTATTTTCTTCAAAACAAATTGCCTGTGATTATGAGAAACATATTTTTTATTGCTACTACCAAGTTAGCCTTCACTGTTGCCCAGCTTTACTGCAATGAGAGCTACCCTTTTATAACGGCTTGTTCTATATCACATTTAGCAGACTCATGCTTTTATACTGTTCATCATCTGAGATCTGAAAATATCAGATTCCACACAGTCAAAAAAATGTCTGTACAGAGTGTCTCTCCTGACTGACTGGAGGTTTTTAACCAAATGTTGAGCACACCAGACAGCAGAAGAAGAGACATCTGGTTCAAAATTACAGAAACTTTGCTGCTTTCAGCTCAGGAGCCGAGAGCATCAGAGCAGTCGACAGAAACAATGCTGTGTTGTTCCACATTGTGCTAGCCTCAATTTCCACCACCTTTCCTCATTTTGTTGTTTGGTGAGTTTTAGATATGACTTTGGCCATGGCTTTAATGTAAGAGGGGGTAGTTCTTTTCACTACAGTGTAGACAAGAACCACAACCTTGACCTGAATGTGAGGTGGGAGCCTGTATAGTGAAAAGAGAACAGGAGTGATGTGCGAGAGCTTGGGGGGTTGAAGAGATGGGCAGCAACATTGTGGACTTGCTACAGAGGACTAGTGAATAATGCAGGGCCTCTGGTGAAGAGAGAGTTTCAGTAGTGTCTGAATGAGCATATGGTGAGGAAGGGTCTCCCAATGTTGTTCAGAAGGAATCTCTAGGATTCCTGAAGATGCCATGTGAGAACTGTATCAACTCTAACTAGTTTCTACATTCTAGGCCTGACCTGAGACCAGCAATGTGGCATCAAATCTAACACAGAGCACACACTGGGTTCACAGCCTATATGTAGTGTATAAATTGATCAGTGACATAACATGAACAATGCATTTCAGTTGTTTGGGGCTTTATGGACATACAGCAAAACTTGTCCCTTGTTAGCCCTTCCCTCCCCCACCTACCAGAGCTCATCACACCTCCTTCACACCTCTCATCACACACCCTCCCCTGCAGCCTCTCCATCACAGCTGACCAGGTGCGGGTCAGCTGTGATGAAGTGATGAAGATGAAAACCAGGAAAGCCACGGGTCCGGATGGCATCCCCTCCAGACTGTTGAGGGACTTTGGAGGTCAACTCTGCAAGGTTATCACTTATATCTTTAACCTCAGCCTGGAGAGAGTCCCCATTCTGTGGAAGACCTCCTGCGTGGTGCCGGTCCCGAAGAAAATGCACC
Organism: Sandelia bainsii; assembly: GCA_032362345.1. Taxonomy (NCBI): domain Eukaryota; kingdom Metazoa; phylum Chordata; class Actinopteri; order Anabantiformes; family Anabantidae; genus Sandelia; species Sandelia bainsii. The sequence continues at coordinate 20,806,919 of JAUMHL010000004.1, forward strand.
CCAGGGAGCCGAACCACTTCAGACCCGCTGCCCTGACCTTACACCTGATGAAGGCCATGGAGAGGATCATACTTCACCACCTTCGCCCACTAGTCAGGAGGGATCTAGACCCACTACAGTTTTCCTACCAGCTGCACATCGGGGTGGACGACACCGTCATCTACCTGCTGCATCGGGCCCTCTCTCACCTGGAGAGCACCAGGAGCACTGTGAGAGTCATGTTTTTTGACTTCTCCAGTGCCTTCAACACAATCCAGCCCTCAGTGCTGAGGAGGAAGCTGGAGGGAGCAGGAGTGGGCAATCACCAGTATGTGAGGCTCCGGTCTGAGGTGGTAGTCTGTAGCACAGGGGCCCCACAAGGAACAGTCCTCGCCCCCTTCCTTTTCACCCTATAGACTGCGGACTTCAGTTATAACACCTGACACCTGCCATCTCCAGAAGTTCTTGGATGACACCGCCATTGTTGGTCGGGTGTCAGAGGGGAACGAGCTGGAATACAGGGGGGTCATCAATGGGCCCGTTTCCATGCACACTAAAAAATCCAATCATTATCTGATTTCTGGAGTTATCAGATTATTAAGTGATCATGTAAACAGCATTACCTGATAGGCTTTATCAGATAACGGCAGTTATCTGATTATGAGAAGTCGGAAAAACCGACCAGACACCTGGATTTCTCTCCAATACTCCGATGTCTTCATGCATGTATACCTGTTAATCTGATTTATTTCGATTTTTTACATCTGCGCATGTGTAAAAAGAAAAAAAATCGTAGTAAACAGAAGTGACGTAGTCACATTGTTTGCGGAAGAAAAAAGAGAACAAATAGGGCAGATACTTGCCATATGAAAGCCGACTGTTGTTTTTTCCTCATGGAGTATAAACAAAGGACAGCTGCAGCATCTAGCATATTTTACAGTCTGTTAACTCCCACATTAGACCGCAAGCATTGTCATGTTCCACAAGACAAGACCGCAGGTTTTGAAAATAACACGACGTCACTTACGAAACATGTAAACCAGGGTTTTTATCGCATTTCTGAAGTATATCTGATTACACCCCTTTATCTGATTTTTACAGATAAACAGGCCCCCTGACTTTGTCAGCTGGTGTGAACGGAACCATCATCATTTCATTGCCAGCAAGATGAAGGAGCTGGTGATTGACTTCAGCAAGAAGTCGCCCCACATTACACCAGTGAACATCCAGGGTCTGTACATTGAAACAGTGGAGGTGTACGAATACCTGGGTGTTCACCTCAACAACAAACTGGACTGGTCCACGAATACAAATGCACTTTACAAAAAGGGCCTAAGTCGTCTTCACCTGCTAAGGCGGCTTAGGTCCTTTGGGGTCAACAGGACTCTTTTAAGGACCTTCTATGACACTTCTATCTGCTATCTTTTATGCTGTGGTCTGCTGGTGTGGTTGAATTGCAGGGAGGGACAGGGGGAACCTAAATAAACTGGTCAAGAGGGCAAGCTCTGTCCTGGACTGTCCGCTGAACACCATCGAGGAGGTAGGTAGGAGGTAGATGTTGGCCAAGCTGACATCCATCATGGACACTCCCACCCTCAGACTTTTACACCTACAGTGTAGGAAGGAGCGCTACCGCAGGTCATTCTTACCGCCATCTGTCAGACTTTACAAAAAAAAGACTTTACAGTTATCCCCTGCTGTTTAACACATTGTCTGTTTTTTAATTGCTGTTATTCATTTACAGCTTGCTTGTACACTGTATATCTCATCAGGATCATACACACCTCTTGACACTTGTGTACATATCTCTGTACATCTTGTAAAAATTTTGGTTGCTTATGTTTAAGGGGTAATTTTGTGTATACAGATAACTTACTTGTTCTTGTATATTCCTTTTGTTGTAGAGCTCGGTAACACTTAAATTTCTCATTCATGGGATAACAAAGGTTTATTCTATTTTATACTATTCTGTTGTTTATGTCACGTCACATCTTCTTTGAACAAGAAGAAAGAATTTTCGTCTTCCTTCTGATAATTGATGGGTCCAGATACACAAGTACAAAATAAAGATGTGTGTAGATGCTGTGTACAGTCATTAAAAGAAAGAATCTACTATTATATGAATGACTGCAAAGTAAACATGGATAGAAGCTGTGGAGCAACACATGTGCATCAAGTAGACACCATGGGTTAGTTAGAATAGGCCTGGAGTGTAAAAATACATTTCTGCTTGCAACTGCATATGCATGAGTGAAGCTTGAAGGGTTACACAGTCAGTGTACACAGCTATTTAGATTGAAAATGAAGAAACGTTAGGTAGACATATGAGACAAATGACTAAAAACGTAGCTGAAACAGGTAGCCCAGCTGTAATGTGAATTTGTTTTGGGAACCACACAGATACTGTTATTTTTAAATTTCCTTTCTAAATACTTTGATTGCCACAAACTAAAATCCATTAACTGGGGGATGTTGGAGAAAATGGTGTGAAAAATTTTTATGCAATTTGGATGGACTACAAAGAAACTGCCTTACACATGTACAAGTGTAGAATCGTAAGGCAGTAGATAGAAGAGTACTTTAACGCCACAGTACACTGTATCACTGTAGCAGGACAGGTTCATCCATTCAGATGATGTGTTCTTTCTCTAGATTCCAAAGCCTAAAATTATTGCACCTGTTTGAGACTCTGCTGTGAATAATTAAATTAAAACAATACAATTTAGACCTCATCTCCTCCCTTTTCTCTCTAATACATCCATGTTTCCTCTGATCTGACATCTGATGTATTTAGCTGAATTATAGACTGTGCTTCGTTTGACTTCTGGAAATTTGTGGGAACAGTTTGGGGAAATGGAATAACTTTCATAGAACATGTCTAAGTAGCTGTGAAGAACTATAACAGTTTCGCAGGAAATTATTTTTACACACCAGACATCCATCAAGACTTCATAAGGCAAAAGACAGCATCAAGCTGAGCTTCTATTAATTATGAATAGCTCATATCTCTACCTGAGGCACTGCTGGCAACAGACACATCATACAGTAGAAATATGATTGAAAAAAGTTTTTTTATGCAACATACAACAGATTCAATGTAATTATCAAAATGAATTAAAATGCTGCCTCTCATTAAATCTCATCTCAATCTGTTTTGATGGCCTCTGTGAGGTGACATATGTGAGCTAAGAATAGTCACAATGCTCCACCGATTGGAGGCAGCCGAAGAACAGAAACATGCAGAGCTAATGTGAGGTTTGTTAAATGTGAATTTGTGGTTGTTGTCAAAGAGAAAAGGAATATAAATACATATCACTGACAAGCTTCTCAGCTTCTTGGCCAAGAAATATTTTAGATGCATCTGAGCCTTCCATGTGTGACACATGCCAGGTTTCTCACACAAAAGGAGCTCATTAATTAAATGAGGTGAAAAAATAGACTAAAGCCTCTAATTAAGGACGATATCTCAGCTGTTTTGTCATGATAATGGCTGCAGCCTTCTGTACAACAAGCTGTGAGCAGGTCCAACTGGTACCCACTGTTCTTTCTGGTTAAAGCTGAACAAGTCCTGGACTCAGGTGAGTGTACACATCATTAGTTGAGTTTCTTAAGCCAACATTTACGCTTAACTGAGTGGTGTATGTTTACAAAGAGAACATAATCCACAGACATCTGGCATCCACCTCTATCCAGGGCCAAAATGTGAAATTAGCAGGAGTCCCGTTTGTGCCCACAGCCACACATTCCCCAACTCAGCTGCGATGAGTTACATATTTACTAACTTCAGGCCAAGTGTGGCCTAGTTCAGTTAAAACCCCCAGCTGTGATGCCTGGGGTAAATAACACACAAACAGAGACACAAACACACATATACACTCCCGACTATTCTCTCCACAACAAACACAGGTCAAACCAGGTTCACCTGGCTCCAGGGAGGCATCGTGACAAAACGCCATTTTTAGAATTCAGGTCAGGTGGTTCCATTACATGAGTCTTGTGTGTTCCCAAACATTACCCAAATGTTGTGGATTTGAACCTTTTCCACTCGAGGCTTCGGTCTTCAATTTTGTCTATGTGTGTCTGTATTAGACACTGCTTTCTGCAGTGGCTGAGAAGTTGATTATGAATTTAAATTCTGATTAATATCATTCTGCAAATACATAAGACACAAACACAACTAATCACATATTGGAGTTACCATAATTACTAGATTCTACTTTCAAAAGTTCACCTGTCATTTCACTGTATTTTTAACCTTCGCAACTATCCAACCGAGATGTGAACACTTGCAAGTCATAATATGTTTTCCATTTCTTCTATATATCCCGAATAAACAAATTCTGAAAATGACTATGACCTACTGTGGACACAACAATGCCACGGTATTTGTTAAAAGTAAATAGTCGTGCATTTGGGCGGCATGATAGCTCAGTGGGTAGAGCAGTCGTCTCCCACAAAAGGGTTAGCGGTTCGATTCTCAGTCCCAGCAAGCTACATGTCGAGGTGTCCTTGGACAAGACACCAAAACCCCGTAGTAGCGCTGACACAGGTCTAGCAGCTATAAATCAATCAATAAAGTATTCATTATTATTATTATTATTTAACAGTACATTAACAACTCTAATCTCCCATGGAGGCCATTTCTACCCAGATAATGCAGTGATGATAACTGACCTTAATTGACATAAGAGAGTTCTGCAGTTTTGCTTGGACATTTTGTGCTTTCCTAGATGAGTTATCATTGTGATCTTTGGCTAAGTTTGAAAGCTCATCCACTTCTTGGAAGGTTCACTTTGGTTGCAAGTCTTCTTTATTTGTAGATAGTGGGTCTCATCTGTGGATCTGTGGAGTCCAAGAGCCTAAGAAATATTATTAACCTTACCAAAGTGATTAGTGCAGTTTGTTAGTTTTTTGGTAGCTATTGTAAAGAGTGGGATACTCTTTCCCAATACCAGGTCTAGTTGGTATCGCATCACCTTTTTGATTCAAAAAATGCAATTCAATTCAATTGTCATTTAAAACTTGTATTTTGCTCAGGTTAACTTTGTTGTATGTTATATTTTTTTAGATCTTGAAAGAGAAAAAGGAGGGAGTCCAATAGTTTCCACTGCACTGTATTTTCTTGTCCTGGAGTTGAAAAACTTAAATTGGATGGCCTTTTTTCCACCTGATCAATCTGGAGACAGACACCTCTCTTGATATAATGTAGTTAATGTCACTCAATAGGAAGAGTGTGCTCTCAACATTGTTCTCTTACTGCTGCTTTTGAACAAGTGAAGCAATGACAGGTGAGAGTGAAAGTGATTTTTTTGTGGCTTAATCAAGAAAAATCATCCACTGCTGCTTTCAGCTGCAGACAAAACTCTATTCAGAGCAGTAACATTAGTAATCCAGTAAGTGCCAGTGGAAAGTGGCCAGGTTGAAGCTATAGGGAGGGAGTTTGAAAGTGAGTCAAACCCATTTTCTTAAGATCTACAATTGTCACAATAGTTAGAGTTAGAATTATGACTTTAGATCTCTAAAGGCACAAAGTAAACATAATGGAATATGGAGTAGCGGTCCAAACTTTATTCCTTCCTCCTTCAAATGACATTAAACAGATAGCAAAATTTGACATATTAGGCAGGCATGAGGTTTATATAGTTTTTTCTACTTAGGCGTTATGAGTCAGCTTAACAGAAATTCAGCAATTAAGCTAAAAGTAAAACAACAACCAAGAGTGCATAAGCTAATTTGACATTGAGCATTATGAAATTTGTGGAATTTGAATCTCTTTCCTTCATTTTTAAACCTGATTAAACAGCTACAACAACATCTGTAGAAACAACATGTAAGCCTCTAGCCTCTGAGTGGGTGTTTCCCTTAGTACTGGCTGACTGACAACTGAGAGCTGCTGTTGCTAGGAAACACACCGTCAACTTTTGCAATGTACTGACCAAAGAACATCATACTGCATGACTGACTGTGAATGTCAACGCAAGGGGCAATTTCCTTTTCTTAACATTGTCATACTGTTGATTGCCAACAACTGTCAGCTTATGTCCTTTTACAACACTTAACATTCGGGATTCCCCACCACCCTGTTAAATTAGAATTTCACCCTGGAAGTGGCAAGCTACAGATGGGTGACAAATAAAAGGAAAACCTGAATAAATAAGTGGAAAAAACATCAGATGCATCCAAGCAGGACACAAGAGTAAAACAGTTTTATGATTATGGAAATGTGAATTATATGTTATTGCAGTCACCAGATCTTAACCCAGCTGGGCAAAATTATCTGACGAGTTAGACAGCGCTTTCCACCACCATCATCATAACACCAAATGAGGGAATATCCTTTGGAAGAATGGTGTTCCACTCCTCTAATAGAGTTTCACTTATAGAACAGACCTGTAGAATCAATGCCAATGTGCCTTGAAGCTGTTGAATTGAAGAGCAAAATAAAATTGTTATCTAAAAAATTATAGTGTCTTTGTATTTAAAGAACAGTAGGAGTCTGCCTACACAGCAACAACCTGGCTTTTGCTGATTTTGCATGTCCTTTTCCAGCCCCACACCTTTGACCAGGAGCCACCTGGTTCAGTTCAAGTCTATGAACCAAGTAATGACAAAGGTATCAGTTCTAGTTCTGGTTACTATTCAAATATGAGGATCTGCTGCCTTTCTCTGTTTCATATCATTATTTAAAAAGCACTGGATTTTAGACTTACTAAGCTGTTTGACTGATTATTAGTAATTAATTAAGTAATTTGAGAACATCATTTTGGGCTTTGTGAAATGTTTAACATTTTCTACAATATATGAATCAAAACAACTTAATCAAGAAGTATCTGGCACATTAATCAACAATTAAAAATAGGATGAGTATGCATTCCTAACTTTGTTCTGCAAGGCTTTTACTGTCTATCCATCATTCCATCATTAGCTAACTAAATGTGACAACTGACAAAAGGATCATTTCCATCACATAACTGGAATACATGACATACAGAAACAAAGTGAAATCAAATGCACATTATTTGCATTTACTTTTAGTTTACACATTTACTGTGCTATGAGTATCAACCTCCTAATTGTAAATATAAAGCACTCATGAGTAGGTGTAAGAAAGTGTTTAATCTTAAGAGGAATGTGCATCAATTCCAAAATAAAGAACAATCAACTGTCCAATCACAGGTTAGGGAGTGCAACCGTGGCCCGACCTGACCCATGCTACTGGCGGTTGACTGGAGGGACACTCTGTACACTACACACTGTAGAGCACACATAATATGTAAAAAGAAAATTTAACCTGGTAACTGAGCAAAATTTCAACTAAACCTGAATCAGGAATCTAGTAAGGGCCATTTTGCTATCATTTCATCTCACCTGCCATTTTTAGGGCAGTAGCCAGGTTTAGCTTGTTAGAACACAGGTTAAAAAGTGGAATGGGATGTTTAAAACCAGTCAGGTTTGTGATGGTAAATGGTCTGCACTTATATAGCGCTTTTCTACCTATTGGTACTCAAAGCGCTTTACACTGCTTCTCATTCACACACACACACACACCAATGGCAGAGCTGCTATGCTGCTGACCTGACACACCGGGGGCAACTTGGGGTTCAGTGTCTTGCCCAAGTGTCCTTGGGCAAGCCAGGAATTGAACCACTGATCTCACGATTGGCAGACGACTGCTCTACCTCCTGATCCACAGGCGCCCCAATGATGAAAAAATGTATTTCAGGATGACTAGACTCATTCATGTGAGAGAAGCACAAAATCAATGAAACATCTGCTCATTGTAAAGAGTGGCAAAGAGCAGCTGTAAAACATTTGGGGTTTGCTTTTTCACAAAGTGTTGTTTGAATAATTGTTTTTGATGGTTTTCTTTTTTCTATAAAACTTATTTAGACTTTAGATTTAGACTTATTTAAAACTTTGATTTTTAATTTTAATTTTAATTTTATTTATATAGTGCCAAATCACAAAAGACGTCATCTCAAGGCACTTTACATTGTAAGATTTAAGACCTTACACAGAATATAGGTATATGCAGACTAATGTAGAAAACCCAACAGTCCCACTTGAGCTAGCACTAGGCGACAGTGGAGAGGAAAAACGGAAGAAACCACCAGCAGAACCAGGCTCAGGGTGGGCGGTCAACTGCCTCAACCGGTTGGGGTGAGCTAACAGCATCTGGTATTCTCAGGCAGTCTCCCATCCAAGTACTAACCAGGCCTTGTTTGGCTTCCGAGATTGGACGAGAACAAGGCGTGTTCAGGGTGGTATGGCCGTAAGTGATCACATGTAACTGTGTATTCTTTCTTTTCATGTACTTCTTTGTATTAATATGATTATTGCGGCTTCTTCAAAGCTACCCTGGCCCAGCTACATGGAGTTATACAGCATCAATTTTCTACGCACTATGATGGGAAAATAGTTTAGCACATTGTATGTATACAGTATATTAAGACTGCTATGCTGCCAGCAACACAAACACAGGTAGTCATCACACTGGTAACTCAGCTTTGTGTTTAGTCAACCTATTCTGTATGGGCAGACAGCACTGATGTTAATGTGCAGAAATGACTGGTGGAGGTCCTGGAGGTCCTGCTTCATTTTCTGCAAAAAGTTCCATCTTTTTCAGGTGCCCCAGGTTGTTGTTTGTGCTATAGTGACTCAGTAGGACACTGAGCAGCTGAGGGAGAAGGACAGAATCTTTCAACACGTCCAAACTGCTGGAGCCTGACATCCACAGCAAGGCTGAGCTGGTCAGCCACTGTTGCCCTGCAGATTGAAAGAACATGCTTTATGAAAGCACATTCAAAATTATTTTTGAAATTATTCAATCAATTTACATATTTTATTTTGAGAAGAGCTGAGCTAATTGTATATGAGCAGCTTCCATGAAGTCTGTTTCAGTAAAGCTAATGAATTACAACACGTTGGGTTTGTGCTTGTTTCACTGCACATCATAATCCATTCTTTACTGTCTAACTGCATGCCCAGTACATTCTTTATTAGCTATCACTACATGGCTTGTAGAAGCATTATGAATCACATGAATCTTATTTTCCTGTCAAAATCTGGTCACTTTTGAAATGTTCATCTTTAAGTAACAACCTACTTATTACAGCAGCCTTAGGTCCTACAGAGAGAAGCTCACACTGAAAAGACTATGGGCAACTGTGTCTCTTTGTCCTAACATCACCACAAGAAAACTAATGTGAGCGTATCTGAAACTGGCTGAAACTTGGCCCTCTAGACTTTATATTGTCTTCAGTACAAATGTTAGTAATGTTATTGACTGCAACATCCATCCATCCTGTACAGTAGTTTCAGTGAGCTTGTCAAGCACATTTAGCTATCTCTAGTGTTGTAGTACTCGAGATCGGTTTTGGTCTCGAGACCATATTTTCAAGGTCTTGGTTTTGTCTCGGAATCGACT
>JAUMHL010000004.1:20825845-20840273 GCA_032362345.1 Sandelia bainsii
ACGTAGAAGATTTAGATGAGTTAATTATTGAAATTAACTCTGTATGATCTACAGGAAAGAAGCAGTCTAAGTAAGACCGAGGTCTTGTAAACAAATCTATAGCTGATGGACAAGTGTGTCTGTCCATGCCATGACTTAGTAGCCAACTTTTCAGTGAGACAAACTTTTTAGTATTGCCTTGGGTTCAATTGTCAATTAAGATTTTACAATCATTATTCTATTATTCTGTCCACTGAAGTCCATCTGAATATTTTGATTTTTAAACTAATTATTATTATTTTTATTACTTAAAGAACAGGGGGGGAAGAATATATAGTGATACATTAGAAATACTCCTTCAACTAGGCTTCTGAATGGGTGTGTGTGTTTGATCAGTTGACTTGCGAAACTTTGGAAGGGCAATGATGCAATTGTCAAATAAACTTACATATAAAGGTTCAGTGTGCATGACCTCACTAGTTCATTTGCCATCTGTCTTGTAAACTGACTTTAGTTGTGCTCTTTTCCCTGGTCATTTCATTGGTAGCTTAAACGCAAAATTATTAGGCCCCATTATGACATCAATCAAAATCCCAATCAAAAATTGTCCATGGAACTGACCATAACTAAAAGTGTTAATAGTTTAGCTGCTTCCAAAGAACAAAGAACAAAAGCTACATCCATTTGCCCAAACAGCTCAAGTTTGGTTTCATCAGACCAAATGACAGACTTCCAAAACTAATCCCCATGTTTCAAAGGGGAGAGAGCAGTGCTTTGCAATATCATATTGTCACAACATATGGTAGTAAAATCCTGGAAAACCATGACAAAAGAAGAAACCAACAGGTCAGTGATGTCAGCAGGCTTGACAAGGTTATTGCAAACAATGGATCTGAAATAAAATATAAAGTAGCACTGACTTTAAAACTTCTGTTCATCTTACATCTTCAATACACATTATGGAATTGGCCTCATCATTCCAATAGTTTTGAATCTGAAACTGTGAAACTGTGTATCATCATAATTCCTCTCTATAATAAAAACATGTCATATTGCAATATTGATGATATACAGTAGTGTGATGTGGTGCATTGTAATGTGCTTACATATATACTGTAACACGGGCATATCACATGAGAATACTGTACAAACACACAAAGTCATTTGAGAAAAGAGTGATTCCTTTGTTGTTCAGAAATGGTTAAGCAACAAATCAGAAAATGAATGAAACCAACAAACGATGGAAATGTCAATGAAATTTAATCACCTCAAACACAAACACCACAATATGAGGAGGTGGTCATGGCAGATGTTAGAGTAACATCAGAACAAACTCTTAATTCAGAAGTGTTTTGTTTGCCAGTGATTCTTCCTACAATAAAGTAAATGTTGGAACAAACTGACAAACTGACAAATGCATAATGCCAATTTAAACTGTATCTCATCTATCAAGCACTAATGCACTGGACCATTTCTACATTTCAATATGCAAGTACATTTCCATGACTAATAAACACAAGCCAATAGAGATTAAGCAGGCTGACAAGAATGCATCAAAACTAACTGAAATGAAAACTAATTAGAATTCAGCACTAATGTACTGTACTATTTCTACATGTCAATATATGATCAAAAGTGCATTTTTAATGAATAATAAATAGAAGCCAGGGGAGATTATGTGGACTGACAAAAAAGAAAAAAATCAGGAGAAGTTGAGCCTAGATACAATATAAATATTTCATTCACATTCAGTTTCTAGCTACTTCATTGGTTTAGTGTAGTATTCGATGATGATCAACCTTGCATCACTATTCATGAGACCAGGGGCCAAAAAGATATAATTGAATGTTTTATTGTTATATTGTGATTTCTATCATTATCACAAAAGTTAAGTTTATCTCACCCACTAAGAGAAATTGTACACACTTTATTCACTGTGCTTCAAATCTGTCTCCAAATTCATTCATGGCAGTTATGCCAATATAAATTATGACTACACAGACAGTTCTGAGAACTGTAAAATACAGAAAGAGAGGGAGATTAGAAAATCTTTTTTTTGATAGTCCTATTGATTCTTGACAGTTGCGTTGAAAGTGGTTCAGATGTGTAGTTCTGGAAAACCAAGCATACATACAGCTGTCAGTCCATCTCATCAACATTTTCCAGTAAAGAGACTTTTTGCAACACTAAGTTATAGCATTTGTAATATTAGCAGTTGATGAGCAGTGCCTTTTGTTTGTCAGGCATAGTGCTTGGAGATCTGCCCTGAGTTTTTGGGTCATCACACCACAGAATCTTTGACTTCATGCTTTCACAGTCCTTTAAACTACTAACAGGCTGTGTCTTCTGTCTAACCACTCTACCGTATGACCTGATTGATGTGTTGTGACAAAGTGTTACTGAGATTTTCATCTTCATTTTCCTCTCCCACCTCTGCAGAGGACTTCAGAAGCTCTTATAGAGCAACTCTTGGGTTCTTGGTCACATCCCTGACCAAGGTCCTTAATGTCCAGTTACTCAGTTTGATTGGACAACCAATTCTAGGAAGAGTCCTGGTGGTTCCAAACTTCTCCTGTTTCATTATTGTTTCCACTATGCTCCAGGGAACACTCAACACTTTAGAAATGGTTTTATGGCCTTGTTCTGATATGTGCCTCACCACAAAATGTTAATGTGGAGGTCCACAAAGAGTTTTTTTTTAATACAGCGCCCCAGCTGTATCCAGAGAGAGAGCTTAGGGAACTATTACATGACCACTCTACTCCTCTACCTCCAGTACTATGCTATAGACATCCACGTAAGGGAATCAGAGCAGAGGAAATCAGCACTATCTGATGTAATACCATCAGATAGTGGTGAGGTATATTGCAGCAATGATGGACTTACCTATCGTCAGGTGTGGATATGTTTCTGCATTTGAGAGGTTTGCACTCCAGATACAGTCACTTGTAGAGACGCTGAGAACACTATGTTAATAGTCTGTCTGAAGGTTTTGATCTGCTCCAATGGGCCAACAATGAACCTGATGTTATCAGTCACTTACCAGAAGAGACCTGCTCTGCTAGTGTCAAGTTATGGCTGGCTCAGAACAGGGTAGATGCCCCAGAATCCACCCTATGGTTAAGCTGGTTCTTCCACACAGATGTCCTAGGCTATAGGACATATAATATCTACAAGGTTCTGGCGAGTCAGTACCCTACATCAACAGAGCAAACATAATAATTTGATACCTTTAGGACAAAAAACGGAAATGGGATGATCCACACCTACCTCATGCAACAGTAGACAGCCTGGTAAGTATTGCAATTTCCCTGAAGAGTTGGACACCTTCAGTTGTCACAGAGAGGTACACATATTTAGTGACAGCTCTGAAGAAGCTTACGGTTCGGTGGCCTACATTATGGTGAAAGTGTATCTGTCATTCCTGATGGCCCTGCCCCCCCAACTGCACCACCCACGCTGTACAGCGCCAGATCACATTAGAAGTCATTTCAGGTTTCCTTTCCTATAGAACAGGTCTGTAGGTTGTCCTTTTATTAAACAAACTAAACAGCCTCATGTTATTTATCTTATTTACATGACGGAGTCATTTCTGTCTCTACATGGTCGCGTTTTTAATTCTCCTTTGATCTCTGTATCACGCGCGGTGGAGTTCAGCCCCCATGCGTACACACAATGACACTCCCACACACACACACATGAACACACTCCCACCAGCGGACAGAGAGCGTGCGTTAGGAAATATGACTTTTAAAGCATAAAGGCCAAAACACACACACACCGGCCTCGGTGAAGCGCGATGCACATAACACACACCAGGAGCGGCGCAATTCTTTTCCAAACATATATCCATTGTACAGCTGATATTTAGCAAACAAAACCATCTATTTATATGACTTTAGTGCATATTCCTTGTTATGTTGTTGTTATGTTTCTAGCATTAAATAACATATTTCTACAGTCTGGAACCTTCCAGCTGTATGTAGAATTATTTCTTGTGTTTTGAGTCAGTACAAAACCTGGAGGAGTGCAGGAGTTACCTGTGGCCAACCAAATTATAACCCTATAGCTGAGGACTACTGTCTAGCTGAGAGGCTGATCCTACAGAGGACCTAGATGAATAGCTTTCAGGAGGAGTACAACCGACTGAAAGGTGGTAAGCTAGTCTCCAGAAACACCTTCTCCCTCTTCCCAGTCATCCTAGACCCAAGCCACCCAGTGACTAAACTTTAACAGTCGCCTCCAACATCCAGGCCCAGAGAGAATGGTCGCTGAGCTTTGTCGCTCCTACTGGCTCCTAATGGAAGCCAACATAGTTGTGCTGACTGTCAAGAGCTAGATCTGATGTACCGAAGATGGCAGACCTAGAGCAGCCTGCATTCTAATCTACAGGTATGGACATCTTCGGGCCCTTTGGCGTCTGGAGAAGAGATGGGGAATTATACACTGCTCCAAAAAATTAAAGGAACACTTTTTAATCATACTATAGTATCAAGTCAGTTAAACTTCTGGGATATTGATCTGGTCAGTTAAGTAGCAGAGGGGGTTGTTAATCAGTGTCAGCTGTTTTTGTGTTAATGAAATTAACAACAGGTGCACTAAAGAGTCAACAATGAGACAAGCCCAAAAACAGGAATGGTTTTGCAGGTGGAGGCCACAGATATTTTTTCCCTCCTTTGCCAGAGAACACCAGAATTGGCAGGTCCGGCACTGGAGCCCTGTGCTTTTCACAGATGAGAGCAGGTTCACTCTGAGCTCATGTGACAGACGTGAAAGAGTCTGGAGAAGCCGCAGTTAACATTATGCTGCCTGCAACATTGTTCAGCATGATCGGTTTAGTGGTGGGTCAGTGTTGGTCTGGGGAGGCATATCCATGGAGAGATGCACAGACCTATACAGGATAGACGATGGCACCCTGACTGCCATTAGGTATCGGGGTGAAATCCTTAGATCCATTGTTAGACCCTTCGCTGGTGTAGTGGGTCCTGGTGCATGATAATGCCCGGCCTCATGTGGCAAGAGTATGCAGGCAGCTCCTGGAGGATGAAGAAATTGATACCATTGACTGGCCTCCACGCTCACCTGACCTAAATCCAATAGAAAATCTCTGGGACATCATGTTTAGGTCCATCCGACGCCATCAGGTTGCACCTCAGACTGTCCAGGAGCTCAGTGATGCCCTGGTCAATATCTGGGAGGAGATACCCCAGGACACCATCCGTCATCTCATAAGGAGCATGCCCTAATGTTGTCAGGCATGCATACAAGCACGTGTAGCCATACAAACTACTAAGTACCATTTTGAGTTGCTGCAATGACATTTCAGCAAATTGGACTAGCCTGCCGAATCAGTTTTTTAGTTTAAATTTCTTGGTGACTTCGAATTAAGCCCTCTGTAGGTTGATAATTTTCATTTTCATCAAATGATCTGGCATCTTTTTGTTCCTAACACATTACCCATTCCATATCAGTATGGATATCCAGCATGATTTTAGATATATACATTTATACAGTACATTTCCAATTGAGATCTGATGTGTTTTCAAAGTGTTCCTTTAATTTTTTTGAGCAGCGTATTGAAGTGCCTCACCACCAGGGCAGTGCACTTGGATCTTCTTACCACCATTGATGCAGACAATTTCTTGATGGCCCAGGGGACAAATTTCAAGGGAAGTGAGAGAGAACTGTATCAGACATTCTTGAAAATGGCTCCTGAACTACAGCAGCTTCTGGCACCCCCAGATCATTTTTCACTTTAATCCTCAAGGTGCCCCAAACTTCGGAGGAATACGCGAAAGGGAGATCCGTTCAGTTAAGGACGCACTCAATGTCACAGTGAGTACTCAACCAATTCCGAAAGAAGTGCTTCACACTGTACTTGGGCTATGTGTCTTCTAATGTGAGAGACTCACATTAGACTCGCGGCCTGATGGATCGCTACTTTAGATAGTCTACCCTGAGAGTGAGCGCCTCAGTCGCTGCCGTTGGAAGCACTCCCAAGTTTTGGCTCACAACTTTTGGTCACATTTGTCTGTACATACCCAGTCTGCAAGCCCGGCAAAAGTGGCAGGCAACACCAGCCAGCACTGTTGAGGACTCTGAAGTGATGATTGCTGATCCACAGCTTCCCAAGGCCCACTGGCCTATTGGGAGGGTGATTAAGACTCATCCCAGCCCTGGGATGAGTGCATCAGGTCAGCTGACATGAAGATGAAGGAGAAAGCTAGGTCAGTTGCAGATTTGTCCTCCCTGCGCGTCCCTCATGGAGAAGATAAGGACAGTTCTACTAGTTCTTATACAGGTTTTGGTAAGTTTTATGTACTGTTTATTCTAGTGTTTAACCTGTGGGCAGTGGATTGCTTCTGTTGGGAGTACACTAATTCCTTTTGGATGTCATTTGTGCGTGAATGATGAAAAACCACACAGTCACAGCCACAAAGACACAGATGTAACAAGTGGAAAATTTAACTGCCTTAAATAAAACTTTGAGCTCCTTATTCGATACTCTGGGATAACTTGGTCTTAAGTGGTGTTCTGGCCGACACACAGAAGTGACCTTAGAGCTAAAGACTGAATCAGTGCCACAGCTGAGTCTATCCCTGAGTTGTCTTCACTACAGTTTTTGTCGTGAGGCATTGTGAATTATGGGACCTTACACTATATGTCTGTGCCTTTTGAAGCTATGTACAATCAATTCAGTTTGTCACAGGTGGACTCAAGTCAAGTTCGTCTTATCATCCATTCAAGAAAAAACAAAGCAAGGATTCTGACCACAACTTGGACTGCTACAGTGATAAAAGACAAACAATATTCTAAATGAGAGATGTTATTTTTATTTATTGCAAAAGTTTAAAAAATATATGTTTTTACTTTGTCATTATGGATTATTGTAGTTTAATTGGTGGACAAAAATATTATTATCTTTTCCTTTAAAAAAAAGTAAAATAGTGAAGAGTAATATCTCAATAATATCTCAATTCCTGGTGGGAAGGTTTTGTTTAATTAAGTACAGCCTCTAAATTACTTAGAAAGAGACTGAACCATCATCGGCTGTCTTCAAGATTCAATGTTCTGTTAGCAAGAGAAATGTTCTTTTTGAGCATTTTAATTGTTGTAAACTATGACAGCTAAAACAACACTTTGCGTCCTTCACCAAAGTTAGAGAGGAAATTGTGGTTGACTGGAATTAAATCACTTTAGAGTAAACATGCAGCCTAAAAGACCGCCCTGTATTATACAGAGCATCCATCACTTCATCTCTGGTGTATTAAGTTACATCACAATGGAAATAAGCCATTAATTTATCAATCAAGCATTCATGTGCTGAACTGTTTCTGCATTTTAATGTGTGAGCCAGAGCATGTAACTTAACAGTTTCAGCGACCAATTAACACAAGCATTATGTTTGATGATTGGTGATGGATGGATCAGTTTTAGCTACAGTATGTGCTGTAAATCATGATTGTTTGTGTGACTGCTATATTAGCTCTGTTAAAACCACTGGAATGAACACAGTGCTGTCAGTACACACAGTTCAGAGCACAGTTTGCCTATTTGTTTTGTCTATTTCAGAAATGTTTCTCACATGGAATGTGAGCTTACAATGTCTCACATTTGATGCTCTGTGGCAACTAGGGCTGGGCTACATGGACCAAAATTTCATATCCCGGTATAAATTGGCTCTGTCATGATATACCTTTTATATCCCAGTACAAACGTTTCTTGTACAAAACATTCAGGTTCAATTAAAGGCATAACTGAGACATGTTTTTTCTTGTTTTCAAACAATGACTGAAGTAAAGAATGTCACTATGATGTAAATTTTAAAGATGAAATAAACTGCCTGATACTGAGGGAAATAGCTTGTTTGGAGACACGATGTTTTCTTCTTCTCTTGACCTGCCTGTGGTCCTACACTGCTGACTTGAACGATAGTAGAGCCGACTGGCTGTGGCCGCATGCACAGTGGGAGAGGGGTGCAGATGTAGGTGTGTGTGTGAGAGAGACAGAGAGAGACTGATGAAAGACTCTGCTCTCGGTTGTAAAGATATAAACAGTATTATAAAATCATGTAAAAAAGCATGTAAAAATATATCGGTATAAACAGGTATACCGTTCTACTGCCCAGCCCTAGTGGAAACTATAAAGGAAAGTTCTGACTGGCTGATTTGTTGAGGCTAGATTTTGTTATGGCACCAGTATTTGATTGTTCAATGGTTAAAGCATGCACAGTGTCCTGGGTTCAAATACAGCTGGGGATCTGGGCTTATCATTTAAGCTTATTTTCATAGCAGATGACACTGAAGTTGATCTAACAGGCACTTGGATTTATACAGAACAGTAAACAACACAGAGAAAGAGTACGTTCTGAGCATTTTTTAATAACATTTGAATTTACTATAACTGACCTTACAGCACTCAAAAAAAATCCCACTTTAGTAGATGTCTATCTGAACATGCTGTTACCAAATTTAAGGAAATGATTTTTATCATCTTTTACTTCAGTGCCATGTACATGTGTAAAGCAGAAATCGCAAAAGCTGTAAAGAAGGTGGCCACTAATTTAGACAAATCTTGCCTAGCCTGGATAGATAATTATTTAATAATCTATAAAAAAAAAAAACCATCTGTAATGCTAGAACCACATATTATTCATCATTAATTGCGGAAAATAAGAACAACCCCAGGTTTGCTCAAGAATGAAATCAAGGTAGCAGCAATAATAACCAGGGTGTGTTGTCACAGCATTAATTAAAAGGTGCAATGTGCACTGTACAATTACAGAACAGAGTATTAAGATAAATGTGCAAAAAGGCAGTGTGTTATATTGTACAAGTAGACATATTGTAAACGATAAATATGTTAATGAATAATATGTAGAGTTCTGTGAGGTGGTGTGTAGTCAGTTCTGGCTCATGAGTCTGATGACCATGGGGAAGAAACTGTTTCCCATCCTGGTAGTACGGCCCCATATGCTACGGAACCTATTCCCAGATGGGAGGAGGGAAAAGAGTGTGGTGTGTGAGTGAGGGGTGAGTGGGGTCATCCACAATGCTGGTTGCTTTGCAGATGCAGCATGTGTTGAAAATGTGGCCGATTATCTTTTCATCCGTACTCACTACCTGCTGTAGGGATCATAGGCAGTGCAGTTCCTGTCCCAGTACCACGGTCCACGTCAGGTTGTCCGTGATGTGAACATCAAGTTCCTTGGACATAGACAATCTCCTCCCAGAGCAGTTGATGCTCAGTAGAGAGTGATCACGACATGGCCTCCTGAATTCAACAATTGAGCACGCAGCCTTGAGGCACCCCAGTGCTCAGCATGATGGGGCTGGAGATGTTGTCACCAAACCTGACTGACTAGGGTCTCAGAGTCAGGAAGTCCAGGATCCAGTTAAAGAGATAGATATTGTTGTGCACTTAATCATACTATAAAGGTAATGTTTCCTAAGGTAAAATGTGCCCTTTCTGAGCCTGAAGTTGGGCAACACCAGCCAGGTGACTGGATTGTAATGAACAACCCCAGAAAGAAACATTGGCACCAGCCACGGTTGACAGAACCGTATCATGTGTTGTTGACCACACCCCAACTGCGGTGTGAGTTATGTATATTCATGCATCCCAGAGTAAAACATTCCCATATGATGTCTCTGACAAGACGACAGCTGGGAACTGAGAGGTAGCCTTGCTGGAGGTTTCTGACTGCAGTTTTTATCACAGGAATGATAACAACAGGAGTAATTATCCAAAGGCATGGCCAGGACCATCAAGGAGAGGACAGTGGCATCCACAAATCTATTTTAAGTTCCATTATGTTTTATGTGTTTTGGATCATTGTCCTGCTGCATAACCCAAGTGCACTTGAGCTTGAGGTCACAAACTGATGGCCAGGCATTGTCCTTCAGGATTTACTGGTACTTTAGAAATGGCACTGTAACCCCTTCCAAACTGATAAATGTCAATTACTTTGTTTCTCATCTGTTCTTGCATTTCTTTAGATGGTGGCATGATGTGTTCCTTTTTAAGATCTTTTAACATACTTCACTTTGTCAGACAACTTCTATTTAAGTAATTTCACACATCGATTGGGCACCACAGAGTTCAGACCTTTACAGAACATTTTTTGGATGAGCTGGAGAAGACTTTACACAGCAGTTTGATCCCATTATCAATTTAAGATCTTGGCGAGAAATTAATAGACAGAAATAAATGTGGTAACACTGATTAATTTTCTTAAAACAATGCCACAGTGAGTGTGTACTGTAATTAAAGCAAGATGCGGTCCAAGAGTGTGCAACTTTTTTTGGGGGGCCAGGCAGAGTAATTGGAAAATAGTTAAAAAGATTCATTCCAAATTAAATATCCAAATATTGTGATGTAAAAATAAAGCAACAAGTACTGACCATTTGTTACTTCAAATAGCCAGAAACTATAAACAAACATGGATTTCAACTCAAATTTTTGCTTGTTTCTTCATTTGTAGTGGTGCAAGTGTCAACAAGAGCGATAGCTGTAGAAATGACCAACCATTGTGCTGACCCTGCTCTGGCCCCACTCCTGCAGCAGATATTACATTACAAGACTTTTCTATGTAATTCTGTAAGGTCTTAAGCTTACTCGCAGTCTCCACTCTAATTCATCCCAAAGGTGTTCTATCGGGTTGAGTTCAGGCCTCTGTGCAGGCCAGTCAAGTTCCTCCACACCACACTCGCTCTTCCATGTCCTTATGGACCTTACTTTTTGCACGGATTGATTTTGGTGGGGTGAGCCAATATTTTTGGCAATATAGTGTATTTAGTGTGACCTCATTAGAGGAATCTGGAGATGTGAAAGCCAAAAATAAGAGTGGAAGACCTGTCAAAATCTGATGAAAAGTTTCAGAGTTGTAAAGCAACCAGTGTCACTGTTATATATCACTACCACCTAGTGGTAGTACAAGAGGACATTGAATTAGGGGTGTTCTGTGGGGTAGTGTCAGCCTTGAAGTGTGCCACAGCAGCAGGATTACTCACAGAAATGAAGATGTTGAGCAGGTTTTCCAGTGTGGGCAACTGTGGGATGAGCTTCTGAACCACTTTACTGAAAGCCTCAAATATGGAGTGGTCATATATGCTGGTTAAATAGAAACTGTAGAGAGCAAGCAAAAGAATCATAATCAGAGTGAGAACAGCACTTCACTGACAACCTATATTAGAGTTCTATCTTAACTTTACACAGATATGGACAGAAAACAGAGCAACATAAGTGTCATCAGTCAAAAGCTAGATAGCTAGATAGCTAGATAGATAGATAGATAGATAGATAGATAGATAGATAGATATAGATGCAGTAGAAATAATATTACATAACAGTATAGAGAAAATACATATGATTAATACAGGAAAAGATACACATCAAAACACATCTAAACAGAAACAAGAACAGGCTGTGCTTAAAACCCAATATTATTATTCACCTTTAAATTGCAGGAATTGAGGATCAGACATGTAGTAATTGGAAATAGATGGAACATAAACAATCATTGTACAGGGTGATGGCTGTTGGCAGGAAGGACTTCCTGTACCTTTTCTTATCACAGTGGAGCTGAAGAAGTCTAGGACTAAAGCTGCTCCGCTGTTTTACCAGAAGGCTGTGGAGAGGATGTGAGCTGTTCTCCATGATGTTCAGCAGCTTGATAAACATTACAAGACCTGTAATGACCACCACCTGCTCTAAGGGTTCCAGTGAAGTCCCCAGCACAGAGCCAGTCTTCCTGATCACTTTGTTCAGTTTGTTGGTGTCAGTGACTCTGATGCTGCTGCCCTAGCAGACAGCAGCAAAGAATACTGGTAAACTGGTAAAAGATTTGCAACATCTTGTTGCGCACATTAAAGGACTTAAGCTTCCTCAAGAAGTAGAGTCTGCTCTGTCCCTTCTTGTACACAGCTTCTGTGTTCAAAAACATGATCCTCACTGTGCTGCCTGCTCTGTCCAGGTGAGAGAGAGAGAGCTGGAGCAGGTATATGATGGCATCGTCTACTCCAACCTGGTGGCGATAAGCGAACTGTAGTGGGTCTCTCCAAGGCTTTCATAACATGTGTGGTGAGAGCGACTGGTGTGTAATCATTAAGAGCAGTTGGAGATAAACATTTTGGCAATGGCAAACAACAATTCAAGGCCCCCCTTCCATTATTTCACTTAACGAGCCTATTCAGGGCAGTGATGTGAAACCAAGCGGGAGGATAAATTTGTGATCTCCAACCAACTTTCCTCAGACTGTAGAAGCTACTTGGATGATTAATGAAACGATTCAACCTAACAAGAAAGAAGTCCAGTTGCCAGGACTCAACTTCCAGATAACTTCACCTGGATGACTGAGAATCTTCACCGACACAGTTCAAGGCCAACTTTACCATCTGTAGAACTTTAAGGAGAAGCCAAACAAGTATATTTAGATAGAAATCATCTTGTTTAAGGCTGGGTATCTTTTAAATTGCTTCAGTGCTGGTGCAGATACCCGACTTTCAGTATGCATACAAAGAAAATACATTTTGTGAAACCTTACTTGGGCATGTAGAGACATGCCATTCCCCAAACTTCTGTTTAAATACACACAGCTGCTTAAGAAGAATGGGATTTAAGCCATTGCACATAAACATTCAGAACCTATCAGCTTTCAGTGTCCAATGCTAAATACATTTTAGAGTGTTACCAAAAACAGAATCTCTATTACAGTAGTATCAAGCCTCTTCCAGTGTGTAGGTCTGCAGGTCCACAGTACATTAAATTTAGGTCCAGTGAGTCAATTTGCCGTCAGTCTGAACGAATCTGAGAAGGGCTGGTCAACATTTTATATGTTGGATTGAATGTGTGTATATTAGAGCTACACAGTTAATTGTTTTAGGTCATGATCTCAGTTCTTGCAAAACAATGATTTTGTCATGTTTGTCTTAGCACTGAGACCCACTGCTTCAAAACAAGCACCCCCTTTTCTCCCTGTATCAAAATGACAGGACTTGTTTCACCACGTGACAAACTGTACACAAAGAAAGGGGGCAGACGTGAAAACACCCCTAACTGTGCATTCAGACAAACCCCCACTACTGCTTGATTCCACTGTGCACATGTGTGTGTGTCTGTCTGTCTGTCTGTCTGTCTATCAATTTAGTATGGATCACGTGTGGCCACAGCTATTTTCCCCACTTTGCTATCTCTGAGTGCTGGATCTATTTCTAGACGTCTCACGTCTGCAGCTGAAGCCTGAAATTCATTTGCAAATGGAAATAGAGTAAATGTAAAGTCCTGCATTCAAAATGTTACTTAAACAATAATGCAAAGGTAAAGTACTTTTAGTGCAGATCGGCTCATTTCACACTGATTACAATATTATAAGATTAGAATTGATGATCATTAATGTGTTCA
Source organism: Sandelia bainsii (assembly GCA_032362345.1). NCBI lineage: Eukaryota > Metazoa > Chordata > Actinopteri > Anabantiformes > Anabantidae > Sandelia > Sandelia bainsii. The sequence goes on from JAUMHL010000004.1 coordinate 20,839,226, forward strand.
TCACTTTAATGTTGCAGTTGTTAATGATGGAGCTAATTTTAAGCCCTTATTCACTGTTTTGGTCGTCATATGCTTTGAATAATTCTAATGTGAATTGATAAATACTACTAGGTACCAGGAAGTAATAAAGTCTTATGATTTTACTGTATTTTGTATCATTAAGCAGTCACCTCAGGTGAATGTGTTCCAGGTCTGCGTCTGTGAGGTCATCATTGGCTCGTTTGTGAATGTCCCTCTGCTTCTCGATCTTGTGGTCGTCTGACAGGCCGTCCACTTTGTGAATAAACACCTCGAAGTTGATGTCGGGATTCACTTTGTAGGCTCTGGTCACTGTGAGATGCAGTCTACTCAGAGCTTCCACATAGTCATCCTGTCAAGAGGAAGAGAAAAGAGTTAGAAGGAAAACCATTTACCACTTTAACAAAATGTTTTTAAGGTGACGTTTGTAGTCAGGACCAACTAAACAATACTGTGAGCATATTACACCTATTTATTGTATTATGTAGGGCTGGGCAATATATCAATATTTTAAAATTATCTATATAACTCAAAATGAGATATTAAATGAGACAATATCGTAAAACTCGATAGAGCTCTTTTGCCTCTTTCGCTCTCTGACAACTCAAAGACAGCCCCGCCTGCCGCACTACCCCTCTGAACACAACTCACAGCCCGCCCCTTCACAGCGTTTCAAGAAAGCAGAATGGAGAAGGAAGAAAGCAGTAGGGGAGGTGAGGAGGAGAGGAGCAGGTTGGTATAAGTAGAAGCAGTGGCTCAATCATCTGGAGGTAGTTCGGATTCCAAGCATCAGAATAATGTGTTTTGTAGAAAATGCAGAAAACAAGTTCCAAGGAAAGCTTCGAGCACTTCAAATCCTTTTCCCCATTTACAACTGCGCCATGAGACGTAGTACAAACAGTGTGTTAAACGCATGCTGACACCGCGGCCGTGAAGCCGCCTCAACCCCCTTCCCCCGAAACAAACCACGCCACAAAACTCTTACACTCGTGAAAAAGCGAGAAGTGGAACGACATTACCAAAGCAGTAG
>JAUMHL010000004.1:20862498-20880516 GCA_032362345.1 Sandelia bainsii
ATGATATATCTTGGTCAAAGATGACTCCAAGATTCCTCACAGTAGTACTTGAGGCCAATGCAAAGTCATCTAGGGTGACAATCTGACTAGATACCATGTCTCTGAGATTTTTGGGCCCAAATAGAATAATACTACTACTAATAATAATAGATACTTTTTAAATTAGTAAATAAATAAATAAGTACAAATTTGAACCACCAACCCTTGGGTTCAAAGATGAGTGCTCTATCAAATGAGCCACTCTCTCCCCAAAAAAATGTTGTTGGACAGCTGCCAGACATTACATGTCAGTGCTACTAGAGTTCCAGTGTCTTCTCTAAGGACACCTCGACATGAAGTCAGGAGGAACCGGGAATTAAACCACTCACCCTGGGGTTCGTAAACAACTGTTCTACCAACTGATCTACAACAGCCCCAGATTTGATTTAATTTGAGAAATAACATAGTGTGATCCTTTTAAGTTGTCAAAATGTAAATGTGAATGCTATACTCTAGTCTTATAAATTTGTTGCCTTGTTTTCTTTTTCATGAATCCTGCTCGGCTACATTCATTTCATTTGAGAAATCATTATGGAACTAAATCACCAAAACAATCAATCAATCAATGTGCACACTGTGTTCTTCTTACATGAACTAGCATTCAAATTAATAGATGTAAATATCATTTGTCTGTTGTTCTCAGCTTGTAAAAATATACCTTTAAAGCTTTTACAGAAATGTGTTTAGCAATTGCTTCAAATGCTTGAAGGATGCTTACGCAAGTGTGAATTCCAGGGATAATCTGTGTATTTCATGTCCTCTTGTTTTTCTCAGAGTGTGTTTCTGGATATCTCCTCTATCATGAAGAAATGAAGAGACGGGGCTGATGTCAGGACCACAGGAGTTGTGTTCACCAGCCCAGCTGGGTCACAAACAGCAGAGAAACTGTATCAGTGATCCTGGCCATCAACATTGATCCACCCCACAAGTCACATGGGGCCAAAAACAGTCAGCCATGATGAGGCAGCCAAAACCAGAATGTTTTGGATTTGAAGCACTTTAGAACGCCTACATGTCGGTACTAACAGGAAAGAACTGTATCTTTTCAAATGTGGACATCTCTTGATTTGTTGGCTTAATTTTTAACATTGTGCAGAAACAACAATTGTGGAAACTCATCAGAGGTTCTGAAACATGGACTTTAGAAACGTAAACTACTTTTTCTAAGTCAAGAATGATTAGAATCTGTATCTGTGTACAGTCATTTATATACAGCGATTTCATGAGAAATTGTTATACTTTATATTCTAATCAGATTAAATACTTCTTAACAAAACAGCAAGATTTTGTCAACAGAATTTTTTATCTAAATCTACACACCAACACCACCCAGCAGAATCCTCATGCTTTGTCTTTTATTTTGCAACAAAAATTGCCTTGACAAAATGCTGTTTTTTCTTTAAAATCTTTTTCATATCAAATGAACAAAACATGACATGTTGCACAATATTTACAAAAAAATCTAAACAAAACCCAGATCACTGAAACATTCGAAGATAAAAAATGAAATCAAAAAGGCTGAATCTGCATATAACAGTCATGTTTTAGGTACTGAAAAAAAGGACGTGAAAAATGACTCACCAAAATCTACAAATACAATGGTGTAATCACTATAAAAAGTTAGAAACAACGCCACAGAAACTGCCTACACATCTATCACACAGTCCTTACCCATAAGAAGAGGTATACTGAATCATCCAGGTAGATAAGCGTTAAGAGTCTGTTCAACAGAGGTTTAAAAAACCCTCAAAAGTCACAATCTGAGAGTCAAGTGGTCTCAATTAACGCATTCTGTAAACAGATTGGATTAAATAAGGACTTCCGTAGTCCGCCAAAATGTATTGTGTTTGCAAACTGCAAGCATCTGATTCCAAAGTACTAAAATCCAAAAGGGAAAACTCATCCCTGATCACACTGCTCAACTTTTACACAGTAACTGTTGGATGTAGATGACTGTGGTGCTACATTCAGAGATGTTGGAAACTTGGAAATTTTAGATCTTTTCACTAGTGGGTCAGTGCCATGTTTGTTGAAATGAATAATAGGGCAGCATAAAATGTAGACTGTGTGGTTCCTGTGCCACAGTGACTCAAGAGCCTGCAAGATTTCCATCCAATCAGCAGATGAACACACTCTTAGTGCTCCATGTTACATGGCTAAGAACACCTGTTAGAAGCACATTAGCACAATAACCTTAAACAGAATTGAATTGAATTAAAATGCAGTTAAAGTACCACTCTAGTGTTTTCTGCAGTACTTATATTACATCGCTCACCCTTTGTAGCTGCACAGTTTTGTTTCTCTTTCCTTTCAATACAGTAAAACTGCAGAGACTCAAAACTTGCTTGTGTAACCTAATCTATCACAGTGAACATCATGTCAGCTTTTACAGCTGTCCAAGTTCGGTTTTCATGGTGATGCAGTTGCTCAGGCTGAAAATTCTGAATTGTAGTGTTACACAGAAATTATGTAACATTAAAAGTGTGTGATAATTTTTCCTCTGTTTATTTTTCCTTAGTCTGCTGATTTATTATTTTTTTTTGTCAAAGTGATGACTGCTGTTTATAATAAATATCTAAATGATCTAATCTTTTCCCTACCTCAGGAATATTGAGCAATTTCTTGGAAAACAGAAAACAGCCAAATTCAGTATATTTGATTTTTCACATCTCAAGTGCAGCCTCCCATTAAACCAACAAACCAACAGCATGTGTTAAGAGAAAATACCTTCTCTGTAAACCTAATAAGCCAAAAAAGGCATGAAATCATTTCATGGCATTTATCCATCTGTGTTATGTTGTGCAAAAACCAACACAAAACAAAAGCATTAGTAAATGAATGTTTTGATATCACATTTTCATCCATTTGACCGTGTTTTTGTACCTTTTAGTGTAGAATGAATGAAATGCTACAAAATGACATGATGCCTCGTTCTTATTTTTACACACAAGCAGCTCCCGTAACCTGTTTGTTTACTGAGAGAAAAGCATCTGATTAAGTAAAAATGATCCTGATTGAATGATGAATGCTCCTCTTCTATAGTTTATTTCAAAATGAGCATCTGGTTTTTCCACATGGAGGTCTAAAGTGAGTCAGGAGGGGCCACGTCGATATTTTGTGACACAGATTCTTAATTTCTATTGAATAAAATAATTTTCCCTTATTGGCTAGTTTGGCCTCTGTAACCTCTAAGGCAAGACTTTGTAGCTGCACTTGTCAGATTCCTATTTTTCTCAACACGTTTAACTTATGTAAATAAAAAAAAAAAGATTGATCAGTTTTTCTATTCAAATTCATTCTCAGATTGTATATCTTTACAAAACATTAAAAGAACACATAATAATCCACAAAACTGTAAACATACGCACACCCCTTTAAGTTCAAATAGTACAACTTAAGTAAGTACATGTGTGACTAGTAAAGCAAGACTTCTTTTTTCATGAACAATAAAAAAATACAACCATTAACAAATCAGCTCTAAGAAAACATAGCAACCTACATTTTACATCTATGCAATTTCTTCTACACCCCACCCCCTACCCCCAACGACAAGAGAGTTTAAATAAATAAATGAACAAGTTCACATTAAGAAATGAAAGTCAGCTGTGCAGTGTTCTTCAGTGTACTCTCAGCATTCAGTATGTTCTAATCAGATTCTCGTTGGCAGAGTTCAGTGACTGTGGGATCAGTTCATCGTCTTTTTAATTTCAGCTCGTTCTGTTAAAGCAGCACTGTGAAGCTGCCATTATCTACTCTACATGTTATGTCCCACTTCTTTTACATAACCACTTGAGGAAGTAGCAGCTCTTTATCTGAAGGGCCATTTACCTTCTTTTTTTTTTTTTTAAGTGCAGTAAACTATTGTTGATTGCAGTTTGAAGCTCTAGTTTGATCGTTCTGTTTGTCTGACTTCACCCTAACCCACATGGACAAAAGAAGCACAAACACCTCCAGTGCTCCAATGCTGTGGACATGCTCCAGCGTGAAGCCAACAGTGCAACAGCAGAGTGTTTGGCAGCAGCACTAACCCCTGCCACGTGCCTCATCATCGACTTTTCGACAGCAGATGAATTTGGCAACTCCCTAAATCAATAACACGCCACTATGTTTGTTTGGAGCTTTGAACTGCATACCATCCACTATTAGAGATACTGATTAGTAAGTAGCAATTGATCATTTTGCCTAGTGTTCGAACACATTTACATATGATATGTGAATCTGAAAATGCAGGTGTCTTACACCAACATACTGTACCAAATACTTATAGTAGGAACATTTTCTTATGTACAACACAAGAACAGTGCAGCTAAATACATGATTACCATAAGCAGAAACACTAAACTCTTACTACTCATAAGACAATAAAAATGTGTCAAAAGAGCACTTATGACTTGTTTAAGCTGCTGTTTAAATGATCAAACCAGTGTGAAATGTTTAGCCCATTAAACATGGATCATTACTACCAACCATGTTCCGAAGCAAAGTGCTTTAGATTTTAGAGGATGTTTTGGTTTTTCTACAGTCCAGGCAGCTTTTCACTCTACAATGATATATTGACTTTTTTTTGTCAAAATGTGTTGATTTGATTTTGAATTACTGATTTGGGTAACAGGACATTTACTTCACACAGTATATAATTGATATAAAATCAAATTTAAAACAAATTTAACATCTTAAATCTTAATGAGTGGAAAATGGCTGCAAATCAGTGTAAACATTTTTACACCACACTACAATTTATTAGGATTGTTATATTTGTTAAATTGTGCTCTTGACCCCAAGTCATAACTACACAGACAGACAGAACTGTACTCTTCTGTTTGCATTGGTAACACAATGTAAATGAAAACAAGTCTACATTTTCTATAGTCTATATAGTGCTTTCCAGGAACCCCTTACGTTCCTTTTATTGATGGGAAGATAAGATCCTGTGAAATAAAGTATCACCCAGTTTGACTATGATATGTGTAAGTTAAAGAAGAAGTGATGTACTGATCCATCAGGCTCATCAGCTTTCAGTTTTCCTGCATATTGATTTTGCACCAAATAAGTGAAATCACATGATAAACACATTCAGCATGCTTTGGAAAATGGTTGGCAGAAATGTGAACTGACACTGGTGTGATCCTGTAGTCTATAGGGACACCAAGTGATTGGCTTGGGACTTGATTTAAGTGCCAGCATCACAATGTAGTTGCTTAAATTCAATGCCAGGTTTCACCTCTTGGAGGTGCTGGGCAGTGCTTCAACTCTGGAGTGTAGTTGTGTCTCCAAGCACAGATATGAAAAAAGGCAGAAGAGAAACGTGTAAAAACATCCATCTGAGTACGAGAAAAAGTAAAAGTGAACTTTGACAAATGAAACTTTGCATAATGAGAGTTCATTTACAAACACACACCTTTGGTAACATTTTACTTTAAAGTCCTGTTGAAGCTCAACAATTACTGGATCGCATCAAATGTCACACAGGTGTCTACAGGTACCACATGTTGTATCATCTAAAGTATTATTTTAAAGGATACATACATATTGACTTCCATCTCAGAGTGAAAGAAAGATCAATCTAATGTCTGAGATCTGTTCTGCCTGCAGTGAACTGAAAGAGCAAAGGATCAAATAACCAACCCTGTGACTAATGGACAACTGCTCCACCTGCTGATCCTAGTGGTTTCTGGGCAAACAACAGCTGACTGTGCACAATATATATCAAAATTCTTCTTTTAAAAGGGTTCACTGTTCTTACAGTGAACCAGAGGTGACAGATGAGAAATATTCACACTTACTTAGAGGTTGAATATTAATAGTTTACTACAAATCGCTGCTTGTAATTATCAGGATTAGACAGGACTGTAAAGTAAAGTGCATGGACATATCAACAGGGATATTACTGAACATTCTGTGGAATTCCTGAGTTTAACCTCCCATGATGCACGAGAGAGGCGGGGAAGCTGACAGGAAGAAGACGTCAGGATGAGACAGAGAGAGAGAGAGAGAGAGAGAGAGAGAGAGAGAAAGCTGCCAGTGCTTTTGTTTTATACCAGTCCAAAAATATCTTTTGAACAGTATTGCTGATAATCATCCATTACAAAAAGGAAAAAAAATATTGAAATATCAAGGTATAGACAAGATGAGTGTGTCACAGACCAAACTGTTTGTCACCAGACTCTAAGTACACTCCTGTCTTTTCTGTTCCTGTTGTGCATTTCTCAGTCATTTCCTGACAGAAATCCACCGTTACAGTGGGGCTACATACTTCCTCAGGAGACCCAAGCACCAACGGAGTCTCCTCCTGCCCCAGACCTAACACGTCCACCCTGCACTGCCTATCCACCAGTGCAGCCTCACTTGGTTGCGACATGGGTGACCTGGCGCGGGACGAGCCCTTGTCAGAAGAAGGCGATGATGGGTTGGATGTGAGGTCGATGCTGGCGGAGACAGGAGGAGCCTGGCTGCTCTGCACCTCCCTGCACACTTGCTGGGAGAGGAAGGAGAGGTTCTGCCACAGCTCAGTCATACAAACCTTCAGCTGGTTGCGCTCGCTCAGCAGCTTCTCCTTCTCGCACACCTGAATTCATAAGACACAGTATCATCAGGTCAGCGTGGGGGAAATTTTAGTACTGCTATAACAGCCACATATACATTAGAACAATGTGAAACACACTATGGAAGGATCAACTTGGACTTCAGGGGAAGTTCCCAGATGCTGAGCCAGGTCCGTGCTGGACTTCATCTGGTCCAGCGAAAACCCTTGACCTCTCCGATTCATCTACAAAGGTCACACTCAATATATGTCACTTCAGTCCACGCAAGCTTTTTCGAATATCTTTGTGTTTTTAATACTGTGAACGTCTTCCTATATTTTCTAGTTGTATTCTAATGCAGAGACTAAGAAATAAATAAGTAGACGGTCATAATAGCACTGAGAAACCAGCAAATCTGATGGTGGCCTAAGAATTTTGCACAGTACTGTATCATGACTACAGATCACCATCAACACAGACTTCCCTGCTATAACCAAGTGGTTTTGACCTAAGCCCAACCAAACCTTTGTAAACTTTGTCATATGATGGTCTGGACACTACTGACTGCACCATCAGAATTAAAAACATTTATGGATTAGTTTGAAGAGGGGATGAGAAATAACATTTTGCTGTTCAGTCTGGATGACTTGTTGGATGTAGCCCCCTTTAGAGCAGATTTCCAGGTTCCAGTTAAAAATGTAGCTATTCTTGTAACTTTGGATTGTTTCCATAAGATTGTACTTTAAGATTACTGTGATCTAGGAACATGATGACACTGCAACAGGGTCCAGTGAGGTAAGAAACACAATCCAATGATTACATTTGGAGGTAAAACTGAGCACACTTAAAATATCAATAATAATTCCTAACAGATACATTAGGTCACACAGAAAGCAGGAAGTGGGTCTGTAAACTGTGATGGATGTTTAAAAAAGCCTGTTACCATTCATCTTAGTTTTCCTCATCATCTTTTCATAGATCATAGAAAATGATGTAAAAATACTAAAATCTAGTAAGACCCAACACATAATGAACTGGTATGAATCTTTAAGAGCATCACTAGTTGATCTTGTCAACAGCTGCTCATGGAATTTGAGAAGCTGCAGTTGTCTAATATGACCACTAGACGGTGTGTTTCTGTGCAGATTCTCAGTCATCCAGGTCATGGTTATCCCAAAAAAGGTTTTACTAACAACTTGAGGACTCCACAGGGTTTATAAACCTGCTACTCCTACCAGTCAGTCAGACTTGAGAAAGCCCTCTGGAATGGAAGGCGAAACGTTGTCAAAGAACTAAAACAAGTCCAGCTGGGATAGAGGGTGTGTTGCATCACTTCTAGAACACATTGAACGTTTACCACTTGTCACATCACTAATTGTAGATTTTCTTTTTCTGTCACACAGTGGTGGTAAGTAACTAAGTACGTTTACTAAGTAATTTTGAGATTCTTGTACTTTACTAGAGTATTTCAATTTTATGTTACATTTAATTTCTATCATGGGGAAATAATGTTTTTACTCTCCCTCCTTTATTTGACAGTTTTAGTTACTAGTTACAGTTTGCAGATGCAGATTCATACAGTAATCAACTAATAAATGCTGATGAATTACTGTGGATGAAGCAGGTTAAAATCACCTCCACCTTCACCAGCTGCTGCTTTTGTTCCACATATCACAGGTTTGTACTCTTACTTTTATGAATAACTATGAATTCTTTTGTCATAAAGTTTGTAGACTGCTACATTTATGTTATCAAGTACTTTTGTACTCTTTGATCTATTGTGTACATGTACTTACTAGTTTTACTTGAGTAAAGAATTTGAAGTGGTACTTCTACTTACTTGAGTATTGAGTTTGTGTACTTCTACCACCTCTGCACTGCAGTGAGCTGCTGTTTGATTGGTCACTTGACTTGAGGGAAGTGTGTGTGTGTGTTAGTGTGTGTGTGTACAGTGCGTGTGTGTGTGTTGTATGGCCGCACCAGTTTGTGAATCTCGCTCTCCAGGTTCTGGATGCAGTCCAGCTTCCTCTTGCGACAGCGCTGGGCAGCGATGCGGTTTTTGCTGCGGCGGCGGATGTCGTGTATGAACTCCAGCTGCTCTGAGGTCAGCTTGTGCATCTTGATGAGTATCTGGAAGTCATTGCGCGGCAGGTTGGTGATCTGGTCCACAGGGAAAGGCAGCTTTACCTGAAAGTACCACAAGGTTTAGTTTAAAGTATCACCTGTTCATCAGTATCAGATACTTTTATCATTTCATCAACATGTAGAGATGTAGAGACTTGTAGATGTAGATGAAAGCACCAGGAAAACATTCTCTGGACATCACTACCACCACCTCTGCATATTTTTGTGGAAATAAATGTTTGACTCACAACTGACACTGTGTAATTATTAAAATACATGAAAAGTGAGCAATATCACTTCATCATCATTCTGAAACCAGAGCTATGCCCTTGGACCAGTTACAACATTAAAATGTTCTTGCTGCATTCATGAATGAGTAATGAATGTCATTATTGCAGTACAACAAATACTGTTGATACTTTTCTACATTTTGCTGAAAATACTTTTGAACTTTTACATTTTTTTTGCTAATGTTAAAATTAATTAAAGGATGTGAATACCTGTAACTAAAGCGGCCTCCTCTAACATGAGCAGCACTGGATGTTATGTCTCTGTTGGCTGATGGAGGAGGACACTGTGCTGTTAAATCCACTAGGTGTCAGGATTAAGCTGCTCATTAATCCAAGCAGCTCTGCCGCAAAGCGAACACAGGATGAGCTCTTTGTTGTCTTTTGTACATTTTAAAATGTATATTAACTATTTTTTCTTACTAGCTAGTTCTTACATTACAGATATTTATGTATTAACATAATTATTCTTTGTGTAATGGATTGTGTGTTATGTTTATAGCCTTTACCTTTATAAGCATAATATTTTGTATGTTCCATTATTTTCTCCAGTCAACTGGTTTTGTGTGAAACATTCTTTACTATCTGAGTTCATTCACAGTTTTACCTCAGCAGTGCATTGTGTGTGTGTATGTACAGCAGGTATTTCTTCTAAAATTGAATTCCTGATTTTCAAATGTGCTTCACGTAATCCAATAAAGCGTTGATGAGTGACCACTTTTACTCTCCATCACATCTATCACAACAGTCTGCTACAGCCCATGTTGTTTTCTTCTTAGCAGCATAAAACGATGACATCATTCACTGCTCTGACAACAGAAGTATGTGTGCGTGTGTGTGTGTTTAGGTGCTGCCTGTCCTTTTACTCTACAGACATCTATATATAGCTCTGTGACTCTCAGCAGTCACATAATAAGGTTGGGATGACAAAGTGAGGTTTGGATAGTTATAAATCCCCTCACCAATCTCTCTCTCTCTCTCTCTCTGGTGTTCTGGTTTCCATTTTTAACCCTGTGTGCATCCTTTGAGACACCCATTCCTTCACTTTGTGTTAGAAGAATACCTGTAACATACTAAATGTAAGATAAAGGCCAGGACATAGATGTTAAAAGTCCACCCTAAGAACTCCAGAATTTCCATTCAGTCTGAACCTGCAGCACACACATACCTACAGAAGAGAATTACAGCCACATAGTATAACTGATATCAACCTGTGAGTACAAAGACAACAATCACTGCTGCACTACAGTCAACACCATACACTGGCCGTGTGCTCTTAAAAAAGATTTGGTAGAGGCTAAAAGTAGCTCAGCATTTAATTGTCTTCTTTCTGAGTGTGAGTTGAAGAACGTCAGTCTCATGTCTGTGTTCTGGAGTCAAGACATGATTATCGTAGCTTAGCTGGAGGGAAAGACTGGAAGCAAAACATTCAAAGCTCAGTAAAACAGGATGCGGTAGCCAGATTAATCAATTAATGGGGAATCCCAGTATGTACAAAATACAGCATCCAAATCTTATATCACTTCTTAACTCATTGTTCCCTTTGCTACAATGATCACATTTTCCAACAGAATAACACCTAGACAAGGAACAAAAAGCAAAACTGCAAAATGCAAAGTGTGTTGTAGAGGAGGGTCTTGGTGTACTGGCCTAATTGGAGCGGGCAGATCTGGGGTCAGGAGTAGCAGATGGTGTAAGGAATGTGGACAGGACACCTGCCTACAGGGCACCCTAGGGTGTGTCTGTGACCACTCTATGGGTGAGACAACTGGGTCAGGGCAAAGAAGTGGAACAGACTACACACTCATTCATACACACATGCACACACACAGGCATACAGTACAGTACACATGATATATGGTGTGGGTATACACACAAAAACACACACACACTGAATTAAAAAGAGCCTCTTAGAAACTCTCAGCTCTTTAAAGTGTCACACATTACTGCCAAAGTAGTGCACCTGTAATGTGGCTGCAGTGCATTCAGGCTGTGGCATGTCTTACAGTATAATGCCAGTAGGGGGCACTCAGCTTATGCGCAGCTTTGCACAAGTAAACACATGTAGCTTTACGTGTGATAACATATAACTTTGCTTTAGGATTGTATATCGCCTGTTCTAGTGCACTAGTAGTAGAGACTTTCTCGATGCACTTAGACAAGTGTATCAACATTAATGAGTCATTTAACACAGTACTTAATAGTGACACCTAATGGTAACAATAATTAAGGACAATCAAATCACAATGATTCTTACTGTACACACCTTATGTATGACTGCTACATTACTGCATGGCTAGTTAGGATAGACAGATACATCACTGAGCAATACAGTGACTTGTAACTGGTGATGGAGGTGAAGATAACACTGAAGAACAGTATCGGAGCAGACTCTTCCACACACCAGTATTAAAGGACTGTGATTGTGATTAGATCCAAAAACGCTTGATTGGCACATCCCTGTAAACAATCTGATACAAAAGTAATTTTACTTCTGAAAAAGTCACATTAAATGAAATGTTAGTAATCAGAAGTAGGTAATCAAACAATAAAAACAATGGCTTTATGCTTTTCCATCACCAGACTATGGAAAATATATAGTACTACTTGCAATCTGCAGGGAGGTGAGGAAGATGTGGCCACCTGTCATTCCTACAAACCACAGTCACCAAAATGGAAGTAGAGTTAAATCAAAAATGCTCTAAGAGTCTCAACAATAAGTGAACATTATCACCTTCATGAAGGAGGATTTATTGCTTGACTGTTGTATTGAGCTGCATTAGTATAGGTGTAAGACAAGCGAGTGGAACAGGCTTTTAGTTTCATAGATTTAACCAGGTTGTGTGGACAGAAAAGCAGCAGTGCTCATCAAACTGTAGAAAGAAGAATTCAACAAACTGAAATGACAACATCATAGTCAGTAGAATTAATCCTCCAGGCACCATGAATTTGATGACAATTATTGTATTAATTATCAAACTATTTCAGTCAAACACTACATTTATTTTCTAAGTAACTGTCTTCTTTGTACTGCTTCAAATAAGTCCCCAGATTTCTTTTGTTAAATCTTTCTTTTCTACAACTCATCTACAAAGAGTAGAAAAACTGTTCAGCATTAGTCTCAAAGTTCACAACAAAACAAATCATCACAAATCGTCATCTTTTTTAACTTGATTTTTGGTTTTGACAGATACACCGCTACACTTATCTTAACAGTAAAAATTGTGAAGCTCCACACTACACCTGATTATCTGACTTATTAGACATGACATTACATGACAACAGGAAGGCTCACTGGTATCATAAAAAGCACAAAAGAAACTTCAGACAGGATATAATCACACCCCAACATGCAAATGTTGTTAGCAGCAGATGGACTATTTGTAATAGAAGCAGAAATGGCTGACAGCGGGACAACAAATAGTTCTACACAGTACATTATACACATATTCATAGTCTAGTGAAATAAATGGTCTGTAGTTGTGACTGCTGTAAAATGGCTCTCCAAGTGTCTGCTCCACTATGTCGGTTCAGAATAGCTGAACAACTTACAATACACTGACCTCTGCAGCTCATTCCAGCACTTACTCATCTTCATTGACTCATCCACAGACCGGTGGCCACAGCTACTCAAATCTAATAAAGCAAATGTCCTATGTGTGTGTGTGTGTGTGTGTGCGCGTGTGTGAGAGAGAGAGCTCTAACAGGAAACTAATCTCACATCTCTTCACATATTGCATCACCATGGCAACCATACAGTTCTTTAACTCCAAGGAGTATGTGTTTGTGTCCTTTCTCCTAAGAGGAAATCTGTCTAAGAATAGTTCCATCTCTAATCACTGATACAGACAACTAACATGGGATTTTAACATAGGCTGCACTTTTAAGAGGATATGTAATAATAATCATGGAGATTATTTAATTTGTAAATCAATGGTTTTGCTTATTGTCATGTGACGTATAAACGAGATAGAGACAGCGAGACAAAGCCTCTAATTACTGATCACAACGAGCAGTGCAGTGCTCCTGTCGTTTGCTGATCTTGAAAAGCACTTTGCCTGTCTGTGTATTTCTGTGCACAGGTAGGATGAAGGGAATAAACAGGTGGGAGGTTTATTCACATAAAGCAGTGCAAAGTGAGTTGTTGCGTTTGCTGCACTAAAAACAGACATAGAACCACATCTGTGTCTGAAGCAGCAATTTTCCCCTGTTGTGTAACTGGCTACTGTTTGAGTCCATTGTGTTCATTAGGGCTTCATTATTGCAAATGTTGCTGTCACTTTTTGGAATCTGTGTGTGTGAATGTCCTGTTATTTGTTCCGGTATGATCTATGATCTATCTATGATCTGTTAGTGAGTAAATTCACTGATTTATTTTTTCTATAATGCATTTTGTCATATCATGTTAAACATTTCAGTGCTGTTCTCACCAAAGTAAAACAACAACTTAATACATAATGACATTTTTGTTGGTGCCTGCGTGTGATCCCATTAGTGAGGATGTTATTGGTGATGTCTTTATAGCAACTGACCCGTGAACTACAAGGGAAATACAAGAATGTGCAGTTGTCCCACAACGACTTGTGGACAGTGGAGGTTGTTCATCAAGGTCTTGTTCTAGCAAAGCTCTCAAACTAGTGTCAGGGTTCAGACCAGATCAGTCTGAGAATAAGCTGGATTTATCTTGATGCTAACACAAAGAATATCCTAGTACAGTATAGTAGAAGACCAAGCGTACTAACCTCAGGACCAGAGACTCTGGACACACCACTTTCACTGTCTCCCTCTGAGAAAGAGCCCGATTCATCACTGGAGTTGCCACCACTGGCACCAAATCCCTGTTCACTTTTGATGTTGGTGAAACCCTGAGAGAAGACCACCTCTCTGCTGTGGGGGTTTCTCTGCTCCACCACCCCAGCCAGACAGTGAGACAGTCCAGAGATGGAGCCTGAGTGTGGGGATGAGGAGAAGTCAAGCTGGGGCAGGCTGGAGGGGGAGCTACCACTGCCTGCATCCTCTGGGTAAGAGAATGAGGAATGGGAGCTGGAATTATGGGTTTGGGGCTCAGAAGAAGATGGGGAGTGGGCTAATGTCTTGATGGGAACAGGGCAGCTGGTAATGAGGCTTGACTGACCAGAGGAAGGAGGTTCTACCTGCATCAGGGTTGAGACCTTTTCTCTAAACTTCTCGTCCATATATGAACGGGCCAAGATTTGTCGTTCGCCAGCCGTTGAAGAGAAAATAACACTGCGTCTGTCAAGCTCCCCTTCATGTTTAGAGGAGGAGGCTTTGGACACTGGCCTTTCTATGTTCCTGCCAATGTCAGTCAATGCTGCTGGTATTACATCTTCTATGCCAGTCTTGAGGTCGGCTTGACCTAGAGATTCCCTCTTATCCCTCTGCCTGTCTTTGACTAGTTCCCTGTAGTGGTTAAGGGACAGTCTGTTGGTGAGTAGCTGCTGGATGGTGGTGCTGGGCACCCCGCTGAGATCTAGGCCACCTCTCTGGAGGTAGGAGCGCAGACAGGAAGAGGGTGAGCCTCGACTTGGAGAGTGCTCAGCTGCTACTGGAACCCCTTCTACCTCTAGCTCCATTTCCAGCACCTCCTCAGTACAAAGTTCTGTGTTGCAACCATTCCTTTCAGCTTCCTCGAAAAGAAAGGGTTCCTCTTTGATTCTGGAGGGTGTAAGTAGAGTTGGTGGAGCAGCACTGCTGTCTGCAAGCTGTGAGCTCACAGGGCTGACTGAGGTATGATTGGTCGAAATGACATAATCACTGCCATGATGGTTTTCTTCATTGTGCTTATTGTCACAGATCTGGTATTGGTATTTCCTGTATTTAGGACATTGAGTAAGGTCAGTAGGAAGTGGTGGAGTGCTTGCTACATGATTTGTCTGCTGCCTGGTCTCTGCTGAATCATCCAAGGATATTTCCCTAGAAAAGACAGTTTCCTCGTCTGTGATGTCATCATAATATTCCACCTTTCCATTATTGGCATGTTGGCTGTCATTCTGTAGCTGGGCTTGAAGAAATCTAAAGCAGGAGTCCTCCAGATTGTGAACACCCAGAAAGTCAGCACAAAGGATGACCTCATGGATGTTCTCTCGACTTAAAACCAGCTTAGCTGTGTAGGCAAACTGGAGCAGTGGTGCAAAACCCTTTGCTGTCACCTGTATAGATGTAAAGATATATCTGACTTCAGTGTGACATCAAATAATTGATTTAATGTTAGTATTTTATGCATTAAAAGGGTGGGTACTTAACAGTACACTGTACTTAACAGTGGTACTTGGCCTCTATTAAGTACCATTAAGTTGGTAACAGAATTGAAGCAAAATAAATACGTTTTGCTTTTATGCAAAACATATTGTTTGTATGTGCTTAGAATGGGAGTGAACAATAAGTTGTTAAGCAACTGGTGAGGACAGCAGTTTTAAATAATATTGAACAGATTAAGCTTATACGTGTAATTCAATAATCATAATTATCCCAATAAAGAAGGATCTAAAGCACCGTAACAACTATCTATGGGAAATGATAACCTAGAAAATGAAATTCGCCTTTTTATGATAAACAAGAGTTCTGGCATTCTCCCAAAGTGCCAGACAGTAGAAAGCATATGGAAAATGAAGCCATGCTTAGAGTCATTAGGGGATGGACTTTGATTTGTAACATGTTGATAGCCTGTGTAACTTCTTACAGTACAATGTAGAGATATATTAATCAGTTTGACAGATCTGGGGCATTATATGGTAATACCACCCACTGGGATCAGGAGCTGTTCCCTGGTCGGTCTCAGTGGTGAATAGAGGTGTCTGCAACTAACGGGGCAAAACCATTAATATTCATGCCCAACATGTTTTTGTAAACAGATCAATTTGTGCCAACCCTCCCTTCTCTCCTTAATTATCCAAGGAAGGTCATGTTAGCTCAGTGCTTTTGTCCAGCATCCTCCTGTCCCTGGGACAGTCATCTACATTTTTAGCTGTCTACAATCAAAACCTATAAAGATTGCGCCAGAGTCAAACTGGGTCAAAAGTATATACTACAGCATAACTGGCCTGGGTAGGAACCAATTCTGTTGTGCCAGGTCCATGTCAATACTGTTTGTCTAATACCCAAATGATACATGGTGACATGCATTATGCTTTCTTCCAGTGCAGCAGCTGGTTAATTGCTGGAGCATCATGCTGCTGCTGGTGCTGCTGGCCTCTCTCTGTTTCTATCTGTTCTAGTCCACTGAACAAGTCACACTGCGGCACTCCACAAAACATCAGCCGACTCTGAGTGGGTGAAGAACACAACTTGGCCTATAGTCTGCTTTCAAAAGTCCTGAGTCTGTACAGCATTCTGTTTGCTTTGCTTAGTAGCACTTGGACGACATTTTTTGAGAACAGTGCTCACAAGAAAGCCCCTGCCCTCACAAAATTTTGAAGCAGCTAAATCTGAGATATTCTGCCTTTTAGCCATTATGGCCATCAGACACTTACCAGAACCCATTTCTTATATAAATTCTCCCAGCCTGAGAAAAAGTCTTTCTATTTTAAAATGAGGAACTGGACTTATTTTTCTTAGATTGAAACATTTCACTAATCACCCAAGTAGCTTCTTCAGTCTGAGGGAAGTTGGTAGAGACCAACAAATTCATCCTCCAGGTTGGTTTCACTTCACATCTGACCTGGATAGGCTTGTTAAGTGGAACAATGGAAGGCAAGGGTGTGGGCAGATGAAATAGTCACACCTCCCACAAAGTGGGTCGTTAAGTGTGGCCAGCCTATCAGAGGTGTGACGTCTATACCAACCCACACCCTTGCTTTCCATTGTTTCACTTAATGAGACTATTCAGAGCAGGTGTGAAGTGAAACCAACCTGGAGGATAAATTTGTGGTCACTAACCAACTTCCTCAGACTGAAGAAGCTACTTGGATGAGTAGTAAAAAGTTTCAACCTAACAAGAAAGAAGACCAGTGGCCATGACTCAATTTCCAGACACCATGTGCAAGTGTTAGACTGTTCTTGGTCTTTTCTGTTTTCTGTAAGTTCAAATTCAAGAAAGTTATTGTCATATGCACAGGAAAGTCAGCTTACACCATGCAATGGAAATCTTACTTTGCCTGCCTTCTTTAACACAACAATAAAAGATACAATAAATAAAATAGAAGGCTGTACCTTGTCTGGCAAGTTAATGATGGGCTCCACTTCGCCTGGTGACCCGATGTGCCCCAACAGGGCTTGTAGGAAGTAGCGACTACTAGCAGCAAGGACGGCCCTGTGCGCACGCACCTCCCTACCCTCCACCAGTACGGTCACGTCGCAAAGGATGCCCTGCCGGCGCTGCTCCTCCAGGCTCAGCAGCACATTGGCACAGTGAACTTTAGATTCATACACATACAAGGGCGCTGCCGCCTCACTGTCCCGCTCCTCGTCTGCCGACATCACTCCCTCTTAAGCACCCTGCACAGAGGAAGGACAAAGAAAGGATACCATGTCAACTAGCTACATGGGTCCAGTGTCCAGTTTCTGACACAATGTTCTCACCAAGATATTTATTTTGACTTCACCTGCGGTGAGCTGTCGTGTTGTTGTTAATTTAGACAGGTTAGTTTTAGTCTGAATCTTTTTAGTCACTTTTTAGTCATGTATTTTATCTTAGTTTTAGTCAAGATTTAGTCAGTGGAGCTCAGTTTTAGTATTAGTCATAGGTTACCTGTCATGATGCTGTTATGGGCTTTATAAAGAATATTTCCAAAATACATTAAGTAAAAAAATATTCACATTAAATATGTAGGTACAGGCACAGATAGAAATAGACTACGTGCAGCTGGTAATGGGTAAAATAAAGATAAGGATGAAAACAGAAGTTTATCTAGTGCACTTCTATCACATCTAGTTATGATTACATAACTGAGACTGCAGCTGCATATATGACCAGATGAGTAGTGCAAAATTATCACTAATTTTCACTAATCACTACACTACTCACAAAAAGTTAGGGATATTCGGCTTTCGGGTGAAATTTCAGGATGAACCTAAAATGCACTATAACC